>JAEIHA010000888.1:0-101627 GCA_018904595.1 Zaprionus indianus | reverse complement strand
CCTGTGTCTAGCCTGTGCCTTGCCTGAGACAGGCATGTGCATAGCGTGTGCCTAGCCAGTGTCTAGCCAGTGCCTAGCCTGTGCCTAGCCTGTGTCTAGCCTGTGTCGTTGCCTGTGACTGGCATGTGCATAGCCTGTGCCTAGCCTGTGTCTAGCCTGTGTCTAGCCTGTGCCTAGCCAGTGTCTAGCCTCTGTCTAGCCTGTGCCTTGCCTGTGACTGGCATGTGCATAGCCTGTGCCTAGCCTGTGCCTAGCCTGTGTCTAGCCTGTGCCTAGCCTGAGCCTTGCCTGTGCAAGCATGTGCCTAGCCTGTGCCTAGCCTGTGCCTAGCCTGTGCCTAGCCTGTGCCTAGCCTGTGCCTAGCCTGTGTCTAGCCTGTGCCTTGCCTGTGACTGGCATGTGCATAGCCTGTGCCCTAGCCTGTGCCCTAGCCTGTGCCTAGCCAGTGTCTAGCCTGTGTCTAGCCTGTGCCTTGGCTGTGTCTAGCCTGTGTCTGGCCCTAGTGTCTAGCCTGTGTCTAGCCTGTGCCTTGCCTGAGACTGGCATGTGCATAGGCTGTGCCTAGCCTTTGTCTAGCCAGTGCCTAGCCTGTGCCTAGCCTGTGCCCTGTGCCTAGCCTGTGCCTAGCCTGTGCCTAGCCTGTGCCTAGCCTGTGCCTAGCCTGTGTCTAGCCTGTGCCTAGCCTGTGCCTTGTGTCTAGCTTGTGTCTAGCCTGTGTCTAGCCTGTGTCTAGCCTGTGTCTAGCCTGTGTCTGGTTTGTGTCTAGCCTGTGTCTAGCCTGTGTCTAGCCTGTGTCTAGCCTGTGTCTAGCCTGTGCCTTGCCTGTGTCTAGCCTGTGCCTAGCCTGTGTCTAGCCTGTGTCTAGCCTGTGCCTAGCCTGTCATTGCCTAGCCAGTGTCTAGCCTGTGTCTAGCCTGTGCCTTGCCTGTGACTGGCATGTGCATAGCCTGTGCCTAGCCAGTGTCTACCTGGCTGCCGTGCCTTGTCTAGCCAGTGTCTAGCCAGTGCCTAGCCTGTGCCTAGCCTGTGTCTAGCCTGTTCCTTGCCTGTGACTAGCATGTGCATAGCCTGTGCCTAGCCAGTGTCTAGCCTGTGCCTTGCCTGTGACTGGCATGTGCATAGCCTGTGCCTAGCCAGTGTCTAGCCTGTGTCTAGCCTGTGCCGTGCCTGAGACTGGCATGTGCATAGCGTGTGCCTAGCCAGTGTCTAGCCAGTGCCTAGCCTGTGCCTAGCCTGTGCCTAGCCTGTGTTTAGCCTGTTCCTTGACTGTGACTGGCATGTGCATAGCATGTGCCTAGCCAGTGTCTAGCCTGTGTCTAGCCTGTGCCTAGCCTGTGTCTAGCCTGTGTCTAGCCTGTGCCTTGCCTGTGCCTGGCATGTGCATAGCCTGTGCCTAGCCAGTGTCTAGCCTGTGTCTAGCCTGTGCCTTGCCTGAGACTAGCATGTGTATAGCTTGTGCCTAGCCAGTGTCTAGCCAGTGCCTAGCCTGTGCCTAGCCAGTGTCTAGCCTGTGCATTGCCTGTGTCTAGTCTGTGTCTAGCCTGTGCCTTGCCTGTGACTGGCATGTGCATAGCCTATGCCTAGCCAATGTCTAGACTGTGTCTAGCCTGTGCCTTGCCTGAGACAGGCATGTGCATAGCGTGTGCCTAGCCAGTGTCTAGCCAGTGCCTAGCCTGTGCCTAGCCAGTGTCTAGCCTTTGTCTAGCCTGTGCATAGCCTGTGTCTAGCCTGTATCTAGCCAGTGTATAGCCTCTGTCTAGCCTGTGTCTAGTCAGTGTCTAGCCAGTGTATAGCCTCTGTCTAGCCTGTGTCTAGTCAGTGTCTAGCCGGTGTCTAGCCGGTGTCTAGCCTGTGCCTAGCCTGTGCCTAGCCTCTGCCTAGCCTGTACCTAGCCTATGCCTAGCCTGTGTCTAGCCTGTGTCTAGCTTGTTTCTAGCCTGTGTCTAGCCTTTGTCTAGCCTGTGTCTAGCCTGTGTCTAGTTTGTGTCTAGCCTGTGTCTAGCCTGTGTCTAGCCTGTGTCTAGCCTGTGTCTAGCCTGTGCCTTGCCTGTGTCTAGCCTGTGCCTAGCCTGTGTCTAGCCTGTGTCTAGCCTGTGTCTAGCCTGTGTCTAGCCTGTGTCTAGCCTGTGTCTAGCCTGTGTCTAGCCTGTGTCTAGCCTGTGTCTAGCCTGTGTCTAGCCTGTGTCTAGCCTGTGTCTAGCCTGTGTCTAGCCTGTGTCTAGCCTGTGTCTAGCCTGTGTCTAGCCTGTGTCTAGCCTGTGTCTAGCCTGTGTCTAGCCTGTGTCTAGCCTGTGTCTAGCCTGTGTCTAGCCTGTGTCTAGCCTGTGTCTAGCCTGTGTCTAGCCTGTGACTGGCATGTGACTGGCATGTGCATAGCCTGTGCCTAGCCAGTGTCTAGCCTGTGTCTAGCCTGTGCCTTGCCTGACTGGCATGTGCATAGCCTGTGCCTAGCCAGTGTCTAGCCTGTGTCTAGCCTGTTCCTTGCCTGTGACTGGCATGTGCATAGCCTGTGCCTAGCCAGTGTCTAGCCTGTGTCTAGCCTGTGCCTAGCCTGTGTCTAGCCTGTGTCTAGCCTGTGCCTTGCCTGTGACTGGCATGTGCATAGCCTGTGCCTAGCCAGCGTCTAGCCTGTGTCTAGCCTGTGCCTTGCCTGAGACTGGCATGTGCATAGCGTGTGCCTAGCCAGTGCCTAGCCTGTGCCTAGCCTGTGCCTAGCCTGTGTCTAGCCTGTGCCTTGCCTGTGACTGGCATGTGCATAGCCTGTGCCTAGCCAGTGTCTAGCCTGTGTCTAGCCTGTGCCTTGCCTGAGACTAGCATGTGTATAGCTTGTGCCTAGCCAGTGTCTAGCCAGTGCCTAGCCTGTGCCTAGCCAGTGTCTAGCCTGTGCATTGCCTGTGGCTAGCCTGTGTCTAGCCTGTGTCTGGCCTGTGCCTTGCCTGTGACTGGCATGTGCATAGCCTATGCCTAGCCAATGTCTAGACTGTGTCTAGCCTGTGCCTTGCCTGAGACAGGCATGTGCATAGCGTGTGCCGAGGTAGTGTCTAGCCAGTGCCTAGCCTGTGCCTAGCCAGTGTCTAGCCTTTGTCTAGCCTGTGCATAGCTTGTGTCTAGCCTGTGTCTAGCCAGTGTATAGCCTCTGTCTAGCCTGTGTCTAGTCAGTGTCTAGCCGGTGTCTAGCCGGTGTCTAGCCTGTGCCTAGCCTGTGCCTAGCCTGTGACTGGCCTGTGCCTAGCCTGTGACTAGCTTGTGCCTAGCCAGTGTCTAGCCTTTGTCTAGCCTGTGCATAGCTTGTGTCTAGCCTGTGTCTAGCCTGTGTCTAGCCAGTGTATAGCCTCTGTCTAGCCTGTGTCTAGTCAGTGTCTAGCCGGTGTCTAGCCGGTGTCTAGCCTGTGTCTAGCCTGTGTCTAGCCTGTGCCTAGCCTGTGTCTAGCCTGTGTCTAGCCTGTGTCTAGCCTGTGTCTAGCCTGTGTCTAGCCTGTGTCCAGCCTGTGTCTAGCCTGTGTCTAGCCTGTGTCTAGCCTGTGTCTAGCCTTTGTCTAGCCTTTGTCTAGCCTGTGTCTAGCCTGTGTCTAGCCTGTGTCTAGCCTGTGTCTAGCCTGTTTCTAGCCTGTGTCTAGCCTGTGTCTAGCTTGTGTCTAGCCTGTGTCTAGCCTGTGTCTAGCCTGTGCCTAGCCTGTGTCTAGCCTGTGTCTAGCCTGTATCTAGCCTGTGTCTAGCCTGTGTCTAGCCTGTGTCTAGCCTGTGTCTAGCCTGTGTCTAGCCTGTGTCTAGCCTGTGTCTAGCCTGTGTCTAGCCTGTGTCTAGCCTGTGTCTAGCCTGTGCCTAGCCAATGTCTAGCCTGTGTCTAGCCTGTGCCTTGCCTGTGACTGGCATGTGACTGGCATGTGCATAGTCTGTGCCTAGCCAGTGTCTAGCCTGTGTCTAGCCTGTGCCTTGCCTGAGACTGGCATGTGCATAGCGTGTGCCTAGCCAGTGTCTAGCCTGTGTCTAGCCTGTGCCTTGCCAGAGACTGGCATGTGCATAGCGTGTGCCTTGCCAGTGTCTAGCCTGTGTCTAGCCTGTGCCTTGCCTGAGACAGGCATGTGCATAGCGTGTGCCTAGCCAGTGTCTAGCCAGTGCCTAGCCTGTGCCTAGCCTGTGCCTAGCCTGTGCCTAGCCTGTGTCTAGCCTGTGTCTAGCCTGTGCGTTGCCTGTGACTGGCATGTACATAGCCTGTGCCTAGCCTGTGTCTAGCCTGTGTCTAGCCTGTGCCTAGCCAGTGTCTAGCCTGTGTCTAGCCTGTGCCTTGCCTGTGACTGGCATGTGCATAGCCTGTGCCGAGCCAGTGTCTAGCCTGTGTCTAGCCTGTGCCTTGCCTGAGACAGGCATGTGCATAGCGTGTGCCTAGCCAGTGTCTAGCCAGTGCCTAGCCTGTGCCTAGCCTGTGCCTAGCCTGTGCCTAGCCTGTGTCTAGCCTGTGCCTTGCCTGAGACAGGCATGTGCATAGCGTGTGCCTAGCCAGTGTCTAGCCAGTGCCTAGCCTGTGCCTAGCCTGTGCCTAGCCAGTGTCTAGCCTGTGTCTAGCCTGTGCCTTGCCTGTGACTGGCATGTGCATAGCCTGTGCCTAGCCAGTGTCTAGCCTGTGTCTAGCCTGTGCCTTGCCTGAGACAGGCATGTGCATAGCGTGTGCCTAGCCAGTGTCTAGCCAGTGCCTAGCCTGTGCCTAGCCTGTGCCTAGCCTGTGCCTAGCCTGTGCCTAGCCTGTGCCTAGCCTGTGTCTAGCCTGTGTCTAGCCTGTGCCTTGCCTGAGACAGGCATGTGCATAGCGTGTGCCTAGCCAGTGTCTAGCCAGTGCCTAACCTGTGCCTAGCCTGTGCCTAGCCTGTGTCTAGCCTGTGTCTAGCCTGTGCGTTGCCTGTGACTGGCATGTGCATAGCCTGTGCCTAGCCTGTGTCTAGCCTGTGTCTAGCCTGTGCCTAGCCAGTGTCTAGCCTGTGTCTAGCCTGTGCCTTGCCTGTGACTGGCATGTGCATTGCCTGTGCCTAGCCAGTGTCTAGCCTGTGTCTAGCCTGTGCCTTGTCTGAGACTGGCATGTGCATAGCGTGTGCCTAGCCTTTGTCTAGCCAGTGCCTAGCCTGTGCCTTGCCTGTGCCTAGCCTGTGCCTAGCCTGTGCCTAGCCTGTGTCTAGCCAGTGCCTAGCCAGTGTATAGCCTCTGTCTAGCCTGTGTCTAGTCAGTGTCTAGCCGGTGTCTAGCCGGTGTCTAGCCTGTGCCTAGCCTGTGCCTAGCCTGTGACTAGCCTGTGCCTAGCCTGTGTCTAGCCTGTGTCTAGCCTGTGCCTTGCCTGTGTCTGGCATGTGCATAGCCTATGCCTAGCCAGTGTGTAGCCTGTGTCTAGCCTGTGCCTTGCCTGAGACTGGCATGTGCATAGCGTGTGCCTAGCCAGTGTCTAGCCAGTGCCTAGCCTGTGCCTAGCCTGTGTCTAGCCTGTGTCTAGCCTGTGCCTTGCCTGTGACTGGCATGTGCATAGCGTGTGCCTAGCCAGTGTCTAGCCTGTGTCTAGCCTGTGCCTTGCCTGAGACAGGCATGTGCATAGCGTGTGCCTAGCCAGTGTCTAGCCAGTGCCTAGCCTGTGCCTAGCCTGTGTCTAGCCTGTGCCTAGCCTGTGTCTAGCCTGTGTCTAGCCTGTGCCTTGCCTGTGACTGGCATGTGCATAGCCTGTGCCTAGCCAGTGTCTAGCCTGTGTCTAGCCTGTGCCTTGCCTGAGACTGGCATGTGCATAGCGTGTGCCTAGCCAGTGTCTAGCCAGTGCCTAGCCTGTGCCTAGCCAGTGTCTAGCCTTTGTCTAGCCTGTGTCTAGCCTGTGTCTAGCCTGTGCCTTGCCTGTGACTGGCATGTGCATAGCCTGTGCCTAGCCAGTGCCTAGCCTGTGTCTAGCCTGTGCCTTGCCTGAGACTGGCATGTGCATAGCGTGTGCCTAGCCAGTGTCTAGCCAGTGCCTTGTCTGTGCCTAGCATGTGCCTAGCCTGTGTCTAGCCTGTGACTGGCCTGTGCCTAGCCTGTGCCTTGCCTGTGACTGGCATGTGCATAGCCTGTGCCTAGCCAGTGTCTAGCCTATGTCTAGCCTGTGCCTTGCCTGAGACAGGCATGTGCATAGCGTGTGCCTAGCCAGTGTCTAGCCAGTGCCTAGCCTGTGCCTAGCCAGTGTCTAGCCTTTGTCTAGCCTGTGCATAGCCTGTGTCTAGCCTGTGCCTAGCCAGTGTCTAGCCGGTGTCTATCCGGTGTCTAGCCTGTGCTTAGCCTGTGCCTAGCCTGTGACTGGCCTGTGCCTAGCCAGAGCCTAGCCTGTGCCTAGCCTGTGCCTAGCCTCTGCCTAGCCTGTGGCTAGCCTGTACCTAGCCTATGCCTAGCCTGTGTCTAGCCTGTGTCTAGCTTGTGTCTAGCCTGTGTCTAGCCTTTGTCTAGCCTGTGTCTAGCCTGTGTCTAGCCTGTGTCTAGCCTGTGTCTAGCCTGTGTCTAGCCTGTGTCTAGCCTGTGTCTAGCCAGTGTCTAGCCTGTGTCTAGCCTGTGTCTAGCCTGTTTCTAGCCTGTGTCTAGCCTGTGTCTAGCCTGTGTCTAGCTTGTGTCTAGCCTGTGTCTAGCCTGTGTCTAGCTTGTGTCTAGCCTGTGTCTAGCCTGTGTCTAGCCTGTGTCTAAACTGTGTCTAGCCTGTGCCTTGCCAGAGACTGGCATGTGCATAGCGTGTGCCTAGCCAGTGTCTAGCTAGTGCCTAGCCTGTGCCTAGCCTGTGCCTAGCCTGTGTCTAGCCTGTGCCTTGCCTGTGACTGGCATGTGACTGGCATGTGCATAGCCTGTGCCTAGCCAGTGTCTAGCCTGTTTCTAGCCTGTGCCTTGCCTGAGACTGGCATGTGCATAGCGTGTGCCTAGCCAGTGTCTAGCCTGTGTCTAGCCAGTGCCTTGCCAATGACTGGCATGTGCATAGCGAGTGCCTAGCCAGTGTCTAGCCAGTGCCTAACCTGTGTCTAGCCAGTGCCTAGCCTGTGCCTTGCCAGAGACTGGCATGTGCCTAGCCAGTGTCTAGCCAGTGCCTAGCCTGTACCTAGCCTGTGCCTAGCCTTTGCCTAGCCTGTGTCTAGCCTGTGTCTAGCCTGTGCCTTGCCTGTGACTGGCATGTGCATAGCCTGTGCCTAGCCAGTGTCTAGCCTGTGCCTTGCCTGAGACTGGCATGTGCATAGCCTGTGCCTAGCCAGTGTCTAGCCTGTTTCTAGCCTGTGCCTTGCCTGAGACTGGCATGTGCATAGCGTGTGCCTAGCCAGTGTCTAGCCTGTGTCTAGCCAGTGCCTTGCCAATGACTGGCATGTGCATAGCGAGTGCCTAGCCAGTGTCTAGCCAGTGCCTAACCTGTGTCTAGCCAGTGCCTAGCCTGTGCCTTGCCAGAGACTGGCATGTGCCTAGCGTGTGCCTAGCCAGTGTCTAGCCAGTGCCTAGCCTGTACCTAGCCTGTGCCTAGCCTGTGCCTAGCCTGTGTCTAGCCTGTGTCTAGCCTGTGCCTTGCCTGTGACTGGCATGTGCATAGCCTGTGCCTAGCCAGTGTCTAGCCTGTGACTTGCCTGAGACTGGCATGTGCATAGCCTGTGCCTAGCCAGTGTCTAGCCTGTGTCTAGCCTGTGCCTTGCCTGTGACTGGCATGTGCCTAGCCTGTGCCTAGCCAGTGTCTAGCCTGTGCCTTGCCTGAGACTGGCATGTGCATAGCCTGTGCCTAGCCAGTGTCTAGCCTGTGTCTAGCCTGTGCCTTGCCAGAGACTGGCATGTGCATAGCGTGTGCCTAGCCAGTGTCTAGCCAGTGCCTAGCCTGTACCTAGCCTGTGCCTAGCCTGTGCCTAGCCTGTGTCTAGCCTGTGTCTAGCCTGTGCCTTGCCTGTGACTGGCATGTGCATAGCCTGTGCCTAGCCAGTGTCTAGCCTGTGCCTTGCCTGAGACTGGCATGTGCATAGCGTGTGCCTAGCCAGTGTCTAGCCAGTGCCTAGCCTGTGCCTAGCATGTGCCTAGCCTGTGTCTAGCCTGTGTCTAGCCTGTGCCTTGCCTGTGACTGGCATGTGCATAGCCTGTGCCTAGCCAGTGCCTAGCCTGTGACTGGCCTGTGCCTAGCCTGTGCCTAGCTTGTGCCTTGCCTGTGACTAGCCTGTGCCTAGCCTGTGCCTAGCCTGTGCCTAGCCTGTGCCTAGCCTGTGTCTAGCCTGTGTCTAGCCTGTGTCTAGCCTGTGTCTAGCCTGTGTCTAGCCTGTGTCCAGCCTGTGTCTAGCCTGTGTCTAGCCTGTGTCTAGCCCGTGTCTAGCCTTTGTCTAGCCTGTGTCTAGCCTGTGTCTAGCCTGTGTCTAGCCTGTGTCTAGCCTGTGTCTAGCCTGTGTCTAGCCTGTGTCTAGCCTGTGTCTAGCCTGTGTCTAGCCTGTGCCTAGCCTGTGCCTAGCCTGTGCCTAGCCTGTGACTGGCCTGTGCCTAGCCTGTGCCTAGCCTGTGCCTAGCCTGTGCCTAGCCTGTGCCTAGCCTGTGCCTAGCCTGTGCCTAGCCTGTGTCTAGCCTGTGTCTAGCCTGTGTCTAGCCTGCTGTGCCTGTGCCCTGTGTCTAGCCTGTGTCTAGCCTGTGTCCAGCCTGTGTCTAGGCCTGTGTCTAGCCTGTGTCTAGCCTGTGTCTAGCCTGTGTCTAGCCTGTGTCTAGCCTGTGTCTAGCCTGTGTCTAGCCTGTGTCTAGCCTGTGTCTAGCCTGTGTCTAGCCTGTGTCTAGCCTGTGCCCTGTGTCTAGCCTGTGTCTAGCCTGTGTCTAGCCTGTGTCTAGCCTGCCTGTGTCTAGCCTGTGTCTAGCCTGTGTCTAGCCTGTGTCTAGCCTGTGTCTAGCCTGTGTCTAGCCTGTGTCTAGCCTGTGTCTAGCCTGTCTAGCCTGTGTCTAGCCTGTGTCTAGCCTGTGTCTAGCCTGTGTCTAGCCTGTGTCTAGCCTGTGCCTGTGTCTAGCCTGTGTCTAGCCTGTGTCTAGCCTGTGTCTAGCCTGTGTCTAGCCTGTGTCTAGCCTGTGTCTAGCCTGTGCCTAGCCTGTGTCTGGCATGTGACTGGCATGTGCATAGCCTGTGCCTAGCCAGTGTCTAGCCTGTGTCTAGCCTGTGCCTTGCCTGAGACTGGCATGTGCATAGCGTGTGCCTAGCCAGTGTCTAGCCTGTGTCTAGCCTGTGCCTTGCCAGAGACTGGCATGTGCATGGCTGTGTGCCTAGCCAGTGTCTAGCCAGTGTCTAGCCTGTGCCTAACCTGTGCCTAGCCTGTGTCTAGCCTGTGTCTAGCCTGTGCCTTGCCTGAGACAGGCATGTGCATAGCGTGTGCCTAGCCAGTGTCTAGCCAGTGCCTAGCCTGTGCCTAGCCTGTGCCTAGCCTGTGTCTAGCCTGTGTCTAGCCTGTGCCTAGCCTGTGTCTAGCCTGTGTCTAGCCAGTGCCTTGCCTGAGACAGGCATGTTCATAGCCTGTGCCTAGCCAGTGTCTAGCCAGTGCCTAGCCAGTGTCTAGCCAGTGCCTAGCCTGTGCCTAGCCAGTGTCTAGCCTTTGTCTAGCCTGTGCATAGCCTGTGTCTAGCCTGTGTCTAGCCTGTGCCTAGCCTGTGTCTAGCCTGTGTCTAGCCTCTGCCTTGCCTGAGACAGGCATGTGCATAGCGTGTGCCTAGCCAGTGTCTAGCCAGAGCCTAGCCAGTGTCTAGCCAGTGCCTAGCCAGTGTCTAGCCAGTGCCTAGCCTGTGCCTAGCCAGTGTCTAGCCTTTGTCTAGCCTGTGCATAGCCTGTGTCTAGTCTGTGTCTAGCCGGTGTCCAGCCGGTGTCTAGCCTGTGCCTAGCCTGTGCCTAGCCTGTGACTGGCCTGTGCCTAGCCTGTGCCTGGCCTGTGCCTAGCCTGTGACTGGCCTGTGCCTAGCCTGTGCCTAGCTTGTGCCTAGCCTGTGCCTAGCCTGTGCCTAGCCTGTGCCTAGCCTGTGGCTAGCCTGTGCCTAGCCTGTGACTAGCCTATACCTAGCCTGTGTCTAGCCTGTGTCTAGCCTGTGCTTAGCCTGTGTCTAGCCTATGTCTAGCCTGTGCCTTGCCTGTGACTGGCATGTGCATAGCCTGTGCCTAGCCAGTGTCTAGCCTGTGTCTAGCCTTTGTCTAGCCTGTGTCTAGCCTGTGTCTAGCCTGTGCCTTGCCTGTGACTGGCATGTGCATAGCTTGTGCCTAGCCAGTGCCGAGCCTGTGCCTTGCCTGAGACTGGCATGTGCATAGCGTGTGCCTAGCCAATGTCTAGCCAGTGCCTAGCCTGTGCCTAGCCAGTGTCTAGCCTTTGTCTAGCCTTTGTCTAGCCTGTGTCTAGCCTGTGTCTAGCCTGTGCCTTGCCTGTGACTGGCATGTGCATAGCTTGTGCCTAGCCAGTGCCGAGCCTGTGCCTTGCCTGATACTGGCATGTGCATAGCGTGTGCCTAGCCAGTGTCTAGCCAGTGCCTAGTCTGTGCCTAGCCTGTGCCTAGCCTGTGTCTAGCCTGTGTCTAGCCTGTGTCTAGCCTGTGCCTTGCCTGTGACTCGCATGTGCATAGCCTGTGCCAAGCCAGTGTCTAGCCTGTGTCTAGCCTATGCCTTGCCTGAGACAGGCATGTGCATAGCGTGTGCCTAGCCAGTGTCTAGCCAGTGCCTAGCCTGTGCCTAGCCAGTGTCTAGCCTGTGCATAGCCTGTGTCTAGCCTGTGCCTAGCCAATGTATAGCCTCTGTCTAGCCTGTGTCTAGTCTGTGTCTAGCCGGTGTCTATCCGGTGTCTAGCCTGTGCCTAGCCTGTGACTGGCCTGTGCCTAGCCTGTGACTAGCTTGTGCCTAGCCAGTGCCTAGCCTGTGCCTAGCCTGTGGCTAGCCTGTACCTAGCCTATGCCTAGCCTGTGTCTAGCTTGTGTCTAGCCTGTGTCTAGCCTTTGTCTAGCCTGTGTCTAGCCTGTGTCTAGCCTGTGTCTAGCCTGTGTCTAGCCTGTGTCTAGCCTGTGTCTAGCCTGTGTCTAGCCTGTGTCTAGCCTGTGTCTAGCCTGTGTCTAGCCTGTGTCTAGCCTGTGTCTAGCCTGTGTCTAGCCAGTGCCTAGCCTGTGCCTAGCCAGTGTCTAGCCTCTGTCTAGCCTGTGTCTAGCCTGTGTCTGGCCTGTGCCTTGCCTGTGACTGGCATGTGCATAGCCTGTGCCTAGCCAGTGCCTAGCCTGTGTCTAGCCTGTGCCTTGCCTGAGACTGGCATGTGCATAGCGTGTGCCTAGCCAGTGTCTAGCCAGTGCCTAGTCTGTGCCTAGCCAGTGACTAGCCAGTGCCTAGCCTGTGCCTAGCCTGTGCCTAGCCTGTGTCTAGCCTGTGTCTAGCCAGTGTCTAGCCTGTGTCTAGCCTGTGCCTTGCCTGTGACTGGCATGTTCATAGCCTGTGCCTAGCCAGTGTCTAGCCTGTGTCTAGCCTGTGCCTTGCCTGAGACAGGCATGTGCATAGCGTGTGCCTAGCCAGTGTCTAGCCAGTGCCTAGCCTGTGCCTAGCCAGTGTCTAGCCTGTGCCTAGCCAGTGTATAGCCTCTGTCTAGCCTGTGTCTAGTCTGTGTCTAGCCGGTGTCTATCCGGTGTCTAGCCTGTGCCTAGCCTGTGCCTAGCCTGTGACTGGCCTGTGCCTAGCCTGTGACTAGCTTGTGCCTAGCCAGTGCCTAGCCTGTGCCTAGCCTGTGCCTAGCCTGTGGCTAGCCTGTACCTAGCCTATGCCTAGCCTGTGTCTAGCCTGTGTCTAGCCTGTGCCTTGCCTCTGACTGGCATGTGCATAGCCTGTGCCTAGCCAGTGTCTAGCCTGTGTCTAGCCTGTGCCTTGCCAGAGACTGGCATGTGCATAGCGTGTGCCTAGCCAGTGTCTAGCCAGTACCTAGCCTGTGTCTAGCCAGTGCCTAGCCTGTGCCTTGCCAGAGACTGGCATGTGCATAGCGTGTGCCTAGCCAGTGTCTAGCCAGTGCCTAGCCTGTGTCTAGCCAGTGCCTAGAATGTGCCTAGCCTGTGCCTAGCCTGTGCCTAGCCTGTGCCTAGCCTGTGTCTAGCCTGTGTCTAGCCTGTGCCTTGCCTGTGACTGGCATGTGCATAGCCTGTGCCTAGCCAGTGTCTAGCCTGTGTCTAGCCTGTGCCTTGCCTGAGACTGGCATGTGCATAGCGTGTGCCTAGCCAGTGTCTAGCCAGTGCCTAGCCTGTGCCTAGCCTGTGCCTAGCCTGTGCCTAGCCTGTGCCTAGCCTGTGTCTATCCTGTGTCTAGCCTGTGCCTTTCCTGTGACTGGCATGTGCAAAGCCTGTGCCTAGCCAGTGTCTAGCCTGTGTCTAGCCTGTGCCTTGCCTGAGACAGGCATGTGCATAGCGTGTGCCTAGCCAGTGTCTAGCCAGTGCCTAGCCTGTGCCTAGCCAGTGTATAGCCTTTGTCTAGCCTGTGCATAGCCTGTGTCTAGCCAGTGTATAGCCTCTGTCTAGCCTGTGTCTAGCCTGTGTCTAGCCTGTGTCTAGCCTGTGTCTAGCCTGTGTCTAGCCTGTGTCTAGCCTTTGTCTAGCCTGTGCCTAGCCTGTGTCTAGCCTGTGTCTAGCCTGTGTCTAGCCTGTGTGTAGCCTGTGTTTAGCTTGAGTCAAGCCTGTGTCTAGCCTGTGTCTAGCCTGTGTCTAGCCTGTGTCTAGCCTGTGTCTAGCCTGTGTCTAGCCTGTGTCTAGCCTGTGTCTAGCCTGTGTCTAGCCTGTGTCTAGCCTGTGCCTTGCCTGTGACTAGCCTGTGCATAGCCTGTGCCTAGCCAGTGTCTAGCCTGTGTCTAGCCTGTGCCTTGCCTGAGACAGGCATGTGCATAGCGTGTGCCTAGCCAGTGTCTAGCCAGTGCCTAGCCTGTGTCTAGCCTGTGCCTAGCCTGTGCCTAGCCTGTGCCTAGCCAGTGTCTAGCCTGTGTCTAGCCTGTGCCTTGCCTGAGACAGGCATGTGCATAGCGTGTGCCTAGCCAGTGTCTAGCCAGTGCCTAGCCTGTGCCTAGCCAGTGTCTAGCCTTTGTCTAGCCTGTGCCTAGCCTGTGTCTAGCCTGTGCCTAGCCAGTGTATAGCCTCTGTCTAGCCTGTGTCTAGCCTGTGTCTAGCCTGTGTCTAGCCTGTGTCTAGCCTGTGTCTAGCCTGTGTCTAGCCTGTGTCTAGCCTGTGTCTAGCCTGTGTCTAGCCTGTGTCTAGCCTGTGTCTAGCCTGTGTGTAGCCTGTGTCTAGCCTGAGTCTAGCCTGTGTCTAGCCTGTGTCTAGCCTGTGTCTAGCCTGTGTCTAGCCTGTGTCTAGCCTGTGTCTAGCCTGTGTCTAGCCTGTGTCTAGCCTGTGTCTAGCCTGTGCCTTGCCTGTGACTCGCATGTGCATAGCCTGTGCCTAGCCAGTGTCTAGCCTGTGTCTAGCCTGTGCCTTGCCTGAGACAGGCATGTGCATAGCGTGTGCCTAGCCAGTGTCTAGCCAGTGCCTAGCCTGTGCCTAGCCTGTGCCTAGCCTGTGCCTAGCCTTTGTCTAGCCTGTGCATAGCCTGTGTCTAGCCGGTGTCTAGCCGGTGTCTAGCCTTTGTGTAGCCTGTGCCTAGCCTGTGACTGGCCTGTGCCTAGCCTGTGCCTAGCCTGTGCCTAGCCTGTGCCTAGCCTGTGCCTAGCCTGTGGCTAGCCTGTGCCTAGCCTATGCCTAGCCTGTGTCTAGCCTGTGCCTAGCCTATGCCTAACCTGTGTCTAGCCTGTGTCTAGACTGTGTCCTAGCCTGTGTCTGGCCTGTGTCTAGCCTGTGTCTAGCCTGTGTCCAGCCTGTGTCTAGCCTGTGTCTAGCCTGTGTCTAGCCTGTGTCTAGCCCGTGTCTAGCCTTTGTCTAGCCTGTGTCTAGCCTGTGTCTAGCCTGTGTCTAGCCTGTGTCTAGCCTGTGTGTAGCCTGTGTTTAGCTTGAGTCAAGCCTGTGTCTAGCCTGTTTCTAGCCTGTGTCTAGCCTGTGTCTAGCCTGTGTCTAGCCTGTGTCTAGCCTGTGTCTAGCCTGTGTCTAGCCTGTGTCTAGCCTGTGCCTTGCCTGTGACTCGCATGTGCATAGCCTGTGCCAAGCCAGTGTCTAGCCTGTGTCTAGCCTATGCCTTGCCTGAGACAGGCATGTGCATAGCGTGTGCCTAGCCAGTGTCTAGCCAGTGCCTAGCCTGTGCCTAGCCAGTGTCTAGCCTTTGTCTAGCCTGTGCATAGCCTGTGTCTAGCCTGTGCCTAGCCAATGTTTAGCCTCTGTCTAGCCTGTGTCTAGTCTGTGTCTAGCCGGTGTCTATCCGGTGTCTAGCCTGTGCCTAGCCTGTGACTGGCCTGTGCCTAGCCTGTGACTAGCTTGTGCCTAGCCAGTGCCTAGCCTGTGACTCGCCTGTGGCTAGCCTGTACCTAGCCTATGCCTAGCCTGTGTCTAGCTTGTGTCTAGCCTGTGTCTAGCCTTTGTCTAGCCTGTGTCTAGCCTGTGTCTAGCCTGTGTCTAGCCTGTGTCTGGCCTGTGTCTAGCCTGTGTCTAGCCTGTGCCTAGCCTGTGTCTAGCCTGTGTCTAGCCTGTGTCTAGCCTGTGTCTAGCCAGTGCCTAGCCTGTGCCTAGCCAGTGTCTAGCCTCTGTCTAGCCTGTGTCTGGCCTGTGTCTGGCCTGTGCCTTGCCTGTGACTGGCATGTGCATAGCCTGTGCCTAGCCAGTGCCTAGCCTGTGTCTAGCCTGTGCCTTGCCTGTGCCTTGCCTGTGACTGGCATGTGCATAGCCTGTGCCTAGCCAGTGTCTAGCCTGTGTCTAGCCTGTGCCTTGCCTGAGACAGGCATGTGCATAGCGTGTGCCTAGCCAGTGTCTAGCCAGTGCCTAGCCTGTGCCTAGCCAGTGTCTAGCCTTTGTCTAGCCTGTGCATAGCCTGTGTCTAGCCTGTGCCTAGCCAGTGTATAGCCTCTGTCTAGCCTGTGTCTAGTCTGTGTCTAGCCGGTGTCTAGCCGGTGTCTAGCCTTTGTGTAGCCTGTGCCTAGCCTGTGACTGGCCTGTGCCTAGCCTGTGCCTAGCTTGTGCCTAGCCTGTGCCTAGCCTGTGCCTAGCCTGTGGCTAGCCTGTGCCTAGCCTGTGTCTAGCCTGTGTCTAGCCTGTGCCTTGCCTGAGACTGGCATGTGCATAGCGTGTGCCTAGCCAGTGTCTAGCCAGTGCCTAGCCTGTGCCTAGCCTGTGCCTAGCCTGTGCCTAGCCTGTGTCTATCCTGTGTCTAGCCTGTGCCTTTCCTGTGACTGGCATGTGCAAAGCCTGTGCCTAGCCAGTGTCTAGCCTGTGTCTAGCCTGTGCCTTGCCTGAGACAGGCATGTGCATAGCGTGTGCCTAGCCAGTGTCTAGCCAGTGCCTAGCCTGTGCCTAGCCAGTGTCTAGCCTTTGTCTAGCCTGTGCATAGCCTGTGTCTAGCCTGTGCCTAGCCAGTGTATAGCCTCTGTCTAGCCTGTGTCTAGTCTGTGTCTAGCCGGTGTCTAGCCGGTGTCTAGCCTTTGTGTAGCCTGTGCCTAGCCTGTGACTGGCCTGTGCCTAGCCTGTGCCTAGCTTGTGCCTAGCCTGTGCCTAGCCTGTGCCTAGCCTGTGGCTAGCCTGTGCCTAGCCTATGCCTAGCCTGTGTCTAGCCTGTGCCTAGCCTATGCCTAACCTGTGTCTAGCCTGTGTCTAGACTGTGTCTAGCCTGTGTCTAGCCTGTGTCTAGCCTGTGTCTAGCCTGTGTCCAGCCTGTGTCTAGCCTGTGTCTAGCCTGTGTCTAGCCTGTGTCTAGCCCGTGTCTAGCCTTTGTCTAGCCTGTGTCTAGCCTGTGTCTAGCCTGTGTCTAGCCTGTGTCTAGCCTGTGTCTAGCCTGTGTGTAGCCTGTGTTTAGCTTGAGTCAAGCCTGTGTCTAGCCTGTTTCTAGCCTGTGTCTAGCCTGTGTCTAGCCTGTGTCTAGCCTGTGTCTAGCCTGTGTCTAGCCTGTGTCTAGCCTGTGTCTAGCCTGTGTCTAGCCTGTGTCTAGCCTGTGTCTAGCCTGTGTCTAGCCTGTGTCTAGCCTGTGTCTAGCCTGAGCCTAGCCAGTGTCTAGCCAGTGCCTAGCCTGTGCCTAGCCTGTGTCTAGCCTGTGCATTGCCTGAGACAGGCATGTGCATAGCGTATGCCTAGCCTGTGCCTAGCCAGTCTCTAGCCTGTGTCTAGCCTGTGCCTAGCCTGTGTCTAGCCTGTGTCTAGCCTGTATCTAGCCTGTGTCTAGCCTGTGTCTAGCCTGTGTCTAGCCTGTGTCTAGCCTGTGTCTAGCCTGTGTCTGTGTCTAGCCTGTGTCTAGCCTTTGTGTGGCCTGTGTCTAGCCCTGTGTCTAGCCTGTGTCTAGCCTGTGTCTAGCCTGTGTCTAGCTTGTGTCTAGCCTGTGTCTAGCTTGTGTCTAGCCTGTGTCTAGCCTGTGTCTAGCCAGTGTCTAGCCTGTGCCTAGCCAGTGTCTAGCCTGTGCCCAGCCAATGTCTAGCCTGTGCCTAGCCTGTGCCTCGCCTGTGTCTAGCCTGTGTCTAGCCTGTGTCTAGCTTGTGTCTAGCCTGTGTCTAGCCTGTGTCTAGCCTGTGTCTAGCCTGTGTCTAGCCTGTGTCTAGCCTGTGTCTAGCCTGTGCGTAGCCAGTGTCTAGCCTGTGGCCAGCCAGTGTCTAGCCTGTTCCTAGCCAGTTTCTAGCCTGTGTCTAGCCTGTGCTTAGCCAGTGTCTAGTCTGTGCCAAGCCAGTGTCTAGCCTGTGCCTAGCCAGTGTCTAGCCTGTGTCTAGCCTGTTCCTTGCCTGAGACTGGCATGTGCATAGCGTGTGCCTAGCCAGTGTCTAGAATGTGTCTAGCCTGTGCCTTGCCAGAGACTGCCATGTGCATAGCGTGTGCCTAGCCAGTGCCTAGCCTGTGCCTAGCCTGTGCCTAGCCTGTGTCTAACCTGTGTCTAGCCTGTGCCTTGCCTGTGACTGGCATGTGTCTAGCCTGTGCCTTGCCTGAGACTGGCATGTGATTAGCGTGTGCCTAGCCAGTGTCTAGCCAGTGCCTAGCCTGTGCCTAGCCTGTGCCTAGCCTGTGCCTAGCCTGTGCCTAGCCTGTGCCTAGCCTGTGTCCAGCCTGTGTCTAGCCTGTGCTTTGCCTGTGACTGGCATGTGCATAGCCTGTGCCCAGCCAGTGTCTAGCCTGTGCCTAGCCAGTTTCTAGCCTGTGTCTAGCCTGTGCTTAGCCAGTGTCTAGTCTGTGCCAAGCCAGTGTCTAGCCTGTGCCTAGCCAGTGTCTAGCCTGTGTCTAGCCTGTTCCTTGCCTGTGACTGGCATGTGCATAGCCTGTGCCTAGCCAGTGCCTAGCCAGTGTCTAGCCTGTGTCTAGCCTGTGCCTTGCCTGAGACTGGCATGTGCACAGCGTATGCCTAGCCAGTGTCTAGCCAGTGCCTAGCCTGTGCCTAGCCAGTTTCTAGCCTTTGTCTAGCCTGTGCATAGCCAGAGTCTAGCATGTGCCTAGCCAGTGTCTAGCCTGTGTCTAGCCTGTGTCTAGCCTGTGTCTAGCCTGTGTCTAGCCTGTGTCTAGCCTGTGTCTAGCCTGTGTCTAGCCTGTGTCTAGCCTGTGTCTAGCCTGTGCCTAGCCTTTGTCTAGCCTGTGTCTAGCCTGTGCCTAGCCTCTGCCTAGCCTGTACCTAGCCAGTGCCTAGCCTGTACCTAGCCAGTACCTAGCCTGTACCTAGCCAGTACCTAGCCTGTACCTAGCCAGTACCTAGCCTGTTCATAGCCATTGTCTAGCCTGTTCATAGCCATTGTCTAGCCTGTGCCTAGCCAGTGTCTAGCCTGTGCCTAGCCAGTGTCTAGTCTGTGCCCAGCCTGTGTCAAGCCTGTGTCTAGCCTGTGCCTATCCAGTTTGTAGACTGTGCTTAGCCAGTGTCTAGTCTGTGCCAAGCCAGTGTCTAGCCTGTGTCTAGCCTTTTCTAGCCTGTGTCTAGCCTGTGTCTAGCCTGTGTCTAGCCTTTGTCTAGCCTGTGTCTAGCCTGTGTCTAGCCTGTGTCTAGCCTGAGTCTAACCTGTGTCTAGCCTGTGTCTAGCCTGTGTCTAGCCTGTGTCTAGCCTGTGTCTAGCCTGTGTCTAGCCTGTGTCTAGCCTGTGTCTAGCCTGTGTCTAGTCTGTGTCTAGCCAGTGTCGAGCCTGTGCCCAGCCAGTGTCGAGCCTGTGTCTAGCCAGTGTCGAGCCTGTGTCTAGCCTGTGTCTTGCCTGTGCCTAGCCAGTTTCTAGCCTGTGTCTAGCCTGTGCTTAGCCAGTGTCTAGTCTGTGCCAAGCCCGTGTCTAGCCTGTGTCTAGCCTGTGTCTAGCCTGTGTCTAGCCTGTGTCTAGCCTGTGCCTAGCCTGTGCCTAGCCTGTGTCTAGCCTGTGTCTAGCCTGTGTCTAGCCTGTGTCTAGCCTGTGTCTAGCCTGTGTCTAGCCTGTTTCTAGCCTGTGTCTAGCCTGTGTCTAGCCTTTGTCTAGCCTATGTCTAGCCTGTGCCCAGCCAGTGTCCAGCCTGTGTCTAGCCAGTGTCTAGCCTGTGTCTAGCCTGTGCCTAGCCAGTTTCTAGCCTGTGTCTAGCCTGTGCTTAGCCAGTGTCTAGTCTGTGCCAAGCCAGTGTCTAGCCTGTGCCTAGCCAGTGTCTAGCCTGTGTCTAGCCTGTGCCTTGCCTGTGACTGGCATGTGCATAGCCTGTGCCTAGCCCGTGTCAAGCCTGTGTCTAGCCTGTGCCTTGCCTGAGACTGGCATGTGCACAGCGTATGCCTAGCCAGTGTCTAGCCAGTGCCTAGCCTGTGCCTAGCCAGTTTCTAGCCTTTGTCTAGCCTGTGCATAGCCAGAGTCTAGCATGTGCCTAGCCAGTGTGTAGCCTCTGTCTAGCCTGTGTCTAGTCTGTGTCTTGACGGTGTCTTGCCGGTGTCTAGCCTGTGTCTAGCCTGTGTCTAGCCTGTGTCTAGCCTGTGTCTAGCCTGTGTCTAGCCTGTGTCTAGCCTGTGTCTAGCCTGTGTCTAGCCTGTGTCTAGCCTGTGTCTAGCCTGTGTCTAGCCTGTGTCTAGCCTGTGTCTAGCCTGTGCCTAGCCTTTGTCTAGCCTGTGTCAAGTATGTGCCTAGCCTCTGCCTAGCCTGTACCTAGCCAGTGCCTAGCCTGTACCTAGCCAGTACCTAGCCTGTACCTAGCCAGTACCTAGCCTGTTCATAGCCATTGTCTAGCCTGTTCATAGCCATTGTCTAGCCTGTGTCTAGCCTGTGTCTAGCCTGTGTCTAGCCTTTGTCTAGCCTGTGTCTAGCCTGTGCCTAGCCAGTTTCTAGCCTTTTTCTAGCCTGTGCATAGCAGGAGTCTAGCATGTGCCTAGCCAGTGTGTAGCCTCTGTCTAGCCTGTGTCTAGTCTGTGTCTTGACGGTGTCTTGCCGGTGTCTAGCCTGTGTCTAGCCTGTGTCTAGCCTGTGTCTAGCCTGTGTCTAGCCTGTGTCTAGCCTGTGTCTAGCCTGTGTCTAGCCTGTGTCTAGCCTGTGTCTAGCCTGTGTCTAGCCTGTGTCTAGCCTGTGTCTAGCCTGTGTCTAGCCTTTGTCTAGCCTGTGTCAAGTATGTGCCTAGCCTCCGCCTAGCCTGTACCTAGCCAGTGTCTAGCCTGTGCCTAGCCAGTGTCTAGTCTGTGCCCAGCCTGTGTCAAGCCTGTGTCTAGCCTGTGCCTATCCAGTTTGTAGATTGTGCTTAGCCAGTGTTTAGTCTGTGCCAAGCCAGTGTCTAGCCTGTGTCTAGCCTTTTCTAGCCTGTGTCTAGCCTGTGTCTAGCCTGTGTCTAGCCTTTGTCTAGCCTGTGTCTAGCCTGTGCCTAGCCAGTTTCTAGCCTTTGTCTAGCCTGTGCATAGCAGGAGTCTAGCATGTGCCTAGCCAGTGTGTAGCCTCTATCTAGCCTGTGTCTAGTCTGTGTCTTGACGTTGTCTTGCCGGTGTCTAGCCTATGTCTAGCCTGTGTCTAGCCTGTGTCTAGCCTGTGTCTAGCCTGTGTCTAGCCTGTGTCTAGCCTGTGTCTAGCCTGTGTCTAGCCTGTGTCTAGCCTGTGTCTAGCCTGTGTCTAGCCTGTGTCTAGCCTGTTCATAGCCAGTTTCTAGCCTTTGTCTAGCCTGTGCACAGCCAGAGTCTAGCATGTGCCTAGCCAGTGTCTAGTCTGTGCCCAGCCTGTGTCAAGCCTGTGTCTAGCCTGTGCCTATCCAGTTTGTAGACTGTGCTTAGCCAGTGTCTAGTCTGTGCCAAGCCCGTGTCTAGCCTGTGTCTAGCCTGTGTCTAGCCTGTGTCTAGCCTGTGTCTAGCCTGTGTCTAGCCTGTGCCTAGCCTGTGCCTAGCCTGTGTCTAGCCTGTGTCTAGCCTGTGTCTAGCCTGTGTCTAGCCTGTGTCTAGCCTGTTTCTAGCCTGTGTCTAGCCTGTGTCTAGCCTTTGTCTAGCCTGTGTCTAGCCTGTGCCCAGCCAGTGTCTAGCCTGTGTCTAGCCAGTGTCTAGCCTGTGTCTAGCCTGTGCCTAGCCTGTTTCTAGCCTTTGTCTAGCCTGTGCATAGCCAGTGTCTAGCATGTGCCTAGCCAGTGTGTAGCCTCTGTCTAGCCTGTGTCTAGCCTGTGCTTAGCCAGTGTCTAGTCTGTGCCAAGCCAGTGTCTAGCCTGTGCCTAGCCAGTGTCTAGCCTGTGTCTAGCCTGTGCCTTGCCTGTGACTGGCATGTGCATAGCCTGTGCTTAGCCCGTGTCTAGCCTGTGTCTAGCCTGTGCCTTGCCTGAGACTGGCATGTGCACAGCGTATGCCTAGCCAGTGTCTAGCCAGTGCCTAGCCTGTGCCTAGCCAGTTTCTAGCCTTTGTCTAGCCTGTGCATAGCCAGAGTCTAGCATGTACCTAGCCAGTGTGTAGCCTCTGTCTAGCATGTGTCTAGTCTGTGTCTTGACGGTGTCTTGCCGGTGTCTAGCCTGTGTCTAGCCTGTGTCTAGCCTGTGTCTAGCCTGTGTCTAGCCTGTGTCTAGCCTGTGTCTAGCCTGTGTCTAGCCTGTGTCTAGCCTGTGCCTAGCCTGTGTCTAGCCTGTGTCTAGCCTGTGTCTAGCCTGTGTCTAGCCTGTGCCTAGCCTTTGTCTAGCCTGTGTCAAGTATGTGCCTAGCCTCTGCCTAGCCTGTACCTAGCCAGTGCCTAGCCTGTACCTAGCCAGTACCTAGCCTGTACCTAGCCAGTACCTAGCCTGTTCATAGCCATTGTCTAGCCTGTTCATAGCCATTGTCTAGCCTGTGCCTAGCCAGTGTCTAGCCTGTGCCTAGCCAGTGTCTAGTCTGTGCCCAGCCTGTGTCAAGCCTGTGTCTAGCCTGTGCCTATCCAGTTTGTAGATTGTGCTTAGCCAGTGTCTAGTCTGTGCCAAGCCAGTGTCTAGCCTGTGTCTAGCCTTTTCTAGCCTGTGTCTAGCCTGTGTCTAGCCTGTGTCTAGCCTTTGTCTAGCCTGTGTCTAGCCTGTGCCTAGCCAGTTTCTAGCCTTTGTCTAGCCTGTGCATAGCAGGAGTCTAGCATGTGCCTAGCCAGTGTGTAGCCTCTGTCTAGCCTGGGTCTAGTCTGTGTCTTGACTTGGGTGTCTTGCCTGTGTCTAGCCTGTGTCTAGCCTGTGTCTAGCCTGTGTCTAGCCTGTGTCTAGCCTGTGTCTAGCCTGTGTCTAGCCTGTGTCTAGCCTGTGTCTAGCCTGTGTCTAGCCTGTGTCTAGCCTGTGTCTAGCCTTTGTCTAGCCTGTGTCAAGTACTGTGTCCTAGCCTCCGCCTAGCCTGTACCTTAGCCAGTGTCTAGCCTGTGCCTAGCCAGTGTCTAGTCTGTGCCCAGCCTGTGTCAAGCCTGTGTCTAGCCTGTGCCTATCCAGTTTGTAGATTGTGCTTAGCCAGTGTCTAGTCTGTGCCAAGCCAGTGTCTAGCCTGTGTCTAGCCTTTTCTAGCCTGTGTCTAGCCTGTGTCTAGCCTTTGTCTAGCCTGTGTCTAGCCTGTGCCTAGCCAGTTTCTAGCCTTTGTCTAGCCTGTGCATAGCAGGAGTCTAGCATGTGCCTAGCCAGTGTGTAGCCTCTGTCTAGCCTGTGTCTAGCCTGTGTCTTGACGGTGTCTTGCCGGTGTCTAGCCTGTGTCTAGCCTGTGTCTAGCCTGTGTCTAGCCTGTGTCTAGCCTGTGTCTAGCCTGTGTCTAGCCTGTGTCTAGCCTGTGTCTAGCCTGTGTTTAGCCTGTGTCTAGCCTGTTCATAGCCATTGTCTACCCTGTGCCTAGCCTGTGTCTAGCCTGTGCCTATCCAGTTTGTAGACTGTGCTTAGCCAGTGTCTAGTCTGTGCCAAGCCAGTGTATAGCCTGTGTCTAGCCTTTTCTAGCCTGTGTCTAGCCTGTGTCTAGCCTGTGTCTAGCCTGTGTCTAGCCTGTGTCTAGCCTGTGTCTAGCCTGTGTCTAACCTGTGTCTAGCCTGTGTCTAGCCTGTGTCTAGCCTGTGTCTAGCCTGTGCCTAGCCAGTGTCGAGCCTGTGCCCAGCCAGTGTCGAGCCTGTGTCTAGCCTGTGTCTAGCCTGTGCCTAGCCAGTTTCTAGCCTGTGTCTAGCCTGTGCTTAGCCAGTGTCTAGTCTGTGCCAAGCCCGTGTCTAACCTGTGTCTAGCCTGTGTCTAGCCTGTGTCTAGCCTGTGTCTAGCCTGTGCCTAGCCTGTGCCTAGCCTGTGTCTAGCCTGTGTCTAGCCTGTGTCTAGCCTGTGTCTAGCCTGTGTCTAGCCTGTGTCTAGCCTGTGTCTAGCCTGTGTCTAGCTTGTGTCTAGCCTGTGTCTAGCCTTTGTCTAGCCTGTGTCTAGCCTGTGCCCAGCCAGTGTCTAGCCTGTGTCTAGCCTGTGCCTAGCCAGTTTCTAGCCTGTGTCTAGCCTGTGCTTAGCCAGTGTCTAGTCTGTGCCAAGCCAGTGTCTAGCCTGTGCCTAGC
The DNA here is from genome assembly GCA_018904595.1 of Zaprionus indianus. Taxonomy (NCBI): domain Eukaryota; kingdom Metazoa; phylum Arthropoda; class Insecta; order Diptera; family Drosophilidae; genus Zaprionus; species Zaprionus indianus. Next base: position 78,684 of record JAEIHA010000888.1, on the reverse strand, counting down.
CAGTGTCTTGCCTATGTCTAGCCTGTGCCTTGCCTGTGACTGGCATGTGCATAGCCTGTGCCTAGCCCGTGTCTAGCCTGTGTCTAGCCTGTGCCTTGCCTGAGACTGGCATGTGCACAGCGTATGCCTAGCCAGTGTCTAGCCAGTGCCTAGCCTGTGCCTAGCCTGTTCATAGCCATTGTCTAGCCTGTTCATAGCCATTGTCTAGCCTGTGCCTAGCCAGTGTCTAGCCTGTGCCTAGCCAGTGTCTAGTCTGTGCCCAGCCTGTGTCAAGCCTGTGTCTAGCCTGTGCCTATCCAGTTTGTAGATTGTGCTTAGCCAGTGTCTAGTCTGTGCCAAGCCAGTGTCTAGCCTGTGTCTAGCCTTTTCTAGCCTGTGTCTAGCCTGTGTCTAGCCTGTGTCTAGCCTTTGTCTAGCCTGTGTCTAGCCTGTGCCTAGCCAGTTTCTAGCCTTTGTCTAGCCTGTGCATAGCAGGAGTCTAGCATGTGCCTAGCCAGTGTGTAGCCTCTGTCTAGCCTGGGTCTAGTCTGTGTCTTGACGGTGTCTTGCCGGTGTCTAGCCTGTGTCTAGCCTGTGTCTAGCCTGTGTCTAGCCTGTGTCTAGCCTGTGTCTAGCCTGTGTCTAGCCTGTGTCTAGCCTGTGTCTAGCCTGTGTCTAGCCTGTGTCTAGCCTGTGTCTAGCCTGTGTCTAGCCTTTGTCTAGCCTGTGTCAAGTATGTGCCTAGCCTCCGCCTAGCCTGTACCTAGCCAGTGTCTAGCCTGTGCCTAGCCAGTGTCTAGTCTGTGCCCAGCCTGTGTCAAGCCTGTGTCTAGCCTGTGCCTATCCAGTTTGTAGATTGTGCTTAGCCAGTGTCTAGTCTGTGCCAAGCCAGTGTCTAGCCTGTGTCTAGCCTTTTCTAGCCTGTGTCTAGCCTGTGTCTAGCCTTTGTCTAGCCTGTGTCTAGCCTGTGCCTAGCCAGTTTCTAGCCTTTGTCTAGCCTGTGCATAGCAGGAGTCTAGCATGTGCCTAGCCAGTGTGTAGCCTCTGTCTAGCCTGTGTCTAGCCTGTGTCTTGACGGTGTCTTGCCGGTGTCTAGCCTGTGTCTAGCCTGTGTCTAGCCTGTGTCTAGCCTGTGTCTAGCCTGTGTCTAGCCTGTGTCTAGCCTGTGTCTACCCTGTGTCTAGCCTGTGTTTAGCCTGTGTCTAGCCTGTTCATAGCCATTGTCTACCCTGTGCCTAGCCTGTGTCTAGCCTGTGCCTATCCAGTTTGTAGACTGTGCTTAGCCAGTGTCTAGTCTGTGCCAAGCCAGTGTATAGCCTGTGTCTAGCCTTTTCTAGCCTGTGTCTAGCCTGTGTCTAGCCTGTGTCTAGCCTGTGTCTAGCCTGTGTCTAGCCTGTGTCTAGCCTGTGTCTAACCTGTGTCTAGCCTGTGTCTAGCCTGTGTCTAGCCTGTGTCTAGCCTGTGCCTAGCCAGTGTCGAGCCTGTGCCCAGCCAGTGTCGAGCCTGTGTCTAGCCTGTGTCTAGCCTGTGCCTAGCCAGTTTCTAGCCTGTGTCTAGCCTGTGCTTAGCCAGTGTCTAGTCTGTGCCAAGCCCGTGTCTAACCTGTGTCTAGCCTGTGTCTAGCCTGTGTCTAGCCTGTGTCTAGCCTGTGCCTAGCCTGTGCCTAGCCTGTGTCTAGCCTGTGTCTAGCCTGTGTCTAGCCTGTGTCTAGCCTGTGTCTAGCCTGTTTCTAGCCTGTGTCTAGCCTGTGTCTAGCTTGTGTCTAGCCTGTGTCTAGCCTTTGTCTAGCCTGTGTCTAGCCTGTGCCCAGCCAGTGTCTAGCCTGTGTCTAGCCTGTGCCTAGCCAGTTTCTAGCCTGTGTCTAGCCTGTGCTTAGCCAGTGTCTAGTCTGTGCCAAGCCAGTGTCTAGCCTGTGCCTAGCCAGTGTCTTGCCTATGTCTAGCCTGTGCCTTGCCTGTGACTGGCATGTGCATAGCCTGTGCCTAGCCCGTGTCTAGCCTGTGTCTAGCCTGTGCCTTGCCTGAGACTGGCATGTGCACAGCGTATGCCTAGCCAGTGTCTAGCCAGTGCCTAGCCTGTGCCTAGCCAGTTTCTAGCCTTTGTCTAGCCTGTACATAGCCAGAGTCTAGCATGTGCCTAGCCAGTGTGTAGCCTCTGTCTAGCCTGTGTCTAGTCTGTGTCTTGACGGTGTCTTGCCGGTGTCTAGGCTGTGTCTAGCCTGTGTCTAGCCTGTGTCTAGCCTGTGTCTAGCCTGTGTCTAGCCTGTGTCTAGCCTGTGTCTAGCCTGTGTCTAGCCTGTGTCTAGCCTCTGCCTAGCCTTTGTCTAGCCTGTGTCAAGTATGTGCCTAGCCTCTGCCTAGCCTGTGCCTAGCCAGTACCTAGCCTGTACCTAGCCAGTACCTAGCCTGTTCATAGCCATTGTCTAGCCTGTGCCTAGCCAGTGTCTAGCCTGTGCCTAGCCAGTGTCTAGCCTGTGCCTAGCCAGTGTCTAGTCTGTGCCCAGCCTGTGTCAAGCCTGTGTCTAGCCTGTGCCTATCCAGTTTGTAGATTGTGCTTAGCCAGTGTCTAGTCTGTGCCAAGCCAGTGTCTAGCCTGTGTCTAGCCTTTTCTAGCCTGTGTCTAGCCTGTGTCTAGCCTGTGTCTAGCCTTTGTCTAGCCTGTGTCTAGCCTGTGCCTAGCCAGTTTCTAGCCTTTGTCTAGCCTGCGCATAGCCAGAGTCTAGCATGTGCCTAGCCAGTGTGTAGCCTCTGTCTAGCCTGTGTCTAGCCTGTGTCTAGCCTGTGTCTAGCCTGTGTCTAGCCTTTGTCTAGCCTGTGTCAAGTATGTGCCTAGCCTCCGCCTAGCCTGTACCTAGCCAGTGCCTAGCCTGTACCTAGCCAGTACCTAGCCTGTTCATAGCCATTATCTAGCCTGTTCATAGCCATTGTCTAGCCTGTGCCTAGCCAGTGTCTAGCCTGTGCCTAGCCAGTGTCTAGCCTGTGCCTAGCCAGTGTCTAGTCTGTGCCCAGCCTATGTCAAGCCTGTGTCTAGCCTGTGCCTATCCAGTTTGTAGACTGTGCTTAGCCAGTGTCTAGTCTGTGCCAAGCCAGTGTCTAGCCTGTGTCTAGCCTTCTAGCCTGTGTCTAGCCTGTGTCTAGCCTGTGTCTAGCCTGTGTCTAGCCTGTGTCCAGCCTTTGTCTAGCCTGTGTCTAGCCATTATCTAGCCTGTTCATAGCCATTGTCTAGCCTGTGCCTAGCCAGTGTCTAGCCTGTGCCTAGCCAGTGTCTAGTCTGTGCCCAGCCTATGTCAAGCCTGTGTCTAGCCTGTGCCTATCCAGTTTGTAGACTGTGCTTAGCCAGTGTCTAGTCTGTGCCAAGCCAGTGTCTAGCCTGTGTCTAGCCTTTTCTAGCCTGTGTCTAGCCAGTGTCTAGCCTGTGTCTAGCCTGTGTCTAGCCTGTGTCTAGCCTTTGTCTAGCCTGTGTCTAGCCTGTGTCTAGCCTGTGTCTACCCTTGTTCTAGCCTCTGTCTAGCCTGTGTCTAGCCTGTGCCTAGCCAGTGTCTAGTCTGTGCCCAGCCTGTGTCAAGCCTGTGTCTAGCCTGTGCCCATCCAGTTTGTAGACTGTGCTTAGCCAGTGTCTAGTCTGTGCCAAGCCAGTGTCTAGCCTGTGTCTAGCCTTTTCTAGCCTGTGTCTAGCCTGTGTCTAGCCTGTGTCTAGCCTTTGTCTAGCCTGTGTCTAGCCTGTGCCCAGCCAATGTCTAGCCTGTGTCTAGCCTGTGTCAAGCCTGTGTCTAGCCTGTGTCTAGCCTGTGTCTAGCCTGTGTCTAGCTTGTGTCTAGCCTGTGTCTAGCCTGTGTCTAGCCTGTGTCTAGCCTGTGCGTAGCCAGTGTCTAGCCTGTGGCCAGCCAGTGTCTAGCCTGTGCCTAGCCAGTTTCTAGCCTGTGTCTAGCCTGTGCTTAGCCAGTGTCTAGTCTGTGCCAAGCCAGTGTCTAGCCTGTGCCTAGCCAGTGTCTAGCCTGTGTCTAGCCTGTTCCTTGCCTGAGACTGGCATGTGTATAGCGTGTGCCTAGCCAGTGTCTAGAATGTGTCTAGCCTGTGCCTTGCCAGAGACTGCCATGTGCATAGCGTGTGCCTAGCCAGTGCCTAGCCTGTGCCTAGCCTGTGCCTAGCCTGTGCCTAGCCTGTGTCTAACCTGTGTCTAGCCTGTGCCTTGCCTGTGACTGGCATGTGTCTAGCCTGTGCCTTGCCTGAGACTGGCATGTGCATAGCGTGTGCATAGCCAGTGTCCAGCCTGTGTCTAGCCTGTGCTTTGCCTGTGACTGGCATGTGCATAGCCTGTGCCCAGCCAGTGTCTAGCCTGTGCCTAGCCAGTTTCTAGCCTGTGTCTAGCCTGTGCTTAGCCAGTGTCTAGTCTGTGCCAAGCCAGTGTCTAGCCTGTGCCTAGCCAGTGTCTAGCCTGTGTCTAGCCTGTTCCTTGCCTGTGACTGGCATGTGCATAGCCTGTGCCTAGCCAGTGTCTAGCCTGTGTCTAGCCTGTGCCTTGCCTGAGACTGGCATGTGCACAGCGTATGCCTAGCCAGTGTCTAGCCAGTGCCTAGCCTGTGCCTAGCGAGTTTCTAGCCTTTGTCTAGCCTGTGCATAGCCAGAGTCTAGCATGTGCCTAGCCAGTGTCTAGCCTGTGTCTAGCCTGTGTCTAGCTTGTGTCTAGTCTGTGTCTTGACGGTGTCTTGCCGGTGTCTAGCCTGTGTCTAGCCTGTGTCTAGCCTGTGCCTAGCCTTTGTCTAGCCTGTGTCAAGTATGTGCCTAGCCTCCGCCAAGCCTGTACCTAGCCAGTGCCTAGCCTGTACCTAGCCAGTACCTAGCCTGTACCTAGCCAGTACCTAGCTTGTTCATAGCCATTGTCTAGCCTGTTCATTGCCATTGTCTAGCCTGTGCCTAGCCAGTGTCTAGCCTGTGCCTAGCCAGTGTCTAGTCTGTGCCCAGCCTGTGTCAAGCCTGTGTCTAGCCTGTGCCTATCCAGATTGTAGACTGTGCTTAGCCTGTGCCTAGCCAGTGTCTAGTCTGTGCCAAGCCAGTGTCTAGCCTGTGTCTAGCCTTCTAGCCTGTGTCTAGCCTGTGTCTAGCCTGTGTCTAGCCTGTGTCTAGCCTGTGTCTAGCCTGTGTCCAGCCTTTGTCTAGCCTGTGTCTAGCCATTATCTAGCCTGTTCATAGCCATTGTCTAGCCTGTGCCTAGCCAGTGTCTAGCCCGTGCCTAGCCAGTGTCTAGTCTGTGCCCAGCCTATGTCAAGCCTGTGTCTAGCCTGTGCCTATCCAGTTTGTAGACTGTGCTTAGCCAGTGTCTAGTCTGTGCCAAGCCAGTGTCTAGCCTGTGTCTAGCCTTTTCTAGCCTGTGTCTAGCCAGTGTCTAGCCTGTGTCTAGCCTGTGTCTAGCCTGTGTCTAGCCTTTGTCTAGCCTGTGTCTAGCCTGTGTCTAGCCTGTGTCTAGCCTGAGTCTAACCTGTGTCTAGCCTGTGTCTAGCCTGTGTCTAGCCTGTGTCTAACCTGTGTCTAGCCTGTGTCTAGCCTGTGTCTAGCCTGTGTCTAGCCTGTGTCTAGCCTGTGCCTAGCCAGTGTGGAGCCTGTGCCCAGCCAGTGTCTAGCCTGTGTCTAGCCTGTGTCTTGCCTGTGCCTAGCCAGTTTCTAGCCTGTGTCTAGCCCGAGTCTAGCCTGTGTCTACCCTGTGTCAAGCCTGTGTCTAGCCTGTGTCTAGCCTGTGCCTAGCCTGTTTCTAGCCTGTGTCTATCCTGTGTCTAGCCTGTGTCTAGCCTGTGTCTATCCTGTGTCTAGTCTGTGTCTAGCCTGTGTCTAGCCTGTTTCTAGCCTGTGTCTAGCCTGTGTCTAGCTTGTGTCTAGCCTGTGTCTAGCCTTTGTCTAGCCTTTGTCTAGCTTGTGTCTAGCCTGTGCCCAGCCAGTGTCTAGCCTGTGTCTTGCCTGTGCCTAGCCTGTTTCTAGCCTGTGTCTAGCCCGTGTCTAGCCTGTGTCTACCCTGTGTCTAGCCTGTGTCTAGCCTGTGTCTAGCCTGTGCCTAGCCTGTTTCTAGCCTGTGTCTAGCCCGTGTCTAGCCTGTGTCTAGCCTGTGTCTACCCTGTGTCTAGCCTGTGTCTAGCCTATGTCTAGCCTGTGCCTAGCCTGAGCCTAGCCTGAGACTGGCATGTGCACAGCGTATGCCTAGCCAGTGTCTAGCCAGTGCCTAGCCTGTGCCTAGCCAGTTTCTAGCCTGTGTCTAGCATGTGCCTAGCCAGTGTGTAGCCTCTGTCTAGCCTGTGTCTAGTCTGTGTCTTGACGGTGTCTTGCCGGTGACTAGCCTGTGTCTAGCCTGTGTCTAGCCTGTGTCTAGCCTGTGTCTAGCCTGTGTCTAGCCTGTGTCTAGCCTGTGTCTACCCTTGTTCTAGCCTCTGTCTAGCCTGTGTCTAGCCTGTGCCTAGCCAGTGTCTAGTCTGTGCCCAGCCTGTGTCAAGCCTGTGTCTAGCCTGTGCCCATCCAGTTTGTAGACTGTGCTTAGCCAGTGTCTAGTCTGTGCCAAGCCAGTGTCTAGCCTGTGTCTAGCCTTTTCTAGCCTGTGTCTAGCCTGTGTCTAGCCTGTGTCTAGCCTGTGTCTAGCCTTTGTCTAGCCTGTGTCTAGCCTGTGCCCAGCCAATGTCTAGCCTGTGTCTAGCCTGTGTCAAGCCTGTGTCTAGCCTGTGTCTAGCCTGTGTCTAGCCTGTGTCTAGCCTGTGTCTAGCCTGTGTCTAGCCTGTGTCTAGCCTGTGTCTAGCCTGTGTCTAGCCTGTGCGTAGCCAGTGTCTAGCCTGTGGCCAGCCAGTGTCTAGCCTGTGCCTAGCCAGTTTCTAGCCTGTGTCTAGCCTGTGCTTAGCCAGTGTCTAGTCTGTGCCAAGCCAGTGTCTAGCCTGTGCCTAGCCAGTGTCTAGCCTGTGTCTAGCCTGTTCCTTGCCTGAGACTGGCATGTGCATAGCGTGTGCCTAGCCAGTGTCTAGAATGTGTCTAGCCTGTGCCTTGCCAGAGACTGCCATGTGCATAGCGTGTGCCTAGCCAGTGCCTAGCCTGTGCCTAGCCTGTGCCTAGCCTGTGTCTAACCTGTGTCTAGCCTGTGCCTTGCCTGTGACTGGCATGTGTCTAGCCTGTGCCTTGCCTGAGACTGGCATGTGCATAGCGTGTGCATAGCCAGTGTCCAGCCTGTGTCTAGCCTGTGCTTTGCCTGTGACTGGCATGTGCATAGCCTGTGCCCAGCCAGTGTCTAGCCTGTGCCTAGCCAGTTTCTAGCCTGTGTCTAGCCTGTGCTTAGCCAGTGTCTAGTCTGTGCCAAGCCAGTGTCTAGCCTGTGCCTAGCCAGTGTCTAGCCTGTGTCTAGCCTGTTCCTTGCCTGTGACTGGCATGTGCATAGCCTGTGCCTAGCCAGTGTCTAGCCTGTGTCTAGCCTGTGCCTTGCCTGAGACTGGCATGTGCACAGCGTATGCCTAGCCAGTGTCTAGCCAGTGCCTAGCCTGTGCCTAGCCAGTTTCTAGCCTTTGTCTAGCCTGTGCATAGCCAGAGTCTAGCATGTGCCTAGCCAGTGTCTAGCCTGTGTCTAGCCTGTGTCTAGCTTGTGTCTAGTCTGTGTCTTGACGGTGTCTTGCCGGTGTCTAGCCTGTGTCTAGCCTGTGTCTAGCCTGTGCCTAGCCTTTGTCTAGCCTGTGTCAAGTATGTGCCTAGCCTCCGCCTAGCCTGTACCTAGCCAGTGCCTAGCCTGTACCTAGCCAGTACCTAGCCTGTACCTAGCCAGTACCTAGCCTGTTCATAGCCATTGTCTAGCCTGTTCATAGCCATTGTCTAGCCTGTGCCTAGCCAGTGTCTAGCCTGTGCCTAGCCAGTGTCTAGTCTGTGCCCAGCCTGTGTCAAGCCTGTGTCTAGCCTGTGCCTATCCAGATTGTAGACTGTGCTTAGCCAGTGTCTAGTCTGTGCCAAGCCAGTGTCTAGCCTGTGTCTAGCCTGTGTCTAGCCTGTGTCTAGCCTGTGTCTAGCCTTTGTCTAGCCTGTGCCTAGCCTGTGCCTAGCCTGTGTCTAGCCTGTGTCTAGCCTGTGTCTAGCCTGTGTCTAGCCTGTGTCTAGCCTGTTTCTAGCCTGTGTCTAGCCTGTGTCTAGCTTGTGTCTAGCCTGTGTCTAGCCTTTGTCTAGCCTGTGTCTAGCCTGTGCCCAGCCAGTGTCTAGCCTGTGTCTAGCCTGTGCCTAGCCAGTTTCTAGCCTGTGTCTAGCCTGTGCTTAGCCAGTGTCTAGTCTGTGCCAAGCCAGTGTCTAGCCTGTGCCTAGCCAGTGTCTAGCCTGTGTCTAGCCTGTGCCTTGCCTGTGACTGGCATGTGCATAGCCTGTGCCTAGCCCGTGTCTAGCCTGTGTCTAGCCTGTGCCTTGCATGAGACTGGCATGTGCACAGCGTATGCCTAGCCAGTGTCAAGCCAGTGCCTAGCCTGTGCCTAGCCAGTTTCTAGCCTTTGTCTAGCATGTGCCTAGCCAGTGTGTAGCCTCTGTCTAGCCTGTGTCTAGTCTGTGTCTTGACGGTGTCTTGCCGGTGTCTAGCCTGTGTCTAGCCTGTGTCTAGCCTGTGTCTAGCCTGTGTCTAGCCTGTGTCTAGCCTGTGTCTAGCCTGTGTCTAGCCTGTGTCTAGCCTGTGTCTAGCCTGTGTCTAGCCTGTGTCTAGCCTGTGTCTAGCCTGTGCCTAGCCTTTGTCTAGCCTGTGTCTAGCCTGTGTCTAGCCTCTGCCTAGCCTGTACCTAGCCAGTGCCTAGCCTGTACCTAGCCAGTACCTAGCCTGTACCTAGCCAGTACCTAGCCTGTTCATAGCCATTGTCTAGCCTGTGCCTAGCCAGTGTCTAGCCTGTGCCTAGCCAGTGTCTAGTCTGTGCCCAGCCTGTGTCAAGCCTGTGTCTAGCCTGTGCCTATCCAGTTTGTAGATTGTGCTTAGCCAGTGTCTAGTCTGTGCCAAGCCAGTGTCTAGCCTCTGTCTAGCCTTTTCTAGCCTGTGTCTAGCCTGTGTCTAGCCTGTGTCTAGCCTGTGTCTAGCCTTTGTCTAGCCTGTGTCTAGCCTGTGCCTAGCCAGTTTCTAGCCTTTGTCTAGCCTGTGCATAGCCAGAGTCTAGCATGTGCCTAGCCAGTGTGTAGCCTCTGTCTAGCCTGTGTCTAGTCTGTGTCTTGACGGTGTCTTGCCGGTGTCTAGCCTGTGTCTAGCCTGTGTCTAGCCTGTGTCTAGCCTGTGTCTAGCCTGTGTCTAGCCTGTGTCTAGCCTGTGTCTAGCCTGTGTCTAGCCTGTGTCTAGCCTGTGTCTAGCCTGTGTCTAGCCTGTGTCTAGCCTGTGTCTAGCCTGTGTTTAGCCTGTGTCTAGCCTGTGTCTAGCCTGTGTCTAGCCTGTGTCAAGTATGTGCCTAGCCTCCGCCTAGCCTGTACCTAGCCAGTGCCTAGCCTGTACCTAGCCAGTACCTAGCCTGTACCTAGCCAGTACCTAGCCTTTTCATAGCCATTATCTAGCCTGTTCATAGCCATTGTCTAGCCTGTGCCTAGCCAGTGTCTAGCCTGTGCCTAGCCAGTGTCTAGTCTGTGCCCAGCCTGTGTCAAGCCTGTGTCTAGCCTGTGCCTATCCAGTTTGTAGACTGTGCTTAGCCAGTGTCTAGTCTGTGCCAAGCCAGTGTCTAGCCTGTGTCTAGCCTTTTCTAGCCTGTGTCTAGCCTGTGTCTAGCCTGTGTCTAGCCTTTGTCTAGCCTGTGTCTAGCCTGTGCCCAGCCAATGTCTAGCCTGTGTCTAGCCTGTGTCAAGCCTGTGTCTAGCCTGTGTCTAGCCTGTGTCTAGCCTGTGTCTAGCCTGTGTCTAGCCTGTGTCTAGCCTGTGTCTAGCCTGTGTCTAGCCTGTGTCGTAGCCAGTGTCTAGCCTGTGGCCAGCCAGTGTCTAGCCTGTGCCTAGCCAGTTTCTAGCCTGTGTCTAGCCTGTGCTTAGCCAGTGTCTAGTCTGTGCCAAGCCAGTGTCTAGCCTGTGCCTAGCCAGTGTCTAGCCTGTGTCTAGCCTGTTCCTTGCCTGAGACTGGCATGTGCATAGCGTGTGCCTAGCCAGTGTCTAGAATGTGTCTAGCCTGTGCCTTGCCAGAGACTGCCATGTGCATAGCGTGTGCCTAGCCAGTGCCTAGCCTGTGCCTAGCCTGTGCCTAGCCTGTGTCTAACCTGTGTCTAGCCTGTGCCTTGCCTGTGACTGGCATGTGTCTAGCCTGTGCCTTGCCTGAGACTGGCATGTGCATAGCGTGTGCATAGCCAGTGTCCAGCCTGTGTCTAGCCTGTGCTTTGCCTGTGACTGGCATGTGCATAGCCTGTGCCCAGCCAGTGTCTAGCCTGTGCCTAGCCAGTTTCTAGCCTGTGTCTAGCCTGTGCTTAGCCAGTGTCTAGTCTGTGCCAAGCCAGTGTCTAGCCTGTGCCTAGCCAGTGTCTAGCCTGTGTCTAGCCTGTTCCTTGCCTGTGACTGGCATGTGCATAGCCTGTGCCTAGCCAGTGTCTAGCCTGTGTCTAGCCTGTGCCTTGCCTGAGACTGGCATGTGCACAGCGTATGCCTAGCCAGTGTCTAGCCAGTGCCTAGCCTGTGCCTAGCCAGTTTCTAGCCTTTGTCTAGCCTGTGCATAGCCAGAGTCTAGCATGTGCCTAGCCAGTGTCTAGCCTGTGTCTAGCCTGTGTCTAGCTTGTGTCTAGTCTGTGTCTTGACGGTGTCTTGCCTGTGTCTAGCCTGTGTCTAGCCTGTGTCTAGCCTGTGCCTAGCCTTTGTCTAGCCTGTGTCAAGTATGTGCCACGCCTCCGCCAAGCCTGTACCTAGCCAGTGCCTAGCCTGTACCTAGCCAGTACCTAGCCTGTACCTAGCCAGTACCTAGCCTGTTCATAGCCATTGTCTAGCCTGTTCATAGCCATTGTCTAGCCTGTGCCTAGCCAGTGTCTAGCCTGTGCCTAGCCAGTGTCTAGTCTGTGCCCAGCCTGTGTCAAGCCTGTGTCTAGCCTGTGCCTATCCAGATTGTAGACTGTGCTTAGCCAGTGTCTAGTCTGTGCCAAGCCAGTGTCTAGCCTGTGTCTAGCCTGTGTCTAGCCTGTGTCTAGCCTGTGTCTAGCCTTTGTCTAGCCTGTGCCTAGCCTGTGCCTAGCCTGTGTCTAGCCTGTGTCTAGCCTGTGTCTAGCCTGTGTCTAGCCTGTGTCTAGCCTGTTTCTAGCCTGTGTCTAGCCTGTGTCTAGCTTGTGTCTAGCCTGTGCCTGTGTCTAGCCTTTGTCTAGCCTGTGTCTAGCCTGTGCCCAGCCAGTGTCTAGCCTGTGCCTAGCCTGTTTCTAGCCTGTGTCTAGCCTGTGCTTAGCCAGTGTCTAGTCTGTGCCAAGCCAGTGTCTAGCCTGTGCCTAGCCAGTGTCTAGCCTGTGTCTAGCCTGTGCCTTGCCTGTGACTGGCATGTGCATAGCCTGTGCCTAGCCCGTGTCTAGCCTGTGTCTAGCCTGTGCCTTGCCTGAGACTGGCATGTGCACAGCGTATGCCTAGCCAGTGTCTAGCCAGTGCCTAGCCTGTGCCTAGCCAGTTTCTAGCCTTTGTCTAGCATGTGCCTAGCCAGTGTGTAGCCTCTGTCTAGCCTGTGTCTAGTCTGTGTCTTGACGGTGTCTTGCCGGTGTCTAGCCTGTGTCTAGCCTGTGTCTAGCCTGTGTCTAGCCTGTGTCTAGCCTGTGTCTAGCCTGTGTCTAGCCTGTGTCTAGCCTGTGTCTAGCCTGTGTCTAGCCTGTGTCTAGCCTGTGTCTAGCCTGTGTCTAGCCTGTGTCTTAGCCTGTGTCTAGCCTGTGTCTAGCCTGTGTCTAGCCTGTGTCTAGCCTGTGTCAAGTATGTGCCTAGCCTCCGCCTAGCCTGTACCTAGCCAGTGCCTAGCCTGTACCTAGCCAGTACCTAGCCTGTACCTAGCCAGTACCTAGCCTTTTCATAGCCATTATCTAGCCTGTTCATAGCCATTGTCTAGCCTGTGCCTAGCCAGTGTCTAGCCTGTGCCTAGCCAGTGTCTAGTCTGTGCCCAGCCCTGTGTCAAGCCTGTGTCTAGCCTGTGCCTATCCAGCTTGTAGACTGTGCTTAGCCAGTGTCTAGTCTGTGCCAAGCCAGTGTCTAGCCTGTGTCTAGCCTTTTCTAGCCTGTGTCTAGCCTGTGTCTAGCCTGTGTCTAGCCTGTGTCCAGCCTTTGTCTAGCCTGTGTCTAGCCATTATCTAGCCTGTTCATAGCCATTGTCTAGCCTGTGCCTAGCCAGTGTCTAGCCTGTGCCTAGCCAGTGTCTAGTCTGTGCCCAGCCTATGTCAAGCCTGTGTCTAGCCTGTGCCTATCCAGTTTGTAGACTGTGCTTAGCCAGTGTCTAGTCTGTGCCAAGCCAGTGTCTAGCCTGTGCCTAGCCTTTTCTAGCCTGTGTCTAGCCAGTTTCTAGCCTGTGTCTAGCCTGTGTCTAGCCTGTGTCTAGCCTGTGTCTAGCCTTTGTCTAGCCTGTGTCTAGTCTGTGTCTAGCCTGTGTCTAGCCTGTGTCTAGCCTGTGTCTAGCCTGTGTCTAGCCTGTCTAGCCTGTGTCTAGCCTGTGTCTAGCCTGTGTCTAGCCTGTGTCTAGCCTGTGTCTAACCTGTGTCTAGCCTGTGTCTAGCCTGTGTCTAGCCTGTGTCTAGCCTGTGTCTAGCCTGTGCCTAGCCAGGGTCGAGCCTGTGCCCAGCCAGTGTCTAGCCTGTGTCTAGCCTGTGTCTTGCCTGTGCCTAGCCAGTTTCTAGCCTGTGTCTAGCCCGTGTCTAGCCTGTGTCTAGCCTGTGTCTAGCCTGTGTCTAGCCTGTGTCTAGCCTGTGTCTAGCCTGTGCCTAGCCTGTTTCTAGCCTGTGTCTATCCTGTGTCTAGCCTGTGTCTAGCCTGTGTCTAGCCTGTTTCTAGCCTGTGTCTAGCCTGTGTCTAGCCTGTGTCTAGCCTGTGTCTAGCCTTTGTCTAGCCTGTGTCTTTGTCTAGCTTGTGTCTAGCCTGTGCCCAGCCAGTGTCTAGCCTGTGTCTTGCCTGTTCCTAGCCTGTTTCTAGCCTGTGTCTAGCCCCCGTCTAGCCTGTGTCTAGCCTGTGCCCTGCCAGTTTCTAGCCTGTGTCTAGCCTGTGTCTAGCCTGTGCCTAGCCTGTTTCTAGCCTGTGTCTAGCCTGTGTCTAGCCTGTGTCTAGCCTGTGTCTAGCCTGTGTCTAGCCTGTGTCTAGCCTGTGTCTAGCCTGTGTCTAGCCTGTGTCTAGCCTGTGCCTAGCCTGTTTCTAGCCTGTGTCTAGCCTGTGTCTAGCCTGTGTCTAGCCTGTGTCTAGCCTGTGTCTAGCCTGTGCCTTGCCTGAGACTGGCATGTGCACAGCGTATGCCTAGCCAGTGTCTAGCCAGTGCCTAGCCTGTGCCTAGCCAGTTTCTAGCCTTTGTCTAGCCTGTGCATAGCCAGAGTCTAGCATGTGCCTAGCCAGTGTGTAGCCTCTGTCTAGCCTGTGTCTAGTCTGTGTCTTGACGGTGTCTTGCCGGTGTCTAGCCTGTGTCTAGCCTGTGTCTAGCCTGTGTCTAGCCTGTGTCTAGCCTGTGTCTAGCCTGTGTCTAGCCTGTGTCTAGCCTGTGTCTAGCCTGTGTCTAGCCTGTGTCTAGCCTATGTCTAGCCTGTGTCTAGCCTGTGTCTAGCCTGTGTCTAGCCTGTGTCTAGCCTGTGTCTAGCCTGTGCCTAGCCTTTGTCTAGCCTGTGTCAAGTATGTGCCTAGCCTCTGCCTAGCCTGTACCTAGCCAGTGCCTAGCCTGTACCTAGCCAGTACCTAGCCTGTACCTAGCCAGTACCTAGCCTGTTCATAGCCATTGTCTAGCCTGTTCATAGCCATTGTCTAGCCTGTGCCTAGCCAGTGTCTAGCCTGTGCCTAGCCAGTGTCTAGTCTGTGCCCAGCCTGTGTCAAGCCTGTGTCTAGCCTGTGCCTATCCAGTTTGTAGATTGTGCTTAGCCAGTGTCTAGTCTGTGCCAAGCCAGTGTCTAGCCTCTGTCTAGCCTTTTCTAGCCTGTGTCTAGCCTGTGTCTAGCCTGTGTCTAGCCTTTGTCTAGCCTGTGTCTAGCCTGTGCCTAGCCAGTTTCTAGCCTTTGTCTAGCCTGTGCATAGCCAGAGTCTAGCATGTGCCTAGCCAGTGTGTAGCCTCTGTCTAGCCTGTGTCTAGTCTGTGTCTTGACGGTGTCTTGCCGGTGTCTAGCCTGTGTCTAGCCTGTGTCTAGCCTGTGTCTAGCCTGTGTCTAGCCTGTGTCTAGCCTGTGTCTAGCCTGTGTCTAGCCTGTGTCTAGCCTGTGTCTAGCCTGTGTCTAGCCTGTGTCTAGCCTGTGTCTAGCCTGTGTCTAGCCTGTGTCTAGCCTGTGTCTAGCCTGTGTCTAGCCTGTGTCTAGCCTGTGTCTAGCCTGTGTCTAGCCTGTGTCTAGCCTTTGTCTAGCCTGTGTCAAGTATGTGCCTAGCCTCCGCCTAGCCTGTACCTAGCCTGTACCTAGCCTGTACCTAGCCAGTACCTAGCCTGTACCTAGCCAGTACCTAGCCTTTTCATAGCCATTATCTAGCCTGTTCATAGCCATTGTCTAGCCTGTGCCTAGCCAGTGTCTAGCCTGTGCCTAGCCAGTGTCTAGTCTGTGCCCAGCCTGTGTCAAGCCTGTGTCTAGCCTGTGCCTATCCAGCTTGTAGACTGTGCATTAGCCAGTGTCTAGTCTGTGCCAAGCCAGTGTCTAGCCTGTGTCTAGCCTTTTCTAGCCTGTGTCTAGCCTGTGTCTAGCCTGTGTCTAGCCTGTGTCCAGCCTTTGTCTAGCCTGTGTCTAGCCATTATCTAGCCTGTTCATAGCCATTGTCTAGCCTGTGCCTAGCCAGTGTCTAGCCTGTGCCTAGCCAGTGTCTAGTCTGTGCCCAGCCTATGTCAAGCCTGTGTCTAGCCTGTGCCTATCCAGTTTGTAGACTGTGCTTAGCCAGTGTCTAGTCTGTGCCAAGACAGTGTCTAGCCTTTTCTAGCCTGTGTCTAGCCAGTGTCTAGCCTGTGTCTAGCCTGTGTCTAGCCTGTGTCTAGCCTTTGTCTAGCCTGTGTCTAGTCTGTGTCTAGCCTGTGTCTAGCCTGAGTCTAACCTGTGTCTAGCCTGTGTCTAGCCTAAGTCTAGCCTGTGTCTAGCCTGTGTCTAGCCTGTGTCTAGCCTGTGTCTAGCCTGTGTCTAGCCTGTGTCTAGCCTGTGTCTAGCCTGTGTCTAGCCTGTGTCTAGCCTGTGCCTAGCCAGGGTCGAGCCTGTGCCCAGCCAGTGTCTAGCCTGTGTCTAGCCTGTGTCTTGCCTGTGCCTAGCCAGTTTCTAGCCTGTGTCTAGCCCGTGTCTAGCCTGTGTCTACCCTGTGTCTAGCCTGTGTCTAGCCTGTGTCTAGCCTGTGCCTAGCCTGTTTCTAGCCTGTGTCTAGCCTGTGTCTAGCCTGTGTCTAGCCTGTGTCTAGCCTGTGTCTAGCCTGTGTCTAGCCTGTGTCTAGCCTGTGTCTAGCCTGTGTCTAGCCTGTGTCTAGCCTTTGTCTAGCCTTTGTCTAGCCTGTGTCTAGCCTGTGCCTAGCCAGTGTCTAGCCTGTGTCTAGCCTGTGCCTAGCCTGTTTCTAGCCTGTGTCTAGCCTGTGTCTAGCCTGTGTCTAGCCTGTGTCTAGCCTGTGTCTAGCCTGTGTCTAGCCTGTGCCTAGCCTGTTTCTAGCCTGTGTCTAGCCTGTGTCTAGCCTGTGTCTAGCCTGTGTCTAGCCTGTGTCTAGCCTGTGTCTAGCCTGTGTCTAGCCTGTGTCTAGCCTGTGTCTAGCCTGTGCCTAGCCTGTTTCTAGCCTGTGTCTAGCCTGTGTCTAGCCTGTGTCTAGCCTGTGTCTAGCCTGTGTCTAGCCTGTGTCTAGCCTGTGTCTAGCCTGTTTCTAGCCTGTGTCTAGCCAGTGTCTAGCCTGTGTCTAGCCTGTGCTTTGCCTGTGACTGGCATCTGCATAGCCTGTGCCTAGCCCGTGTCTAGCCTGTGTCTAGCCTGTGCCTTGCCTGAGACTGGCATGTGCACAGCGTATGCCTAGCCAGTGTCTAGCCTGTGCCTATCCAGTTTGTAGACTGTGCTTAGCCAGTGTCTAGTCTGTGCCAAGCCAGTGTCTAGCCTGTGTCTAGCCTTTGTCTAGCCTGTGTCTAGCCAGTGTCTAGCCTGTGTCTGCAGCCTGTGTCTAGCCTGTGTCTAGCCTTTGTCTAGCCTGTGTCTAGTCTGTGTCTAGCCTGTGTCTAGCCTGTGTCTAACCTGTGTCTAGCCTGTGTCTAGCCTGTGTCTAGCCTGTGTCTAGCCTGTGTCTAGCCAGTGTCTAGCCTGTGCCTAGCCAGTGTCTAGTCTGTGCCCAGCCTGTGTCTAGCCTGTGTCTAGCCTGTGCCTATCCAGTTTGTAGATTGTGCTTAGCCAGTGTCTAGTCTGTGCCAAGCCAGTGTCTAGCCTCTGTCTAGCCTTTTCTAGCCTGTGTCTAGCCTGTGTCTAGCCTGTGTCTAGCCTTTGTCTAGCCTGTGTCTAGCCTGTGCCTAGCCAGTTTCTAGCCTTTGTCTAGCCTGTGCATAGCCAGAGTCTAGCATGTGCCTAGCCAGTGTGTAGCCTCTGTCTAGCCTGTGTCTAGTCTGTGTCTTGACGGTGTCTTGCCGGTGTCTAGCCTGTGTCTAGCCTGTGTCTAGCCTGTGTCTAGCCTGTGTCTAGCCTGTGTCTAGCCTGTGTCTAGCCTGTGTCTAGCCTGTGTCTAGCCTGTGTCTAGCCTTTGTCTAGCCTGTGTCTAGCCTGTGCATAGCCAGAGTTTAGCATGTGCCTAGCCAGTGTGTAGCCTCTGTCTAGCCTGTGTCTAGTCTGTGTCTTGACGGTGTCTTGCCTGTGTCTAGCCTGTGTCTAGCCTGTGTCTAGCCTGTGTCTAGCCTGTGTCTAGCCTGTGTCTAGCCTGTGTCTAGCCTGTGTCTAGCCTGTGTCTAGCCTGTGTCTAGCCTGTGTCTAGCCTGTGTCTAGCCTGTGTCTAGCCTGTGTCTAGCCTGTGTCTAGCCTGTGTCTAGCCTGTGTCTAGCCTGTGTCTAGCCTGTGTCTAGCCTGTGTCTAGCCTGTGTCTAGCCTGTGTCTAGCCTGTGTCTAGCCTGTGTCAAGTATGTGCCTAGCCTCCGCCTAGCCTGTACCTAGCCAGTGCCTAGCCTGTACCTAGCCAGTACCTAGCCTGTACCTAGCCAGTACCTAGCCTTTTCATAGCCATTATCTAGCCTGTTCATAGCCATTGTCTAGCCTGTGCCTAGCCAGTGTCTAGCCTGTGCCTAGCCAGTGTCTAGTCTGTGCCCACCCTGTGTCAAGCCTGTGTCTAGCCTGTGCCTATCCAGCTTGTAGACTGTGCTTAGCCAGTGTCTAGTCTGTGCCAAGCCAGTGTCTAGCCTGTGTCTAGCCTTTTCTAGCCTGTGTCTAGCCTGTGTCTAGCCTGTGTCTAGCCTGTGTCCAGCCTTTGTCTAGCCTGTGTCTAGCCATTATCTAGCCTGTTCATAGCCATTGTCTAGCCTGTGCCTAGCCAGTGTCTAGCCTGTGCCTAGCCAGTGTCTAGTCTGTGCCCAGCCTATGTCAAGCCTGTGTCTAGCCTGTGCCTATCCAGTTTGTAGACTGTGCTTAGCCAGTGTCTAGTCTGTGCCAAGCCAGTGTCTAGCCTGTGTCTAGCCTTTTCTAGCCTGTGTCTAGCCAGTGTCTAGCCTGTGTCTAGCCTGTGTCTAGCCTGTGTCTAGCCTTTGTCTAGCCTGTGTCTAGTCTGTGTCTAGCCTGTGTCTAGCCTGAGTCTAACCTGTGTCTAGCCTGTGTCTAGCCTGTGTCTAGCCTGTGTCTAGCCTGTGTCTAGCCTGTGTCTAGCCTGTGTCTAACCTGTGTCTAGCCTGTGTCTAGCCTGCGTCTAGCCTGTGTCTAGCCTGTGTCTAGAATGTGCCTAGCCAGGGTCGAGCCTGTGCCCAGCCAGTGTCTAGCCTGTGTCTAGCCTGTGTCTTGCCTGTGCCTAGCCAGTTTCTAGCCTGTGTCTAGCCCGTGTCTAGCCTGTGTCTACCCTGTGTCTAGCCTGTGTCTAGCCTGTGTCTAGCCTGTGCCTAGCCTGTTTCTAGCCTGTGTCTATCCTGTGTCTAGCCTGTGTCTAGCCTGTGTCTAGCCTGTTTCTAGCCTGTGTCTAGCCTGTGTCTAGCTTGTGTCTAGCCTGTGTCTAGCCTTTGTCTAGCCTTTGTCTAGCCTGTGTCTAGCCTGTGCCCAGCCAGTGTCTAGCCTGTGTCTTGCCTGTTCCTAGCCTGTTTCTAGCCTGTGTCTAGCCCGTGTCTAGCCTGTGTCTAGCCTGTGTCTAGCCTGTGTCTAGCCTGTGTCTAGCCTGTGCCTAGCCTGTTTCTAGCCTGTGTCTAGCCTGTGTCTAGCCTGTGTCTAGCCTGTGTCTAGCCTGTGTCTAGCCTGTGTCTAGCCTGTGTCTAGCCTGTGTCTAGCCTGTGTCTAGCCTGTGCCTAGCCTGTTTCTAGCCTGTGTCTAGCCTGTGTCTAGCCTGTGTCTAGCCTGTGTCTAGCCTGTGTCTAGCCTGTGCCTTGCCTGAGACTGGCATGTGCACAGCGTATGCCTAGCCAGTGTCTAGCCAGTGCCTAGCCTGTGCCTAGCCAGTTTCTAGCCTTTGTCTAGCCTGTGCATAGCCAGAGTCTAGCATGTGCCTAGCCAGTGTGTAGCCTCTGTCTAGCCTGTGTCTAGTCTGTGTCTTGACGGTGTCTTGCCGGTGTCTAGCCTGTGTCTAGCCTGTGTCTAGCCTGTGCCTAGCCAGTGTCTAGCCTGTGTCTAGCCTGTGCCTTGCCTGAGACTGGCATGTGCACAGCGTATGCCTAGCCAGTGTCTAGCCAGTGCCTAGCCTGTGCCTAGCCTGTTTCTAGCCTTTGTCTAGCCTGTGCATAGCCAGAGTCTAGCATGTGCCTAGCCAGTGTCTAGCCTGTGTCTAGCCTGTGTCTAGCTTGTGTCTAGTCTGTGTCTTGACGGTGTCTTGCCGGTGTCTAGCCTGTGTCTAGCCTGTGTCTAGCCTGTGCCTAGCCTTTGTCTAGCCTGTGTCAAGTCTGTGCCTAGCCTCCGCCAAGCCTGTGCCTAGCCAGTGCCTAGCCTGTGCCTAGCCAGTACCTAGCCTGTACCTAGCCAGTACCTAGCCTGTTCATAGCCATTGTCTAGCCTGTTCATAGCCATTGTCTAGCCTGTGCCTAGCCAGTGTCTAGCCTGTGCCTAGCCAGTGTCTAGTCTGTGCCCAGCCTGTGTCAAGCCTGTGTCTAGCCTGTGCCTATCCAGATTGTAGACTGTGCTTAGCCAGTGTCTAGTCTGTGCCAAGCCAGTGTCTAGCCTGTGTCTAGCCTGTGTCTAGCCTGTGTCTAGCCTGTGTCTAGCCTTTGTCTAGCCTGTGCCTAGCCTGTGCCTAGCCTGTGTCTAGCCTGTGTCTAGCCTGTGTCTAGCCTGTGTCTAGCCTGTGTCTAGCCTGTTTCTAGCCTGTGTCTAGCCTGTGTCTAGCCTGTGTCTAGCCTGTGTCTAGCCTTTGTCTAGCCTGTGTCTAGCCTGTGCCCAGCCAGTGTCTAGCCTGTGTCTAGCCTGTGCCTAGCCAGTTTCTAGCCTGTGTCTAGCCTGTGCTTAGCCAGTGTCTAGTCTGTGCCAAGCCAGTGTCTAGCCTGTGCCTAGCCAGTGTCTAGCCTGTGTCTAGCCTGTGCCTTGCCTGTGACTGGCATGTGCATAGCCTGTGCCTAGCCCGTGTCTAGCCTGTGTCTAGCCTGTGCCTTTCATGAGACTGGCATGTGCACAGCGTATGCCTAGCCAGTGTCTAGCCAGTGCCTAGCCTGTGCCTAGCCAGTTTCTAGCCTTTGTCTAGCATGTGCCTAGCCAGTGTGTAGCCTCTGTCTAGCCTGTGTCTAGTCTGTGTCTTGACGGTGTCTTGCCGGTGTCTAGCCTGTGTCTAGCCTGTGTCTAGCCTGTGTCTAGCCTGTGTCTAGCCTGTGTCTAGCCTGTGCCTAGCCTTTGTCTAGCCTGTGTCAAGTATGTGCCTAGCCTCTGCCTAGCCTGTACCTAGCCAGTGCCTAGCCTGTACCTAGCCAGTACCTAGCCTGTACCTAGCCAGTACCTAGCCTGTTCATAGCCATTGTCTAGCCTGTTCATAGCCATTGTCTAGCCTGTGCCTAGCCAGTGTCTAGCCTGTGCCTAGCCAGTGTCTAGTCTGTGCCCAGCCTGTGTCAAGCCTGTGTCTAGCCTGTGCCTATCCAGTTTGTAGATTGTGCTTAGCCAGTGTCTAGTCTGTGCCAAGCCAGTGTCTAGCCTCTGTCTAGCCTTTTCTAGCCTGTGTCTAGCCTGTGTCTAGCCTGTGTCTAGCCTGTGTCTAGCCTTTGTCTAGCCTGTGTCTAGCCTGTGCCTAGCCAGTTTCTAGCCTTTGTCTAGCATGTGCCTAGCCAGTGTGTAGCCTCTGTCTAGCCTGTGTCTAGTCTGTGTCTTGACGGTGTCTTGCCGGTGTCTAGCCTGTGTCTAGCCTGTGTCTAGCCTGTGTCTAGCCTGTGTCTAGCCTGTGTCTAGCCTGTGTCTAGCCTGTGTCTAGCCTGTGTCTAGCCTGTGTCTAGCCTGTGTCTAGCCTGTGTCTAGCCTGTGTCTAGCCTGTGTTTAGCCTGTGTCTAGCCTGTGTCTAGCCTGTGTCAAGTATGTGCCTAGCCTCCGCCTAGCCTGTACCTAGCCAGTGCCGAGCCTGTACCTAGCCAGTACCTAGCCTGTACCTAGCCAGTACCTAGCCTTTTCATAGCCATTATCTAGCCTGTTCATAGCCATTGTCTAGCCTATGCCTAGCCAGTGTCTAGCCTGTGCCTAGCCAGTGTCTAGTCTGTGCCCAGCCTGTGTCAAGCCTGTGTCTAGCCTGTGCCCATCCAGTTTGTAGACTGTACTTAGCCAGTGTCTAGTCTGTGCCAAGCCAGTGTCTAGCCTGTGTCTAGCCTTTTCTAGCCTGTGTCTAGCCTGTGTCTAGCCTGTGTCTAGCCTTTGTCTAGCCTGTGTCAAGCCTGTGTCTAGCCTGTGTCTAGCCTGTGTCTAGCCTGTGTCTAGCTTGTGTCTAGCCTGTGTCTAGCCTGTGTCTAGCCTGTGTCTAGCCTGTGCGTAGCCAGTGTCTAGCCTGTGGCCAGCCAGTGTCTAGCCTGTGCCTAGCCAGTTTCTAGCCTGTGTCTAGCCTGTGCTTAGCCAGTGTCTAGTCTGTGCCAAGCCAGTGTCTAGCCTGTGCCTAGCCAGTGTCTAGCCTGTGTCTAGCCTGTTCCTTGCCTGAGACTGGCATGTGCATAGCGTGTGCCTAGCCAGTGTCTAGAATGTGTCTAGCCTGTGCCTTGCCAGAGACTGCCATGTGCATAGCGTGTGCCTAGCCAGTGCCTAGCCTGTGCCTAGCCTGTGCCTAGCCTGTGTCTAACCTGTGTCTAGCCTGTGCCTTGCCTGTGACTGGCATGTGTCTAGCCTTTGTCTAGCCTGTGCATAGCCAGAGTCTAGCATGTGCCTAGCCAGTGTGTAGCCTCTGTCTAGCCTGTGTCTAGTCTGTGTCTTGACGGTGTCTTGCCGGTGTCTAGCCTGTGTCTAGCCTGTGTCTAGCCTGTGTCTAGCCTGTGTCTAGCCTGTGTCTAGCCTGTGTCTAGCCTGTGTCTAGCCTGTGTCTAGCCTGTGTCTAGCCTGTGTCTAGCCTGTGTCTAGCCTGTGTCTAGCCTGTGTCTAGCCTGTGTCTAGCCTGTGTCTAGCCTGTGTTTAGCCTGTGTCTAGCCTGTGTCTAGCCTGTGTCAAGTATGTGCCTAGCCTCCGCCTAGCCTGTACCTAGCCAGTGCCGAGCCTGTACCTAGCCAGTACCTAGCCTGTACCTAGCCAGTACCTAGCCTCTTCATAGCCATTATCTAGCCTGTTCATAGCCATTGTCTAGCCTGTGCCTAGCCAGTGTCTAGCCTGTGCCTAGCCAGTGTCTAGTCTGTGCCCACCCTGTGTCAAGCCTGTGTCTAGCCTGTGCCTATCCAGCTTGTAGACTGTGCTTAGCCAGTGTCTAGTCTGTGCCAAGCCAGTGTCTAGCCTGTGTCTAGCCTTTTCTAGCCTGTGTCTAGCCTGTGTCTAGCCTGTGTCTAGCCTGTGTCCAGCCTTTGTCTAGCCTGTGTCTAGCCATTATCTAGCCTGTTCATAGCCATTGTCTAGCCTGTGCCTAGCCAGTGTCTAGCCTGTGCCTAGCCAGTGTCTAGTCTGTGCCCAGCCTATGTCAAGCCTGTGTCTAGCCTGTGCCTATCCAGTTTGTAGACTGTGCTTAGCCAGTGTCTAGTCTGTGCCAAGCCAGTGTCTAGCCTGTGTCTAGCCTTTTCTAGCCTGTGTCTAGCCAGTGTCTAGCCTGTGTCTAGCCTGTGTCTAGCCTGTGTCTAGCCTTTGTCTAGCCTGTGTCTAGTCTGTGTCTAGCCTGTGTCTAGCCTGAGTCTAACCTGTGTCTAGCCTGTGTCTAGCCTGTGTCTAGCCTGTGTCTAGCCTGTGTCTAGCCTGTGTCTAGCCTGTGTCTAACCTGTGTCTAGCCTGTGTCTAGCCTGCGTCTAGCCTGTGTCTAGCCTGTGTCTAGCCAGAATGTGCCTAGCCAGGGTCGAGCCTGTGCCCAGCCAGTGTCTAGCCTGTGTCTAGCCTGTGTCTTGCCTGTGCCTAGCCAGTTTCTAGCCTGTGTCTAGCCCGTGTCTAGCCTGTGTCTAGCCTGTGTCTAGCCTGTGTCTAGCCTGTGTCTAGCCTGTGCCTAGCCTGTTTCTAGCCTGTGTCTATCCTGTGTCTAGCCTGTGTCTAGCCTGTGTCTAGCCTGTTTCTAGCCTGTGTCTAGCCTGTGTCTAGCTTGTGTCTAGCCTGTGTCTAGCCTTTGTCTAGCCTTTGTCTAGCTTGTGTCTAGCCTGTGCCCAGCCAGTGTCTAGCCTGTGTCTTGCCTGTTCCTAGCCTGTTTCTAGCCTGTGTCTAGCCCGTGTCTAGCCTGTGTCTACCCTGTGTCTAGCCTGTGTCTAGCCTGTGTCTAGCCTGTGCCTAGCCTGTTTCTAGCCTGTGTCTAGCCCGTGTCTAGCCTGTGTCTAGCCTGTGTCTACCCTGTGTCTAGCCTGTGTCTAGCCTCTGTCTAGCCTGTGTCTAGCATGTGTCTAGCCTGTGCCTAGCCTGTTTCTAGCCTGTGTCTAGCCTGTGTCTAGCCTGTGTCTAGCCTGTGTCTAGCCTGTGTCTAGCCTGTGCCTTGCCTGAGACTGGCATGTGCACAGCGTATGCCTAGCCAGTGTCTAGCCAGTGCCTAGCCTGTGCCTAGCCAGTTTCTAGCCTTTGTCTAGCCTGTGCATAGCCAGAGTCTAGCATGTGCCTAGCCAGTGTGTAGCCTCTGTCTAGCCTGTGTCTAGTCTGTGTCTTGACGGTGTCTTGCCGGTGTCTAGCCTGTGTCTAGCCTGTGTCTAGCCTGTGTCTAGCCTGTGTCTAGCCTGTGTCTAGCCTGTGTCTAGCCTGTGTCTAGCCTGTGTCTAGCCTGTGTCTAGCCTGTGTCTAGCCTGTGTCTAGCCTGTGTCTAGCCTGTGTCTAGCCTGTGTCTAGCCTGTGCCTAGCCTTTGTCTAGCCTGTGTCAAGTATGTGCCTAGCCTCTGCCTAGCCTGTACCTAGCCTGTGCCTAGCCTGTACCTAGCCAGTACCTAGCCTGTACCTAGCCAGTACCTAGCCTGTTCATAGCCATTGTCTAGCCTGTTCATAGCCATTGTCTAGCCTGTGTCTAGCCAGTGTCTAGCCTGTGCCTAGCCAGTGTCTAGTCTGTGCCCAGCCTGTGTCAAGCCTGTGTCTAGCCTGTGCCTATCCAGTTTGTAGATTGTGCTTAGCCAGTGTCTAGTCTGTGCCAAGCCAGTGTCTAGCCTCTGTCTAGCCTTTTCTAGCCTGTGTCTAGCCTGTGTCTAGCCTGTGTCTAGCCTTTGTCTAGCCTGTGTCTAGCCTGTGCCTAGCCAGTTTCTAGCCTTTGTCTAGCCTGTGCATAGCCAGAGTCTAGCATGTGCCTAGCCAGTGTGTAGCCTCTGTCTAGCCTGTGTCTAGTCTGTGTCTTGACGGTGTCTTTGCCGGTGTCTAGCCTGTGTCTAGCCTGTGTCTAGCCTGTGTCTAGCCTGTGTCTAGCCTGTGTCTAGCCTGTGTCTAGCCTGTGTCTAGCCTGTGTCTAGCCTGTGTCTAGCCTGTGTCTAGCCTGTGTCTAGCCTGTGTCTAGCCTGTGTCTAGCCTGTGTCTAGCCTGTGTCTAGCCTGTGTCTAGCCTGTGTCTAGCCTGTGTCTAGCCTGTGTCTAGCCTGTGTCTAGCCTTTGTCTAGCCTGTGTCAAGTATGTGCCTAGCCTCCGCCTAGCCTGTACCTAGCCAGTGCCTAGCCTGTACCTAGCCAGTACCTAGCCTGTACCTAGCCAGTACCTAGCCTTTTCATAGCCATTATCTAGCCTGTTCATAGCCATTGTCTAGCCTGTGCCTAGCCAGTGTCTAGCCTGTGCCTAGCCAGTGTCTAGTCTGTGCCCACCCTGTGTCAAGCCTGTGTCTAGCCTGTGCCTATCCAGCTTGTAGACTGTGCTTAGCCAGTGTCTAGTCTGTGCCAAGCCAGTGTCTAGCCTGTGTCTAGCCTTTTCTAGCCTGTGTCTAGCCTGTGTCTAGCCTGTGTCTAGCCTGTGTCCAGCCTTTGCCTAGCCTGTGTCTAGCCATTATCTAGCCTGTTCATAGCCATTGTCTAGCCTGTGCCTAGCCAGTGTCTAGCCTGTGCCTAGCCAGTGTCTAGTCTGTGCCCAGCCTATGTCAAGCCTGTGTCTAGCCTGTGCCTATCCAGTTTGTAGACTGTGCTTAGCCAGTGTCTAGTCTGTGCCAAGCCAGTGTCTAGCCTGTGTCTAGCCTGTGTCTAGCCTGTGTCTAGCCTGTGTCTAGCCTGTGTCTAGCCTGTGTCTAGCCTTTGTCTAGCCTGTGTCTAGTCTGTGTCTAGCCTGTGTCTAGCCTGAGTCTAACCTGTGTCTAGCCTGTGTCTAGCCTGTGTCTAGCCTGTGTCTAGCCTGTGTCTAGCCTGTGTCTAGCCTGTGTCTAACCTGTGTCAAGCCTGTGTCTAGCCTGTGTCTAGCCTGTGTCTAGCCTGTGTCTAGCCTGTGTCTAGCCTGTGTCTAGCCTGTGTCGAGCCTGTGCCTAGCCAGTGTCTAGCCTGTGTCTAGCCTGTGTCTTGCCTGTGCCTAGCCAGTTTCTAGCCTGTGTCTAGCCCGTGTCTAGCCTGTGTCTACCCTGTGTCTAGCCTGTGTCTAGCCTGTGTCTAGCCTGTGCCTAGCCTGTTTCTAGCCTGTGTCTATCCTGTGTCTAGCCTGTGTCTAGCCTGTGTCTAGCCTGTTTCCAGCCTGTGTCTAGCCTGTGTCTAGCTTGTGTCTAGCCTGTGTCTAGCCTTTGTCTAGCCTTTGTCTAGCTTGTGTCTAGCCTGTGCCCAGCCAGTGTCTAGCCTGTGTCTTGCCTGTGCCTAGCCTGTTTCTAGCCTGTGTCTAGCCCGTGTCTAGCCTGTGTCTACCCTGTGTCTAGCCTGTGTCTAGCCTGTGTCTAGCCTGTGCCTAGCCTGTTTCTAGCCTGTGTCTAGCCCGTGTCTAGCCTGTGTCTAGCCTGTGTCTACCCTGTGTCTAGCCTGTGTCTAGCCTGTGTCTAGCCTGTGTCTAGCCTGTGCCTAGCCTGTTTCTAGCCTGTGTCTAGCCTGTGTCTAGCCTGTGTCTAGCCTGTGTCTAGCCTGTGTCTAGCCTGTGTCTAGCCTGTGTCTAGCCTGTGTCTAGCCTGTTTCTAGCCTGTGTCTAGCCAGTGTCTAGCCTGTGTCTAGCCTGTGCCTTGCCTGTGACTGGCATCTGCATAGCCTGTGCCTAGCCCGTGTCTAGCCTGTGTCTAGCCTGTGCCTTGCCTGAGACTGGCATGTGCACAGCGTATGCCTAGCCAGTGTCTAGCCAGTGCCTAGCCTGTGCCTAGCCAGTTTCTAGCCTGTGTCTAGCATGTGCCTAGCCAGTGTGTAGCCTCTGTCTAGCCTGTGTCTAGTCTGTGTCTTGACGGTGTCTTGCCGGTGTCTAGCCTGTGTCTAGCCTGTGTCTAGCCTGTGTCTAGCCTGTGTCTAGCCTGTGTCTAGCCTGTGTCTAGCCTGTGTCTAGCCTGTGTCTACCCTTGTTCTAGCCTGTGTCTAGCCTGTGTCTAGCCTGTGCCTAGCCTTTGTCTAGCCTGTGCCTAGCCTTTGTCTAGCCTGTGTCAAGTATGTGCCTAGCCTCTGCCTAGCCTGTACCTAGCCAGTGCCTAGCCTGTACCTAGCCAGTACCTAGCCTGTACCTAGCCAGTACCTAGCCTGTACCTAGCCAGTACCTAGCCTGTTCATAGCCATTGTCTAGCCTGTTCATAGCCATTGTCTAGCCTGTGCCTAGCCAATGTCTAGCCTGTGCCTAGCCAGTGTCTAGTCTGTGCCCAGCCTGTGTCAAGCCTGTGTCTAGCCTGTGCCTATCCAGTTTGTAGATTGTGCTTAGCCAGTGTCTAGTCTGTGCCAAGCCAGTGTCTAGCCTGTGTCTAGCCTGTGTCTAGCCTGTGTCTAGCCTGTGTCTATCCTGTGTCTAGCCTGTGTCTAGCCTTTGTCTAGCCTGTGTCTAGCCTGTGTCTAGCCTGTGTCTAGCCTGTGTCTAGCCTGTGTCTAGCCTGTGTCTAGCCTGTGTCTAGCCTGTGTCTAGCCTGTGTCTAGCCTGTGTCTAACCTGTGTCTAGCCTGTGTCTAGCCTGTGTCTAGCCTGTGTCTAGCCTGTGCCTAGCCAGTGTCGAGCCTGTGCCCAGCCAGTGTCTAGCCTGTGTCTAGCCTGTGTCTAGCCTGTGTCTAGCCTGTGTCTAGCCTGTGCCTAGCCAGTTTCTAGCCTGTGTCTAGCCTGTGCCAAGCCCGTGTCTAGCCTGTGTCTAGCCTGTGTCTAGCCTGTGTCTAGCCTGTGTCTAGCCTGTGTCTAGCCTGTGTCTAGCCTGTGTCTAGCCTGTGTCTAGCCTGTGTCTAGCCTGTGTCTAGCCTGTGTCTACCCTGTGTCTAGCCTGTGTCCAGCCTGTGCCTAGCCTGTGTCTAGCTTGTGTCTAACCTGTGTCTAGCCTTTGTCTAGCCTGTGTCTAGCCTTTGTCTAGCCTGTGTCTAGCCTGTGCCTAGCCTGTGTCTAGCCTGTGTCTAGCCTGTGTCTAGCCTGTGTCTAGCCTGTGTCTAGCCTGTGTCTAGCCTGTGTCTACCCTGTGTCTAGCCTGTGCCTAGCCAGTGTCTAGCCTGTGTCTAGCCTGTGCCTTGCCTGTGACTGGCATGTGACTGGCATGTGACTGGCATGTGCATAGCCTGTGCCTAGCCAGTGTCTAGCCCGTGTCTGGCCCGTGTCTAGCCTGTGCCTTGCCTGTGACTGGCATGTGACTGGCATGTGCATAGCCTGTGCCTAGCCAGTGTCTAGCCTGTGTCTAGCCTGTGCCTTGCCTGAGACTGGCATGTGCATAGCGTGTGCCTAGCCAGTGCCTAGCTAGTGCCTAGCCTGTGCCTAGCCTGTGCCTAGCCTGTGTCTAGCCTGTGCCTTGCCTGTGACTGGCATGTGACTGGCATGTGCATAGCCTGTGCCTAGCCAGTGTCTAGCCTGTGTCTAGCCTGTTCCTTGCCTGAGACTGGCATGTGCATAGCGTGTGCCTAGCCAGTGTCTAGAATGTGTCTAGCCTGTGCCTTGCCAGAGACTGGCATGTGCATAGCGTGTGCCTAGCCAGTGCCTAGCCTGTGCCTAGCCTGTACCTAGCCTGTGTCTAGCCTGTGTCTAGCCTGTGCCTTGCCTGTGACTTGCATGTGTCTAGCCTGTGCCTTGCCTGAGACTGGCATGTGCATAGCGTGTGCCTAGCCAGTGTCTAGCCAGTGCCTAGCCTGTGCCTAGCCTGTGCCTAGCCTGTGTCCAGCCTGTGTCTAGCCTGTGCTTTGCCTGTGACTGGCATGTGCATAGCCTGTGCCTAGCCAGTGTCTAGCCTGTGTCTAGCTTGTGCCTTGCGTGAGACTGGCATGTGCATAGCTTGTGCCTAGCCAGTGTCTAGCCAGTGCCTAGCCTGTGCCTAGCCTGTGCCTAGCCTGTGTCTAGCCTGTGTCTAGCCTGTGCCTTGCCTGTGACTGGCATGTGCATAGCCTGTGCCTAGCCAGTGTCTAGCTTGTGTCTAGCCTGTGCCTTGCCTGAGACAGGCATGTGTCTAGCCAGTGCCTACCCTGTGCCTACCCTGTGCCTAGCCAGTGTATAGCCTTTGTCTAGCCTGTGCCTAGCCTGTGCCTAGCTTGTGCCTAGCCTGTGCCTAGCCTGTGGCTAGCCTGTGCCTAGCCTATGCCTAGCCTGTGTCTAGCCTGTGTCTAGCCTGTGTCTAGCCTGTGTCTAGCCTGTGTCTAGCCTGTGTCTAGCCTGTGTCTAGCCTGTGTCTAGCCTGTGTCTAGCCTTTGTCTAGCCTGTGTCTAGCCTGTGTCTAGCCTTTGTCTAGCCTGTGCCTAGCTTGTGTCTAGCCTGTGCCTAGCTTGTGTCTAGCCTGTGTCTAGCCTGTGTCTAGCCTGTTTCTAGCCTGTGTCTAGCCTGTGTCTAGCCTGTGTCTAGCTTGTGTCTAGCCTGTGTCTAGCCTTTGTCTAGCTTGTGTCTAGCCTGTGCCCAGCCAGTGTCTAGCCTGTGTCTTGCCTGTGCCTAGCCTGTTTCTAGCCTGTGTCTAGCCCGTGTCTAGCCTGTGTCTACCCTGTGTCTAGCCTGTGTCTAGCCTGTGTCTGTGTCTAGCCTGTGCCTAGCCTGTTTCTAGCCTGTGTCTAGCCCGTGTCTAGCCTGTGTCTACCCTGTGTCTAGCCTGTGTCTAGCCTGTGTCTAACCTGTGCCTAGCCTGTTTCTAGCCTGTGTCTAGCCTGTGTCTAGCCTGTGTCTAGCCTGTGTCTAGCCTGTGTCTAGCCTGTGTCTAGCCTGTTTCTAGCCTGTGTCTAGCCAGTGTCTAGCCTGTGCCTTGCCTGTGACTGGCATGTGCATAGCCTGTGCCTAGCCCGTGTCTAGCCTGTGTCTAGCCTGTGCCTTGGCTGAGACTGGCATGTGCACAGCGTATGCCTAGCCAGTGTCTAGCCAGTGCCTAGCCTGTGCCTAGCCAGTTTCTAGCCTGTGTCTAGCCTGTGCATAGCCAGAGTCTAGCATGTGCCTAGCCAGTGTGTAGCCTCTGTCTAGCCTGTGTCTAGTCTGTGTCTTGACGGTGTCTTGCCGGTGTCTAGCCTGTGTCTAGCCTGTGTCTAGCCTGTGTCTAGCCTGTGTCTAGCCTGTGTCTAGCCTGTGCCTAGCCTTTGTCTAGCCTGTGTCAAGTATGTGCCTAGCCTCTGCCTAGCCTGTACCTAGCCAGTGCCTAGCCTGTACCTAGCCAGTACCTAGCCTGTACCTAGCCAGTACCTAGCCTGTTCATAGCCATTGTCTAGCCTGTTCATAGCCATTGTCTAGCCTGTGCCTAGCCAGTGTCTAGCCTGTGCCTAGCCAGTGTCTAGTCTGTGCCCAGCCTGTGTCAAGCCTGTGTCTAGCCTGTGCCTATCCAGTTTGTAGATTGTGCTTAGCCAGTGTCTACTCTTTGCCAAGCCAGTGTCTAGCCTGTGTCTAGCCTTTTCTAGCCTGTGTCTAGCCTGTGTCTAGCCTCTGTCTAGCCTGTGTCTAGCCTTTGTCTAGCCTGTGTCTAGCCTGTGTCTAGCCTGTGTCTAACCTGTGTCTAGCCTGTGTCTAGCCTGTGTCTAGCCTGTGTCTAGCCTGTGTCTAACCTGTGTCTAGCCTGTGTCTAGCCTGTGTCTAGCCTGTGCCTAGCCAGTGTCGAGCCTGTGCCCAGCCAGTGTCTAGCCTGTGTCTAGCCTGTGTCTAGCCCGTGTCTAGCCTTTGTCTAGCCTGTGTCTGGCCTGTGTCTAGCCTTTGTCTAGCCTGTGCCTAGCTTGTGTCTAGCCTGTGTCTAGCCTGTGTCTAGCCTGTGTCTAGCCTGTGTCTAGACTGTTTCTAGCCTGTGTCTAGCCTGTGTCCAGCCTGTGTTTAGCTTGTGTCTAGCCTGTGTCTAGCCTGTGTCTAGCCTGTGCCTAGCCTGTGTCTAGCCTGTGTCTAGCCTGTGTCTAGCCTGTGTCTAGCTTGTGTCTAGCCTGTGTCTAGCCTGTGTCTAGCCTGTGTCTAGCCTGTGTCTAGCCTGTGTCTAGCCTGTGTCTAGCCTGTGCCTAGCCTGTGTCTAGCCTGTGTCTAGCCTGTGTCTAGCCTGTGTCTAGCCTGTTTCTAGCCTGTGCCTTGCCTGTGACTGGCATGTGACTGGCATGTGCATAGCCTGTGCCTAGCCAGTGTCTAGCCTGTGTCTAGCCTGTGCCTTGCCTGTGACTGGCATGTGCATAGCCTGTGTCTACCCTGTGCCTAGCCAGTTTCTAGCCTGTGTCTAGCCTGTGCTTAGCCAGTGTCTAGTCTGTGCCAAGCCCGTGTCTAGCCTGTGTCTAGCCTGTGTCTAGCCTGTGTCTAGCCTGTGTCTACCCTGTGTCTAGCCAGTGCCTAGCCAGTGTCTAGCCAGTGCCTAGCCAGTGTCTAGCCTGTGTCTAGCCTGTGCCTTGCCTGTGACTGGCATGTGACTGGCATGTGACTGGCATGTGCATAGCCTGTGCCTAGCCAGTGTCTAGCCCGTGTCTAGCCTGTGCCTTGCCTGTGACTGGCATGTGACTGGCATGTGCATAGCCTGTGCCTAGCCAGTGTCTAGCCTGTGTCTAGCCTGTGCCTTGCCTGAGACTGGCATGTGCATAGCGTGTGCCTAGCCAGTGCCTAGCTAGTGCCTAGCCTGTGCCTAGCCTGTGCCTAGCCTGTGTCTAGCCTGTGCCTTGCCTGTGACTGGCATGTGACTGGCATGTGCATAGCCTGTGCCTAGCCAGTGTCTAGCCTGTGTCTAGCCTGTGCCTTGCCTGAGACTGGCATGTGCATAGCGTGTGCCTAGCCAGTGCCTAGCCTGTGCCTAGCCTGTGTCTAGCCTGTGTCTAGCCTGTGCCTTGCCTGTGACTGGCATGTGTCTAGCCTGTGCCTTGCCTGAGACTGGCATGTGCATAGCGTGTGCCTAGCCAGTGTCTAGCCAGTGCCTAGCCTGTGCCTAGCCTGTGCCTAGCCTGTGTCCAGCCTGTGTCTAGCCTGTGCTTTGCCTGTGACTGGCATGTGCATAGCCTGTGCCTAGCCAGTGTCTAGCCTGTGTCTAGCTTGTGCCTTGCGTGAGACTGGCATGTGCATAGCTTGTGCCTAGCCAGTGTCTAGCCAGTGCCTAGCCTGTGCCTAGCCTGTGCCTAGCCTGTGTATAGCCTGTGTCTAGCCTGTGCCTTGCCTGTGACTGGCATGTGCATAGCCTGTGCCTAGCCAGTGTCTAGCTTGTGTCTAGCCTGTGCCTTGCCTGAGACAGGCATGTGTCTAGCCTGTGCCTAGCCTATGCCTAGCCTGTGCCTAGCTTGTGCCTAGCCTGTGCCTAGCCTGTGGCTAGCCCGTGTCTAGCCTTTGTCTAGCCCGTGTCTAGCCTTTGTCTAGCCTGTGTCTAGCCTGTGCCTAGCTTGTGTCTAGCCTGTGTCTAGCCTGTGTCTAGCCTGTGTCTAGACTGTTTCTAGCCTGTGTCTAGCCTGTGTCCAGCCTGTGTCTAGCTTGTGTCTAGCCTGTGTCTAGCCTGTGTCTAGCCTGTGCCTAGCCTGTGTCTAGCCTGTGTCTAGCCTGTGTCTAGCCTGTGTCTAGCCTGTGTCTAGCTTGTGTCTAGCCTGTGTCTAGCCTGTGTCTAGCCTGTGTCTAGCCTGTGTCTAGCCTGTGTCTAGCCTGTGCCTAGCCTGTGTCTAGCCTGTGTCTAGCCTGTGTCTAGCCTGTTTCTAGCCTGTGCCTTGCCTGTGACTGGCATGTGACTGGCATGTGCATAGCCTGTGCCTAGCCAGTGTCTAGCCTGTGTCTAGCCTGTGCCTTGCCTGTGACTGGCATGTGCCTAGCCAGTGTCTAGCCTGTGTCTAGCCTGTGCCTTGCCAGAGACTGGCATGTGCATAGCGTGTGCCTAGCCTGTGGCTAGCCTGTGCCTTGCATGAGACAGGCATGTGCATAGCGTGTGCCTAGCCAGTGTCTAGCCAGTGCCTAGCCTGTGCCTAGCCTGTGTCTAGCCTGTGTCTAGCCTGTGCCTATCCTGTGTCTAGCCTGTGTCTAGCCTGTGCCTTGCCTGTGACTGGCATGTGCATAGTCTGTGCCTAGCCAGTGTCTAGCCTGTGTCTAGCCTGTGCCTTGCCTGAGACTGGCATGTGCATAGCGTGTGCCTAGGAAGTGTCTAGCCAGTGCCTAGCCTGTGCCTAGCCAGTGTCTAGCCAGTGCCTAGCCTGTGCCTAGCCAGTGTCTAGCCTTTGTCTAGCCAGTGCCTAGCCTGTGCCTAGCCTGTGCCTAGCCTCTGTCTAGCCTGTGTCTAGCCTGTGCCTTGCCTGTGACTGGCATGTGCATAGCCTATGCCTAGCCAGTGTCTAGCCTGTGTCTAGCCTGTGTCTAGCCTGTGCCTTGCCTGAGACAGGCATGTGCATAGCGTGTGCCAAGGCAATGTCTAGCCAGTGCCTAGCCTGTGCCTAGCCAGTGTCTAGCCTTTGTCTAGCCTGTGCATAGCCTGTTTCTAGCCTGTGCCTAGCCAGTGTATAGCCTCTGTCTAGCCTGTGTCTAGTCAGTGTCTAGCCGGTGTCTAGCCGGAGTCTAGCCTGTGCCTAGCCTGTGGCTAGCCTATGACTGGCCTGTGCCTAGCCTGTGACTAGCTTGTGCCTAGCCAGTGCCTAGCCTGTGCCTAGCCTGTGCCTAGCCTGTGTCTAGCCTGTGTCTAGCCTGTGTCTAGCCTGTGTCTAGCCTGTGTCTAGCCTGTGTCTAGCCTGTGTCTAGCCTGTGTCTAGCCTGTGTCTAGCCTGTGTCTAGCCTGTGTCTAGCCTGTGTCTAGCCTGTGTCTAGCCTGTGTCTAGCCTGTGTCTAGCCTGTTTCTAGCTTGTGTCTAGCCTGTGTCTAGCCTGTGCCTAGCCTGTGTCTAGCTTGTATCTAGCCTGTGTCTAGCCTGTGTCTAGCCTGTGTCTAGCCTGTGTCTAGCCTGTGTCTAGCCTGTGTCTAGCCTGTGTCTAGCCTGTTTCTAGCTTGTGTCTAGCCTGTGTCTAGCCTGTGCCTAGCCAGTGTCTAGCCTGTGTCTAGCCTGTGTCTTGCCTGTGTTTGGCATGTGACTGGCATGTGCATAGCCTGTGCCTAGCCAGTGTCTAGCCTATGTCTAGCCTGTGCCTTGCCAGAGACTGGCATGTGCATAGCGTGTGCCTAGCCTGTGTCTAGCCTGTGCCTTGCATGAGACAGGCATGTGCATAGCGTGTGCCTAGCCAGTGTCTAGCCAGTGCCTAGCCTGTGCCTAGCCTGTGTCTAGCCTGTGTCTAGCCTGTGCCTATCCTGTGTCTAGCCTGTGTCTAGCCTGTGCCTTGCCTGTGACTGGCATGTGCATAACCTGTGCCTAGCCAGTGTCTAGCCTGTGTCTAGCCTGTGCCTTGCCTGAGACTGGCATGTGCATAGCGTGTGCCTAGGAAGTGTCTAGCCAGTGCCTAGCCTGTGCCTAGCCAGTGTCTAGCCTGTGCCTAGCCTGTGCCTAGCCTGTGCCTAGCCTGGCCTGTGCCTAGCCTGTGCCTAGCCTGTGCCTAGCCTGTGCCTAGCCTGTGCCTAGCCTGTGCCTAGCCTGTGCCTAGCCTGTGCCTAGCCTGTGCCTAGCCTGTGCCTAGCCTGTGCCTAGCCTGTGTCTAGCCTGTGTCTAGCCTGTGCCTTGCCTGTGACTGGCATGTGCATAGCCTATGCCTAGCCAGTGTCTAGCCTGTGTCTAGCCTGTGCCTTGCCTGAGACAGGCATGTGCATAGCGTGTGCCAAGGCAATGTCTAGCCAGTGCCTAGCCAGTGTCTAGCCTGTGTCTAGCCTGTGCCTATCCTGTGTCTAGCCTGTGTCTAGCCTGTGCCTTGCCTGTGACTGGCATGTGCATAGCCTGTGCCTAGCCAGTGTCTAGCCTGTGTCTAGCCTGTGCCTTGCCTGAGACTGGCATGCACATAGCGTGTGCCTAGGAAGTGTCTAGCCAGTGCCTAGCCTGTGCATAGCCTGTTTCTAGCCTGTGCCTAGCCAGTGTATAGCCTCTGTCTAGCCTGTGTCTAGTCAGTGTCTAGCCGGTGTCTAGCCGGTGTCTAGCCTGTGCCTAGCCTGTGCCTAGCCTATGACTGGCCTGTGCCTAGCCTGTGACTAGCTTGTGCCTAGCCAGTGCCTAGCCTGTGCCTAGCCTGTGCCTAGCCTGTGTCTAGCCTGTGTCTAGCCTGTGTCTAGCCTGTGTCTAGCCTGTGTCTAGCCTGTGTCTAGCCTGTGTCTAGCCTGTGTCTAGCCTGTGTCTAGCCTGTGTCTAGCCTGTTTCTAGCTTGTGTCTAGCCTGTGTCTAGCCTGTGCCTAGCCAGTGTCTAGCCAGTGCCTAGCCTGTGCCTAGCCAGTGTCTAGCCTTTGTCTAGCCTGTGCCTAGCCTGTGTCTAGCCTGTGTCTAGCCTGTGTCTAGCCTGTGTCTAGCCTGTGTCTAGCCTGTGTCTAGCCTGTGTCTAGCCTGTGTCTAGCCTGTTTCTAGCTTGTGTCTAGCCTGTGTCTAGCCTGTGCCTAGCCAGTGTCTAGCCTGTGTCTAGCCAGTGCCTTGCCTGTGTTTGGCATGTGACTGGCATGTGCATAGCCTGTGCCTAGCCAGTGTCTAGCCTGTGTCTAGCCTGTGCCTTGCCTGAGACTGGCATGTGCATAGCGTGTGCCTAGCCAGTGTCTAGCCTGTGTCTAGCCTGTGCCTTGCCAGAGACTGGCATGTGCATAGCGTGTGCCTAGCCAATGTCTAGCCAGTACCTAGCCTGTGCCTAGCCTGTGCCTAGCCTGTGTCTAGCCTGTGTCTAGCCTGTGACTGGCATGTGCATAGCCTGTGCCTAGCCAGTGTCTAGCCTGTGTCTAGCCTGTGTCTAGCCTGTGACTGGCATGTGCATAGCCTGTGCCTGGCCAGTGTCTAGCCAGTGCCTAGCCTGTGCCTAGCCTGTGCCTAGCCTGTGTCTAACCTGTGTCTAGCCTGTGCCTTGCCTGTGACTGGCATGTGCATAGCCTGTGCCTAGCCTGTGCCTTGCCTGAGACAGGCATGTGCATAGCGTGTGCCTAGCCAGTGTCTAGCCAGTGCCTAGCCTGTGCCTAGCCAGTGCCTAGCCTTTGTCTAGCCTGTGCATAGCCTGTGTCTAGCCTGTGCCTAGCCAGTGTATAGCCTCTGTCTAGCCTGTGTCTAGTCTGTGTCTAGCCGGTGTCCAGCCGGTGTCTAGCCTGTGCCTAGCCTGTGCCTAGCCTATGCCTAGCCTGTGCCTAGCTTGTGCCTAGCTTGTGCCTAGCCTGTGCCTAGCCTGTGCCTAGCCTGTGCCTAGCCTGTGCCTAGCCTGTGCCTAGCCTGTGCCTAGCCTGTGCCTAGCCTGTGCCTAGCCTGTGCCTAGCCTGTGGCTAGTCTGTGCCTAGCCTATACCTAGCCTGTGTCTAGCCTGTGTCTAGCCTGTGTCTAGCCTGTGCCTAGCCTGTGTCTAGCCTGTGTCTAGCCTGTGCCTTGCCTGTGACTGGCATGTGCATAGCCTGTGCCTAGCCAGTGTCTAGCCTGTGTCTAGCCTGTGCCTTGCCTGAGACTGGCATGTGCATAGCGTGTGCCTAGTCAGTGTCTAGCCAGTGCCTAGCCTGTGCCTAGCCAGTGTCTAGCCTTTGTCTAGCCTGTGTATAGCCTGTGTCTAGCCTGTGTCTAGCCTGTGCCTTGCTTGTGACTGGCATGTGCATAGCCTGTGCCTAGCCAGTGCCTAGCCTGTGTCTAGCCTGTGCCTTGCCTGAGACTGGCATGTGCATAGCGTGTGCCTAGCCAGTGTCTAGCCAGTGCCTAGTCTGTGCCTAGCCTGTGCCTAGTCTGTGCCTAGCCTGTGCCTAGCCTGTGCCTAGCCTGTGTCTAGCCTGTGTCTAGCCTGTGTCTAGCCTGTGCCTTGCCTGTGACTGGCATGTGCATAGCCTGTGCCTAGCCAGTGTCTAGCCAGTGTCTAGCCTGTGCCTTGCCTGAGACAGGCATGTGCATAGCGTGTGCCAAGCCAGTGTCTAGCCAGTGCCTAGCCTGTGCCTAGCCAGTGTCTAGCCTTTGTCTAGCCTGTGCATAGCCTGTGTCTAGCCTGTGCCTAGCCAGTGTATAGCCTCTGTCTAGCCTGTGTCTAGTCTGTGTCTAGCCGGTGTCTATCTGGTGTCTAGCCTGTGCCTAGCCTGTGCCTAGCCTGTGACTGGTCTGTGACTAGCCTGTGACTAGCTTGTGACTAGCCTGTGACTAGCTTGTGCCTAGCCAGTGCCTAGCCTGTTTAGCCTGTGGCTAGCCTATGCCTAGCCTGTGTCTAGCCTGTGTCTAGCCTTTGTCTAGCTTGTGTCTAGCCTGTGTCTAGCCTATGTCTAGCCTCTGTCTAGCCTGTGTCTAGCCTGTGTCTAGCCTGTGTCTAGCCTGTGTCTAGCCTGTGTCTAGCCTGTGTCTAGACTGTGTCTAGCATGTGTCTAGCTTGTGTCTAGCCTGTGTCTAGCCTGTGTCTAGCTTGTGTCTAGCCTGTGTCTAGCCTGTGTCTAGCCTGTGTCTAGCCTGTGTCTAGCCTGTGTCTAGCCTGTGTCTAGCCTGTGCCTAGCCAGTGTCTAGCCTGTGTCTAGCCTGTGTCTAGCCTGTGTCTAGCCTGTGTCTAGCCTGTGTCTAGCCTGTGTCTAGCCTGTGTCTAGCCTGTGTCTAGCCTGTGTCTAGCCTGTGTCTAGCCTGAGACTGGCATGTGCATAGTGTGTGCCTAGCCAGTGTCAAGCCTGTGTCTAGCCTGTGTCTAGCCTGTGC
The DNA here is from genome assembly GCA_018904595.1 of Zaprionus indianus. Lineage (NCBI taxonomy): Eukaryota > Metazoa > Arthropoda > Insecta > Diptera > Drosophilidae > Zaprionus > Zaprionus indianus. The sequence goes on along the minus strand of JAEIHA010000888.1, from coordinate 41,796 downwards.
CTTGCCAGAGACTGGCATGTGCATAGCGTGTGCCTAGCCAGTGTCTAGCTAGTGCCTAGCCTGTGCCTAGCCTGTGCCTAGCCTGTGCCTAGCCTGTGTCTTGCCTGTGCCTTGCCTGTGACTGGCATGTGACTGGCATGTGCATAGCCTGTGCCTAGCCAGTGTCTAGCCTGTGTCTAGCCTGTGCCTTGCCTGTGACTGGCATGTGCATAGCGTGTGCCTAGCCTGTGTCTAGCCTGTGTCTAGCCTGTGCCTCGCCAGAGACTGGCATGTTCATAGCGTGTGCCTAGCCAGTGTCTAGCCTGTGCCTAGCCTGTGTCTAGCCAGTGCCTAGGCAGTGCCTAGCCTGTGCCTAGCCTGTGCCTAGCCTGTGCCTAGCCTGTGCCTAGCCTGTGCCTAGCCTGTGCCTTGCCTGTGACTGGCATGTGCATAGCCTGTGCCTAGCCAGTTTCTAGCCTGTGTCTAGCCTGTGCCTTGCCTGAGACAGGCATGTGCATAGCGTGTGCCTAGCCAGTGTCTAGCCAGTGCCTAGCCTGTGCCTAGCCAGTGTATAGCCTTTGTCTAGCCTGTGCATAGCCTGTGTCTAGCCTGTGCCTAGCCAGTGTATAGCCTCTGTCTAGCCTGTGTCTAGTCTGTGTCTAGCCGGTGTCTAGCCGGTGTCTAGCCTGTGCCTAGCCTGTGCCTAGCCTGTGACTGGCCTGTGCCTAGCCTGTGACTGGCCTGTGCCTAGCCTGTGTCTAGCCTGTGCCTAGCCTGTGCCTAGCCTGTGCCTAGCCTGTGCCTAGCCTGTGCCTAGCCTGTGCCTAGTCTGTGCCTAGCCTATGCCTAGCCTGTGTCTAGCCTGTGTCCAGCCTGTGTCCAGCCTGTGTCTAGCCTGTGTCTAGCCTGTGTCTAGCCTGTGTCTAGCCTGTGTCTAGCCCGTCTCTAGCCTTTGTCTAGCCTGTGTCTAGCCTGTGTCTAGAATGTGTCTAGCCTGTGTCTAGCCTGTGTCTTGCCTGTGTCTAGCCTGTGTCTAGCCTGTGTCTAGCCCGTCTCTAGCCTTTGTCTAGCCTGTGTCTAGCCTGTGTCTAGAATGTGTCTAGCCTGTGTCTAGCCTGTGTCTTGCCTGTGTCTAGCCTGTGTCTAGCATGTGTCTAGCCTGTGTCTAGCCTGTGTCTAGCCTGTGTGTAGCCTGTGTTTAGCTTGTGTCAAGCCTGTGTCAAGCCTGTGTCTAGCCTGTGTCTAGCCTGTGGCTAGCCTGTGTCTAGCCTGTGTCTAGCCTGTGCCTAGCCTGTGTCTAGCCTGTGTCTAGCCTGTGTCTAGCCTGTGTCTAGCCTGTGTCTATCATGTGTCTAGCCTGTGTCTAGCCTGTGTCTAGCCTGTGTCTAGCCTGTGTCTAGCCTGTGTCTAGCCTGAGCCTAGCCAGTGTCTAGCCAGTGCTTAGCCTGTGCCTAGCCTGTGCCTAGCCTGTGTCTAGCCTGTGCATTGCCTGAGACAGGCATGTGCATAGCGTATGCCTAGCCAGTGTCTAGCCAGTGCCTAGCCTGTGCTTAACCAGTCTCTAGCCTGTGTCTAGCCTGTGCCTAGCCTGTGTCTAGCCTGTGTCTAGCCTGTGTCTAGTCTGTGTCTAGCCGGTTTCTATCTGGTGTCTAGCCTGTGCCTAGCCTGTGCCTAGCCTGTGACTGGTCTGTGACTAGCCTGTGACTAGCTTGTGACTAGCCTGTGACTAGCTTGTGCCTAGCCAGTGCCTAGCCTGTTTAGCCTGTGGCTAGCCTATGCCTAGCCTGTGTCTAGCCTGTGTCTAGCCTTTGTCTAGCTTGTGTCTAGCCTGTGTCTAGCCTATGTCTAGCCTCTGTCTAGCCTGTGTCTAGCCTGTGTCTAGCCTGTGTCTAGCCTGTGTCTAGCCTGTGTCTAGCCTGTGTCTAGACTGTGTCTAGCATGTGTCTAGCTTGTGTCTAGCCTGTGTCTAGCCTGTGTCTAGCTTGTGTCTAGCCTGTGTCTAGCCTGTGTCTAGCCTGTGTCTAGCCTGTGTCTAGCCTGTGTCTAGCCTGTGTCTAGCCTGTGCCTAGCCAGTGTCTAGCCTGTGTCTAGCCTGTGTCTAGCCTGTGTCTAGCCTGTGTCTAGCCTGTGTCTAGCCTGTGTCTAGCCTGTGTCTAGCCTGTGTCTAGCCTGTGTCTAGCCTGTGTCTAGCCTGAGACTGGCATGTGCATAGTGTGTGCCTAGCCAGTGTCAAGCCTGTGTCTAGCCTGTGTCTAGCCTGTGCCTTGCCAGAGACTGGCATGTGCATAGCGTGTGCCTAGCCAGTGTCTAGCCAGTGCCCAGCCTGTGCCTAGCCTGTGCCTAGCCTGTGCCTAGCCTGTGTCTTGCCTGTGCCTTGCCTGTGACTGGCATGTGACTGGCATGTGCATAGCCTGTGCCTAGCCAGTGTCTAGCCTGTGTCTAGCCTGTGCCTTGCCTGTGACTGGCATGTGCATAGCGTGTGCCTAGCCTGTGTCTAGCCTGTGTCTAGCCTGTGCTTCGCCAGAGACTGGCATGTTCATAGCGTGTGCCTAGCCAGTGTCTAGCCTGTGCCTAGCCTGTGTCTAGCCAGTGCCTAGGCAGTGCCTAGGCCTGTGCCTAGCCTGTGCCTAGCCTGTGCCTAGCCTGTGCCTAGCCTGTGCCTAGCCTGTGCCTAGCCTGTGCCTTGCCTGTGACTGGCATGTGCATAGCCTGTGCCTAGCCAGTGTCTAGCCTGTGTCTAGCCTGTGCCTTGCCTGAGACAGGCATGTGCATAGCGTGTGCCTAGCCAGTGTCTAGCCAGTGCCTAGCCTGTGCCTAGCCAGTGTATAGCCTTTGTCTAGCCTGTGCATAGCCTGTGTCTAGCCTGTGCCTAGCCAGTGTATAGCCTCTGTCTAGCCTGTGTCTAGTCTGTGTCTAGCCGGTGTCTAGCCGGTGTCTAGCCTGTGCCTAGCCTGTGCCTAGCCTGTGACTGCTGTGCTGGCCTGTGCCTAGCCTGTGACTGGCCTGTGCCTAGCCTGTGTCTAGCCTGTGCCTAGCCTGCCTAGCCTGTGCCTAGCCTGTGCCTAGCCTGTGCCTAGCCTGTGCCTAGCCTGTGCCTAGCCTGTGCCTAGCCTATGCCTAGCCTGTGTCTAGCCTGTGTCTAGCCTGTGTCCAGCCTGTGTCTAGCCTGTGTCTAGCCTGTGTCTAGCCTGTGTCTAGCCTGTGTCTAGCCTGTCTCTAGCCTTTGTCTAGCCTGTGTCTAGCCTGTGTCTAGCCTGTGTCTAGCCTGTGTCTAGCCTGTGTCTAGCCTGTGTCTAGCCTGTGTCTAGCCTGTGTCTAGCCTGTGTCTAGCCTGTCTCTAGCCTGTGTCTAGCCTGTGTCTAGCCTGTGTCTAGAATGTGTCTAGCCTGTGTCTAGCCTGTGTCTAGCCTGTGTCTAGCCTGTGTCTAGCCTGTGTCTAGCCTGTGTCTAGCCTGTGTCTAGCCTGTGTGTAGCCTGTGTTTAGCTTGTGTCAAGCCTGTGTCAAGCCTGTGTCTAGCCTGTGTCTAGCCTGTGTCTAGCCTGTGGCTAGCCTGTGTCTAGCCTGTGTCTAGCCTGTGTCTAGCCTGTGTCTAGCCTGTGTCTAGCCTGTGTCTAGCCTGTGTCTAGCCTGTGTCTATCATGTGTCTAGCCTGTGTCTAGCCTGTGTCTAGCCTGTGTCTAGCCTGTGTCTAGCCTGTGTCTAGCCTGTAGCCTAGCCAGTGTCTAGCCAGTGCTTAGCCTGTGCCTAGCCTGTGCCTAGCCTGTGCCTAGCCTGTGTCTAGCCTGTGCATTGCCTGAGACAGGCATGTGCATAGCGTATGCCTAGCCAGTGTCTAGCCAGTGCCTAGCCTGTGCTTAACCAGTCTCTAGCCTGTCTAGCCTGTGTCTAGCCTGTGCCTAGCCTGTGTCTAGCCTGTGTCTAGCCTGTGTCTAGCCTGTGTCTAGCCTGTGTCTAGCTAGCCTGTGTCTATCATGTGTCTGGCCTGTGTCTAGCCTGTGTCTAGCCTGTGTCTAGCCTGTGTCTAGCCTGTGTCTGGCCCTGTGTCTAGCCCGTGTCTAGCCTTTGTCTAGCCGCCTGTGTCTAGCCATCCTGTGTCTAGCCTGTGTCTAGCCTGTGTCTAGCCTGTGTCTAGCCTGTGTCTAGCTTGTGTCTAGCCTGTGTCTAGCCTGTGTCCAGCCAGTGTCTAGCCTGTGTCTAGCCTGTGCCTAGCCAGTTTCTAGCCTGTGTCTAGCCTGTGCTTAGCCAGTGTCTAGTCTGTGCCAAGCCAGTGTCTAGCCTGTGCCTAGCCAGTGTCTAGCCTGTGTCTAGCCTGTGCCTTGCCTGTGACTGGCATGTGCATAGCCTGTGCCTAGCCAGTGTCTAGCCTGTGTCTAGCCTGTGTCTAGCCTGTTCATTGCCTGAGACTGGCATGTGCACAGCGTATGCCTAGCCAGTGTCTAGCCAGTGCCTAGCCTGTGCCTAGCCAGTTTCTAGCCTTTGTCTAGCCTGTGCATAGCCAGAGTCTAGCATGTGCCTAGCCAGTGTGTAGCCTCTGTCTAGCCTGTGTCTAGTCTGTGTCTTGACGGTGTCTTGCCGGTGTCTAGCCTGTGTCTAGCCTGTGTCTAGCCTGTGTCTAGCCGGTGTCTAGCCTGTGTCTAGCCTGTGTCTAGCCTGTGTCTAGCCTGTGTCTAGCCTGTGTCTAGCCTGTGTCTAGCCTGTGTCTAGCCTGTGTCTAGACTGTGTCTAGCCTGTGCCTAGCCTCTGTCTAGCCTGTGTCAAGTATGTGCCTGGCCTCTGCCTAGCCTGTACCTAGCCAGTGCCTAGCCTGTACCTAGCCAGTACCTAGCCTGTACCTAGCCAGTACCTAGCCTTTTCATAGCCATTGTCTAGCCTGTTCATAGCCATTGTCTAGCCTGTGCCTAGCCAGTGTCTAGCCTGTGCCTAGCCAGTGTCTAGTCTGTGCCTAGCCTTTGTCTAGCCTGTGTCAAGTATGTGCCTAGCCTCTGCCTAGCCTGTACCTAGCCAGTGCCTAGCCTGTACCTAGCCAGTACCTAGCCTGTACCTAGCCAGTACCTAACCTTTTCATAGCCATTGTCTAGCATGTTCATAGCCATTGTCTAGCCTGTGCCTAGCCTGTGTCTAGCCTGTGCCTATCCAGTTTGTAGACTGTGCTTAGCCAGTGTCTAGTCTGTGCCAAGCCAGTGTCTAGCCTGTTTCTAGCCAGTTTCTAGCCTGTTTCTAGCCTTTTTTAGCCTGTGTCTAGCCTGTGTCTAGCCTGTGTCTAGCCTGTGTCTAGCCTTTGTCTAGCCTGTGTCTAGCCTGTGTCTAGCCTGTGTCTAGCCTGTGTCTAGCCTTTGTCTAGCCTTTGTCTAGCCTGTGTCTAGCCTGTGTCTAGCCTGTGTCTAGCCTGTGTCTAGCCTGTGTCTAGCCTGTGTCTAGCCTGTGTCTAGCCTGTGTCTAGCCTGTGTCTAGCCTGTGTCTAGCCTGTGTCTAGCCTGTGTCTAGCCTGTGTCTAGCCTGTGTCTAGCCTGTGTCTAGCTTGTGTCTAGCCTGTGTCTAGCCTGTGTCTAGCCTGTGTCTAGCCTGTGTCTAGTCTGTGTCTAGTCTGTGTCTAGCCTGTGCCTAGCCAGTGTCGAGCCTGTGCCCAGCCAGTGTCTAGCCTGTGTCTAGCCTGTGTCTAGCCTGTGCTTAGCCAGTGTCTAGTCTGTGCCAAGCCCGTGTCTAGCCTGTGTCTAGCATGTGTCTAGCCTGTTTCTAGCCTGTGTCTAGCCTGTGTCTAGCCTGTGTCTAGCCTGTGTCTAGCCTGTGTCTAGCCTGTGTCTAGCCTGTGTCCTAGCCTGTGTCTAGCCTGTGTCTAGCCTGTGTCTAGCCTGTGTCTAGCCTGTGTCTAGCCTGTTTCTAGCCTGTGTCTAGCCTGTGTCTAGCTTGTGTCTAGCCTGTGTCTAGCCTTTGTCTAGCCTTTGTCTAGCCTGTGTCTAGCCTGTGTCTAGCCTGTGTCTAGCCTGTGTCTAGCCTGTGTCTAGCCTGTGTCTAGCCTGTGTCTAGCTTGTGTCTAGCCTGTGTCTAGCCTTTGTCTAGCCTTTGTCTAGCCTGTGTCTAGCCTGTGTCTAGCCTGTGTCTAGCCTGTGCCTAGCCTGTGTCTAGCCTGTGTCTAGCCTGTGTCTAGCCTGTCTCTAGCCTGTTTCTAGCCTGTGCCTAGCCAGTGTCGAGCCTGTGCCCAGCCAGTGTCTAGCCTGTGTCTAGCCTGGGCCTAGCCAGTTTCTAGCCTGTGTCTAGCCTGTGCTTAGCCAGTGTCTAGTCTGTGTCTAGCCTGTGTCTAGCCTGTGCCTAGCCTGTGTCTAGCCTGTGTCTAGCCTGTGTCGAGCCTGTGTCTAGCCTGTGTCTAGCCTGTGTCTATCATGTGTCTAGCCTGTGTCTAGCCTGTGTCTAGCCTGTGTCTAGCCTGTGTCTAGCCTGTGTCTAGCCTGTGTCTAGCCTGAGCCTAGCCAGTGTCTAGCCAGTGCCTAGCCTGTGCCTAGCCTGTGCCTAGCCTGTGCCTAGCCTGTGCCTAGCCTGTGCCTAGCCTGTATCTAGCCTGTGCATTGCCTGAGACAGGCATGTGCATAGCGTATGCCTAGCCAGTGTCTAGCCAGTGCCTAGCCTGTGCCTAACCAGTCTCTAGCCTGTGCCTAACCAGTCTCTAGCCTGTGCCTAGCCAGTGTCTAAACTGTGCCCAGCCAGTGTCTAGCCTGTGTCTAGCCTGTGTCTAGCCTGTGTCTAGCCTGTGTCTAGCCTGTGTCTAGCCTGTCTAGCTTGTGTCTAGCCTGTGTCTAGCCTGTGTCTAGCCTGTGTCTAGCCTGTGTCTAGCCTGTGTCTAGCCTGTGTCTAGCCTGTGTCTAGCCTGTGCCTAGCCAGTGTCTAGCCTGTGCCTAGCCAGTGTCTAGCCTGTGCCCAGCCAGTGTCTAGCCTGTGTCTAGCCTGTGTCTAGCCTGTGTCTAGCCTGTGTCTAGCCTGTGTCTAGCCTGTGTCTAGCCTGTGTCTAGCCTGTGCCTAGCCAGTGTCTAGCCTGTGCCCAGCCAGTGTCTAGCCTGTGTCTAGCCTGTGCCTAGCCAGTTTCTAGCCTGTGTCTAGCCTGTGCCTAGCCAGTGTCTAGTCTGTGCCAAGCCAGTGTCTAGCCTGTGCCTAGCCAGTGTCTAGCCTGTGTCTAGCCTGTGCCTTGCCTGTGACTGGCATGTGCATAGCCTGTGCCTAGCCAGTGTCTAGCCTGTGTCTAGCCTGTGTCTAGCCTGTTCATTGCCTGAGACTGGCATGTGCACAGCGTATGCCTAACCAGTGTCTAGCCAGTGCCTAGCCTGTGCCTAGCCAGTTTCTAGCCTTTGTCTTGCCTGTGCATAGCCAGAGTCTAGCATGTGCCTAGCCAGTGTGTAGCCTCTGTCTAGCCTGTGTCTAGTCTGTGTCTTGACGGTGTCTTGCCGGTGTCTAGCCTGTGTCTAGCCTGTGTCTAGCCTGTGTCTAGCCTGTGTCTAGCCTGTGTCTAGCCTGTGTCTAGCCTGTGTCTAGCCTGTGTCTAGCCTGTGTCTAAAATGTGTCTAGCCTGTGCCTAGCCTTTGTCTAGCCTGTGTCATGTATGTGCCTAGCCTCTGCCTAGCCTGTACCTAGCCAGTGCCTAGCCTGTACCTAGCCAGTACCTAGCCTGTACCTAGCCAGTACCTAGCCTGTACCTAGCCAGTACCTAGCCTTTTCATAGCCATTGTCTAGCCTGTTCATAGCCATTGTCTAGCCTGTGCCTAGCCAGTGTCTAGCCTGTGCCTAGCCAGTGTCTAGTCTGTGCCTAGCCTTTGTCTAGCCTGTGTCAAGTATGTGCCTAGCCTCTGCCTAGCCTGTACCTAGCCAGTGCCTAGCCTGTACCTAGCCAGTACCTAGCCTGTACCTAGCCAGTACCTAGCCTTTTCATAGCCATTGTCTAGCCTGTTCATAGCCAGAGTCTAGCATGTGCCTAGCCAGTGTGTAGCCTCTGTCTAGCCTGTGTCTAGTCTGTGTCTTGACGGTGTCTTGCCGGTGTCTAGCCTGTGTCTAGCCTGTGTCTAGCCTGTGTCTAGCCGGTGTCTAGCCTGTGTCTAGCCTGTGTCTAGCCTGTGTCTAGCCTGTGTCTAGCCTGTGTCTAGCCTGTGTCTAGCCTGTGTCTAGACTGTGTCTAGCCTGTGCCTAGCCTTTGTCTAGCCTGTGTCTAGCCTGTGTCTAGCCTGTGTCTAGCCTGTGTCTAGCCTGTGTCTAGCCTGTGTCTAGCCTGTGTCTAGCCTGTGTCTAGCCTGTGTCTAGCCTGTGTCTAGCCTGTGTCTAGCCTGTGTCTAGCCTGTGTCTAGCCTGTGTCTAGCCTGTGTCTAGCCTGTGTCTAGCCAGTGCCTAGCCTTTGTCTAGCCTGTGTCAAGTATGTGCCTAGCCTCTGCGTCTAGCCATTGTCTAGCCTGTGTCTAGCCTGTGTCTAGCCTGTGTCTAGCCTGTGTCTAGCCTGTGTCTAGCCTGTGTCTAGCCTGTGTCTAGCCTGTGTCTAGCCTGTGTCTAGCCTGTGTCTAGCCTGTGTCTAGCCTGTGTCTAGCCTGTGTCTAGCCTGTGCCTAGCCTCTGTCTAGCCTGTGCCTAGCCAGTTTCTAGCCAGTGTCTAGTCTGTGCCAAGCCCGTGTCTAGCCTGTGTCTAGCCTGTGCTTAGCCAGTGTCTAGTCTGTGCCAAGCCCGTGTCTAGCCTGTGTCTAGCCTGTGTCTAGCCTGTGTCTAGCCTGTGTCTAGCCTGTGTCTAGCCTGTGTCTAGCCTGTGCCTAGCCAGTGTCTAGCCTGTGTCTAGCCTGTGTCTAGCCTGTGTCTAGCCTGTGTCTAGCCTGTTTCTAGCCTGTGTCTAGCCTGTTTCTAGCTTGTGTCTAGCCTGTGTCTAGCCTTTGTCTAGCCTGTGTCTAGCCTGTGTCTAGCCTGTGTCTAGCCTGTGTCTAGCCTGTGTCTAGCCTGTGTCTACCCTGTGTCTAGCCTGTGTCCAGCTTGTGTCTAGCCTGTGTCTAGCTAATGTCTAGCCTGTGTCTAGCCTTTGTCTAGCCTCTGTCTAGCCTGTGTCTAGCCTGTGTCTAGCCTGTGTCTAGCCTGTGTCTAGCATGTGCCTAGCCTGTGTCTAGCCTGTGTCTAGCCTGTGTCTAGCCTGTGTCTAGCCTGTCTCTAGCCTGTTTCTAACCTGTGTCTAGCCTGTGTCTAGCTTGTGCCTAGCCTGTGTCAAGCCTTTGTCTAGCCTGTGTATAGCCTGTGTCTAGCCTGTGTCTAGCCTGTGTCTAGCCTGTGTCTAGCCTGTGTCTAGCCTGTGTCTAGCCTGTGTCTAGCCTGTGTCTAGCCTGTGCCTAGCCAGTGTCTAGCCTGTGCCTTGCCTGTGACTGGCATGTGACTGGTATGTGCATAGCCTGTTCCTAGCCAGTGCCTAGCTAGTGCCTAGTCTGTGCCTAGCCTGTGCCTAGCCTGCGTCTAGCCTGTGCCTTGCCTGTGACTGGTATGTGACTGGCATGTGCATAGTCTGTGCCTAGCCAGTGTCTAGCCTGTGTCTAGCCTGTGCCTTGACTGAGACTGGCATGTGCATAGCGTGTGCCTAGCCAGTGTCTAGAATGTGTCTAGCCTGTGCCTTGCCAGAGACTGGCATGTGCATAGCGTGTGCCTAGCCAGTGTCTAGCCTGTGCATTGCCTGAGACAGGCATGTGCATAGCGTATGCCTAGCCAGTGTCTAGCCAGTGCCTAGCCTGTGCCTAGCCTGTGTCTAGCCAGTGTCTAGCCTGTGTCTAGCCTGTGTCTAGCCTGTGTCTAGCCCGTGTCTAACCTGTGTCTAGCCTGTGTCTAGCCTGTGTCTAGCCTGTGTCTAGCCTGTGTCTAGCCTGTGTCTAGCCTGTGTCTAGCCTGTGTCTAGCCTGTGTCTAGCCTGTGTCTAGCCTGTGTCTAGCCTGTGACTAGCCTGTGTCTAGCCTGTGTCTAGCTTGTGTCTAGCCTGTGTCTAGCCTGTGTCTAGCCTGTGCCTAGCCTGTGTCTAGCATGTGCTTAGCCAGTATCTAGTCTGTGCCAAGCCAGTGTCTAGCCTGTGCCTAGCCAGTGTCTAGCCTGTGTCTAGCCAGTGTCTAGCCTGTACCTAGCCAGTACCTAGCCTTTTCATAGCCATTGTCTAGCCTGTTCATAGCCAGAGTCTAGCATGTGCCTAGCCAGTGTGTAGCCTCTGTCTAGCCTGTGTCTAGTCTGTGTCTTGACGGTGTCTTGCCGGTGTCTAGCCTGTGTCTAGCCTGTGTCTAGCCGGTGTCTAGCCTGTGTCTAGCCTGTGTCTAGCCTGTGTCTAGCCTGTGTCTAGCCTGTGTCTAGCCTGTGTCTAGCCTGTGTCTAGACTGTGTCTAGCCTGTGCCTAGCCTTTGTCTAGCCTGTGTCAAGTATGTGCCTAGCCTCTGCGTCTAGCCATTGTCTAGCCTGTGTCTAGCCTGTGTCTGGCAGCCTGTGTCTAGCCTGTGTCTAGCCTGTGTCTAGCCTGTGTCTAGCCTGTGTCTAGCCTGTGTCTAGCCTGTGTCTAGCCTGTGTCTAGCCTGTGTCTAGCCTGTGTCTAGCCTGTGTCTAGCCTGTGTCTAGCCTGTGCCTAGCCAGTGTCTAGCCTGTGTCTAGCCTGTGCCTAGCCAGTTTCTAGCCTGTGTCTAGCCTGTGCTTAGCCAGTGTCTAGTCTGTGCCAAGCCCGTGTCTAGCCTGTGTCTAGCCTGTGTCTAGCCTGTGTCTAGCCTGCGTCTAGCCTGTGTCTAGCCTGTGTCTAGCCTGTGTCTAGCCTGTGCCTAGCCTGTGTCTAGCCTGTGTCTAGCCTGTGTCTTGCCTGTGTCTAGCCTGTGTCTAGCCTGTTTCTAGCCTGTGTCTAGCCTGTTTCTAGCTTGTGTCTAGCCTGTGTCTAGCCTTTGTCTAGCCTGTGTCTAGCCTGTGTCTAGCCTGTGTCTAGCCTGTGTCTAGCCTGTGTCTAGCCTGTGTCTAGCCTGTGTCTACCCTGTGTCTAGCCTGTGTCCAGCTTGTGTCTAGTCTGTGTCTATTTATTTATTTTTATTTATTTATTTAATTAATTTAAAGTCAACTAAATGCAGTCGACTGAATTGACAAAAGAACAATTAATAAGTGAAAAATTTATAAAAATGTAAGCACAAAGTATATACGAGGGTCGTTTGATAAGTCCGTGACTTTTTGTATTTGCCGCGCACCTGCTCTAAATACAACACTGCTCCTGTCAGCAGTTATCGATTAACAGCTGACTGTAAAATTTTGAGAAAGCTGCGTTTTTTGGTTTGCGTTTTATAGGCATTGAAAGCAGACGATCTCGTGAATTTTAACGAAAATGGAAAAAAGTGAATTTCGTGTCAGCATGGCAAAATTTCATAAATTGGGCTACGAACTGCTACCCCATCCAGCATATTCTCCAGATTTAGCCCCCTCTGACTATTTTTTGTTTCCAAACATGAAGAAATGGCTCGGCGGTAAGAGATTCGGGTCATCACAGAAACAAACGACTATTTTGACGGCCTTGAGAAAACCTATTATTTGGAAGGAATAAAAAAATTGGAAAAACGCTGGACTAAATGTATAGAGCTAAAAGGAGATTATGTTGAGAAATAAAACGCTTCTTTGACGAAAAAAATATATTTTATTCAAAAAGTCACGGACTTATCAAACGACCCTCGTATAAAGCATATAAAAGATCTAAGATTATTTTAATTTTATTAAATTTAATTTTAATTTAATTTAATTTAATTTAATTTAATTTAATCTGGGATAGACAATGATATAACCGATCCAACATTTATTGCGAAGAATTGCGGAAAACCCAGAAAAACCCAATCAGATCAGAAGAGTTAATAGTATTAGTAAAAAGTTAGTATATGTTAAGACATGCCCAACCGACCGAGAGGCAGTGTCATAAACGCGAGCATGCAGAAATAGAAGCTAAGAAAAAATAGACAGGCGTTTCGAGGAAAATTTAACTTCTACCTAGGTAGGACAAAAGTTTTAATTTTAAGGCTGGTACAGAGTCAGTATTTGTTAATATGAAGGAGTACTTATTAAAATCAGAACATAATACCCTGAATGGTTCATGCAGGGCATAGTTCGATCTACAAATAGGAAGAGTTAGTGGTAAGTAATTACGGGTGATTCTACATGGGACGGCGAAGTTTAACTGGCTAACCAGATCAACACTCTCAACGTCCCCTTGGATAAGGTTATTCATAAAAACTACACCAAGCATAGTTCTACGGTTAGCTAAGGACGGTAAATTAAGTAATCTAAGTCTATTTGTATAAGGAGGAGCTAGTGTCTAGCCTGTGTCTAGCCTTTGTCTAGCCTCTGTCTAGCCTGTGTCTAGCCTGTGTCTAGCCTGTGTCTAGCCTGTGCCTAGCCTGTGTCTAGCCTGTGTCTAGCCTGTGTCTAGCCTGTGTCTAGCCTGTGTCTAGCCTGTGTCTAGCCTGTGTCTAGCCAGTGTCTAGCCAGTGCCTAGCCTGTGCCTAGCCTGTGCCTAGCCTGTGCCTAGCCTGTGTCTAGCCTGTGTCTAGCCTGTGTCTAGCCTGTGCCTTGCCTGTGACTGGCATGTGCATAGCCTGTGCCTAGCCAGTGTCTAGCTTGTGTCTAGCCTGTGCCTTGCCTGAGACAGGCATGTGTCTAGCCAGTGCCTAGCCTGTGCCTAGCCAGTGTATAGCCTTTGTCTAGCCTGTGCATAGCCTGTGTCTAGCCTGTGCCTAGCCAGTGTAAAGCCTCTGTCTAGCCTGTGTCTAGTCTGTGTCTAGCCGGTGTCTAGCCGGTGTCTAGCCTGTGCCTAGCCTGTGCCTAGCCTGTGACTGGCCTGTGCCTAGCCTGTGCCTAGCTTGTGCCTAGCCTGTGCCTAGCCAGTGCCTAGCCTGTGCCTAGCCTGTGCCTAGCCTGTGTCTAGCCTGTGTCTAGCCTGTGCCTTGCCTGTGACTGGCATGTGCATAGCCTGTGCCTAGCCAGTGTGTAGCCTGTGTCTAGCCTGTGCCTTGCGTGAGACTGGCATGTGCATAGCGTGTGCCTAGCCAGTGTCTAGCCAGTGCCTAGCCTGTGCCTAGCCTGTGCCTAGCCTGTGTCTAGCCTGTGTCTAGCCTGTGCCTTGCCTGTGACTGGCATGTGCATAGCCTGTGCCTAGCCAGTGTCTAGCTTGTGTCTAGCCTGTACACATGCCTGAGACGGGCATGTGTTTAGCCAGTGCCTAGCCTTTGCCTAGACAGTGTATAGCCTAGGTCTAGCCTGTGCATAGCCTGTGTCTATCCTGTGCCTAGCCAGTGTATAGCCTCTGTCTAGCCTGTGTCTAGTCTGCGTCTAGCGGGTGTCTAGCCGGTGTCTAGCCTGTGCCTAGCTTGTGCCTAGCCTGTGACTGGCCTGTGCCTAGCCTGTGCCTAGCTTGTGCATAGCCTGTGCCTAGCCTGTGGCTAGCCTGTGCCTAGCCTATGCCTAGCTTGTGTCTAGCCTGTGTCTAGCCTGTGTCTAGCCTGTGTCTAGCCTGTGTCTAGCCTGTGTCAAGCCTGTGTCTAGCCTGTGTCTAGCCTGTGTCTAGCCCGTGTCTAGCCTTTGTCTAGCCTGTGTCTAGCCTGTGTCTAGCCTGTGTCTAGCCTGTGTCTAGCCTGTGTCTAGCATGTGTCTAGCCTGTGTCTAGCCTGTGTCTAGTCTGTGTCTAGCCTGTGTCTAGCCTGTGCCTAGCCTGTGTCTAGCCTGTGTCTAGCCTGTGTCTAGCCTGTGTCTAGCCTGTGTCTGGCATGTGTCTAGCCTGTGTCTAGCCTGTGTCTAGCCTGTGTCTAGCCTGTGTCTAGCCTGTGTCTAGCCTGTGTCTAGCCTGTGTCTAGCCTGTGTCTAGCTTGTCTCTAGCCTGTGTCTAGCCTGTGCTTAGCCAGTGTCTAGCCAGTGCCTTGCCTGTGCCTAACCTGTGCCTAGCCTGTGTCTAGCCTGTGCATTGCCTGAGACAGGCATGTGCATAGCGTATGCCTAGCCAGTGTCTAGCCAGTGCCTAGCCTGTGCCTAGCCTGTGCCTAGCCAGTGTCTAGCCTGTGTCTAGCCTGTGTCTAGCCTGTGTCTAGCCCGTGTCTAGCCTGTGTCTAGCCTGTGTCTAGCCTGTGTCTAGCCTGTGTCTAGCCAGTGTCTAGCCTGTGCCTAGCCAGTGTCTAGCCTGTGTCTAGCCTGTGTCTAACCTGTGTCTAGCCTGTGTTAGCCTGTGTCGAGCCAGTGTCTAGCCTGTGCCCAGCCAGTGTCTAGCCTGTGTCTAGCCTGTGCCTAGCCAGTTTCTAGCCTGTGTCTAGCATGTGCTTAGCCAGTGTCTAGTCTGTGCCAAGCCTGTGTCTAGCCTGTGTCTAGCTTGTCTCTAGCCTGTGTCTAGCCTGTGCTTAGCCAGTGTCTAGCCAGTGTCTAGCCAGTGCCTAGCCTGTGCCTAACCTGTGCCTAGCCTGTGTCTAGCCTGTGCATTGCCTGAGACAGGCATGTGCATATCGTATGCCTAGCTAGTGTCTAGCCAGTGCCTAGCCTGTGCCTAGCCTGTGCCTAGCCTGTGCCTAGCCTGTGACTAGCCTGTGCCTAGCCAGTGTCTAGCCTGTGTCTAGCCTGTGTCTAGCCTGTGTCTAGCCCGTGTCTAGCCTGTGTCTAGCCTGTGTCTAGCCTGTGTCTAGCCTGTGTCTAGCCTGTGTCTAGCCTGTGTCTAGCCTGTGTCTAGCCTGTGTCTAGCCTGTGTCTAGCCTGTGTCTAGCCTGTGTCTAGCCTGTGTCTAGCCTGTGTCTAGCCAGTGTCTAGCCTGTGCCTAGCTAGTGTCTAGCCTGTGTCTAGCCTGTGTCTGGCATGTGTCTAGCCTGTGTCTAGCCTGTGTCTAGCTTGTCTCTAGCCTGTGTCTAGCCTGTGCTTAGCCAGTGTCTAGCCAGTGCCTTGCCTGTGCCTAACCTGTGCCTAGCCTGTGTCTAGCCTGTGCATTGCCTGAGACAGGCATGTGCATAGCGTATGCCTAGCCAGTGTCTAGCCAGTGCCTAGCCTGTGCCTAGCCTGTGCCTAGCCAGTGTCTAGCCTGTGCCTAGCCTGTGTCTAGCCTGTGTCTAGCCCGTGTCTAGCCTGTGTCTAGCCTGTGTCTAGCCTGTGTCTAGCCTGTGTCTAGCCAGTGTCTAGCCTGTGTCTAGCCTGTGTCTAGCCTGTGTCTAGCCAGTGTCTAGCCTGTGCCCAGCCAGTGTCTAGCCTGTGTCTAGCCTGTGCCTAGCCAGTTTCTAGCCTGTGTCTAGCATGTGCTTAGCCAGTGTCTAGTCTGTGCCAAGCCAGTGTCTAGCCTGTGCCTAGCCAGTGTCTAGCCTGTGTCTAGCCAGTGTCTAGCCTGTGCCTAGCCAGTGTCTAGCCTGTGTCTAGCCTGTGCCTTGCCTGTGACTGGCATGTGCATAGCCTGTGCCTAGCAAGTGTCTAGCCTGTGTCTAGCCTGTGCCTTGCCTGATACTGGCATGTGCACAGCGTATGCCTAGCCAGTGTCTAGCCAGTGTCTAGCCTGTGTCTAGCCTGTGCCTAGCCAGTTTCTAGCCTGTGTCTAGCATGTGCTTAGCCAGTGTCTAGTCTGTGCCAAGCCAGTGTCTAGCCTGTGCCTAGCCAGTGTCTAGCCTGTGTCTAGCCAGTGTCTAGCCTGTGCCTAGCCAGTGTCTAGCCTGTGTCTAGCCTGTGCCTTGCCTGTGACTGGCATGTGCATAGCCTGTGCCTAGCAAGTGTCTAGCCTGTGTCTAGCCTGTGCCTTGCCTGAGACTGGCATGTGCACAGCGTATGCCTAGCCAGTGTCTAGCCAGTGCCTAGCCTGTGCTTAGCCTGTGTCTAGCCTGTGTCTAGCCTGTGCCTTGCCTGTGACTGGCATGTGCATAGCCTGTGCCTAGCCAGTCACTAGCTTGTGTCTAGCCTGTGCCTTGCCTGAGACAGGCATGTGTCTAGCCAGTGCCTAGCCTGTGCCTAGCCAGTGTATAGCCTTTGTCTAGCCTGTGCATAGCCTGTGTCTAGCCTGTGCCTAGCCAGTGTATAGCCTCTGTCTAGCCTGTGTCTAGTCTGTGTCTAGCCGGTGTCTAGCCGGTGTCTAGCCTGTGCCTAGCCTGTGCCTAGCCTGTGACTGGCCTGTGCCTAGCCTGTGCCTAGCTTGTGCCTAGCCTGTGCCTAGCCTGTGCCTAGCCTATGCCTAGCCTGCGTCTAGCCTGTGTCTAGCCTGTGTCTAGCCTGTGTCTAGCATGTGTCTAGCCTGTGTCTAGCCTGTGTCTAGCCTGTGTCTAGCTTGTCTCTAGCCTGTGTCTAGCCTGTGCTTAGCCAGTGTCTAGCCAGTGCCTAGCCTGTGCCTAACCTGTGCCTAGCCTGTGTCTAGCCTGTGCATTGCCTGAGACAGGCATGTGCATATCGTATGCCTAGCCAGTGTCTAGCCAGTGCCTAGCCTGTGCCTAGCCTGTGCCTAGCCAGTGTCTAGCCTGTGTCTAGCCTGTGTCTAGCCTGTGTCTAGCCCGTGTCTAGCCTGTGTCTAGCCTGTGTCTAGCCTGTGTCTAGCCTGTGTCTAGCCTGTGTCTAGCCTGTGTCTAGCCTGTGTCTAGCCTGTGTCTAGCCTGTGTCTAGCCAGTGTCTAGCCTGTGCCTAGCCAGTGTCTAGCCTGTGTCTAGCCTGTGTCTAACCTGTGTCTAGCCTTTGTCTAGCCTGTGTGAAGCCTGTGTCTAGCCTGTGTCTAGTCTGTGTCTAGCCTGTGTCTAGCCTGTGCCTAGCTAGTTTCTAGCCTGTGTCTAGCATGTGCTTAGCCAGTGTCTAGTCTGTACCAAGCCAGTGTCTAGCCTGTGCCTAGCCAGTGTCTAGCCTGTGTCTAGCCAGTGTCTAGCCTGTGCCTAGCCAGTGTCTAGCCTGTGTCTAGCCTGTGCCTTGCCCAGTGACTGGCATGTGCATAGCCTGTGCCTAGCAAGTGCCTAGCCAGTGTATAGCATTTGTCTAGCCTGTGCATAGCCTGTGTCTAGCCTGTGCCTAGCCAGTGTATAGCTTCTGTCTAGCCTGTGTCTAGTCTGTGTCTAGCCGGTGTCTAGCCGGTGTCTAGCCTGTGCCTAGCCTGTGCCTAACCCAGACTGGCCTGTGCCTAGCCTGTGCCTAGCTTGTGCCTAGCCTGTGCCTAGCCTGTGGCTAGCCTGTGCCTAGCCTGTGGCTAGCCTGTGGCTAGCCTGTGGCTAGCCTGTGCCTAGCCTGTGTCTAGCCTGTGTCTAGCCTGTGTCTAGCCTGTGTCTAGCCTGTGTCTAGCCTGTGTCTAGCCCGTGTCTAGCCTTTGTCTAGCCTGTGTCTAGCCTGTGTCTAGCCTGTGTCTAGCCTGTATCTAGCCTGTGCTTAGCCAGTGTCTAGCCAGTGCCTAGCCTGTGCCTAACCTGTGCCTAGCCTGTGTCTAGCTTGTGCATTGCCTGAGACAGGCATGTGCATAGCGTATGCCTAGCCAGTGTCTAGCCATTGCCTAGCCTGTGCCTAGCCTGTGCCTAGCCAGTGTCTTGCCTGTGTCTAGCCTGTGTCTAGCCTGTGTCTAGCCTGTGTCTAGCCTGTGTCTAGCCTGTGTCTAGCCTGTGTCTAGCCTGTGACTAGCCTGTGTCTAGCCTGTGTCTAGCCTGTGACTAGCCTGTGTCTAGCCTGTGACTAGCCTGTGTCTAGCCTGTGTCTAGCCTGTGTCTAGCCAGTGTCTACCCAGTGTCTAGCCTGTGCCTAGCCAGTGTCTAGCCTGTGTCTAGCCTGTGTCTAACCTGTGTCTAGCCTGTGTCTAGCCTGTGTCTAGCCAGTGTCTAGCCTGTGCCCAGCCAGTGTCTAGCCTGTGTCTAGCCTGTGTCTAGTCTGTGTCTTGACGGTGTCTTGCCGGTGTCTAGCCTGTGTCTAGCCTGTGTCTAGCCTGTGCCTAGCCAGTTTGTAGACTGTGCTTAGCCAGTGTCTAGTCTGTGCCAAGCCAATGTCTAGCCTGTGTCTAGCCTGTTTCTAGCTTCTGTCTAGCCTGTGTCTAGCCTGTGTCTAGCCTTTGTCTAGCCTGTGTCTAGCCTGTGTCTAGCCTGTGTCTAGCCTGTGTCTAGCCTGTGTCTAGCCTGTGTCTAGCCTGTGTCTAGCCTGTGCCTAGCCAGTGTCGAGCCTGTGCCCAGCCAGTGTCTAGCCTGTGCCTAGCCAGTTTCTAGCCTGTGTCCAGCCTGTGCTTATCCAGTGTCTAGTCTGTGCCAAGCCAGTGTCTAGCCTGTGCCTAGCCAGTGTCTAGCCTGTGTCTAGCCTGTGTCTTGCCTGTGACTGGCATGTGCATAGCCTGTGCCTAGCCAGTGTCTAGCCTGTGTCTAGCCTGTGTCTAGCCTGTGCCTTGCCTGAGACTGGCATGTGCACAGCGTATACCTAGCCAGTGTCTAGCCAGTGCCTAGCCTGTGCCTAGCCAGTTTCTAGCCTTTGTCTAGCCTGTGCATAGCCAGAGTCTAGCATGTGCCTAGCCAGTGTGTAGCCTCTGTCTAGCCTGTGTCTAGTCTGTGTCTTGACGGTGTCTTGCCGGTGTCTAGCCTGTGTCTAGCCTGTGTCTAGCCTGTGTCTAGCCTGTGTCTAGCCTGTGTCTAGCCTGTGTCTAGCCTGTGTCTAGCCTGTGTCTAGCCTGTGTCTAGCCTGTACCTAGCCAGTACCTAGCCAGTGCCTAGCCTGTACCTAGCCAGTACCTAGCCTGTACCTAGCCAGTGCCTAGCCTGTTCATAGCCATTGTCTAGCCTGTTCATAGCCATTGTCTAGCCTGTGCCTAGCCAGTGTCTAGCCTGTGCCTAGCCAGTGTCTAGTCTGTGCCCAGCCTGTGTCAAGCCTGTGTCTAGCCTGTGCCTAGCCAGTTTGTAGACTGAGACTGGCATGTGCACAGCGTATGCCTAGCCAGTGTCTAGCCAGTGCCTAGCCTGTGTCTAGCCAGTTTCTAGCCTTTGTCTAGCCTGTGCATAGCCAGAGTCTAGCATGTGCCTAGCCAGTGTGTAGCCTCTGTCTAGCCTGTGTCTAGTCTGTGTCTTGACGGTGTCTTGCCGGTGTCTAGCCTGTGTCTAGCCTGTGTCTAACCTGTGTCTAGCCTGTGTCTAGCCTGTGTCTAGCCTGTGTCTAGCCTGTGTCTAGCCTGTGTCTAGCCTGTGTCTAGCCTGTGTCTAGCCTGTGTCTAGCCTGTGTCTAGCCTGTGTCTAGCCTGTACCTAGCCAGTACCTAGCCAGTGCCTAGCCTGTACCTAGCCAGTACCTAGCCTGTACCTAGCCAGTGCCTAGCCTGTTCATAGCCATTGTCTAGCCTGTTCATAGCCATTGTCTAGCCTGTGCCTAGCCAGTGTCTAGCCTGTGCCTAGCCAGTGTCTAGTCTGTGCCCAGCCTGTGTCAAGCCTGTGTCTAGCCTGTGCCTAGCCAGTTTGTAGACTGGGCTTAGCCAGTGTCTAGTCTGTGCCAAGCCAGTGTCTAGCCTGTTTCTAGCCTCTGTCTAGCCTGTGTCTAGCCTGTGTCTAGCCTGTGTCTAGCCTTTGTCTAGCCTGTGTCTAGCCTTTGTCTAGCCTGTGTCTAGCCTGTGTCTAGCCTGTGTCTAACCTGTGTCTAGCCTGTGTCTAGCCTGTGTCTAGCCTGTGTCTAGCCTGTGTCTAGCCTGTGCCTTGCCAGAGACTGGCATGTGCATAGCGTGTGCCTAGCCAGTGTCTAGCTAGTGCCTAGCCTGTGGCTAGCCTGTGCCTAGCCTGTGTCTAGCCTGTGCCTTGCCTGTGACTGGCATGTGACTGGCATGTGCATAGCCTGTGCCTAGCCAGTGTCTAGCCTGTGTCTAGCCTGTGCCTTGCCTGAGACTGGCATGTGCATAGCGTGTGGTTAGCCAGTGTCTAGCCTGTGTCTAGCCTGTGCCTTGCCAGAGACTGGCATGTGCATAGCGTGTGCCTAGCCAGTGTCTAGCCAGTGCCTAGCCTGTGCCTAGCCTGTGCCTAGCCTGTGTCTAGCCTGTGTATAGCCTGTGCCTTGCCTGTGACTGGCATGTGCATAGCCTGTGCCTAGCCAGTGTCTAGCCTGTGTCTAGCCTGTGCCTTGCCTGAGACTGGCATGTGCATAGCGTGTGCCTAGCCAGTGTCTAGCCAGTGCCTAGCCTGTGCCTAGCCTGTGCCTAGCCTGTGCCTAGCCTGTGTCTAGCCTGTGCCTTGCCTGTGACTGGCATGTGCATAGCCTGTGCCTAGCCAGTGTCTAGCCTGTTTCTAGCCTGTGCCTTGCGTGAGACTGGCATGTGCATAGCGTGTGCCTAGCCAGTGTCTAGCCAGTGCCTAGCCTGTACCTAGCCTGTGCCTAGCCTGTGCCTAGCCTGTGCCTAGCCTGTGTCTAGCCTGTGTCTAGCCTGTGCCTTGCCTGTGACTGGCATGTGCATAGCCTGTGCCTAGCCAGTGTCTAGCTTGTGTGTAGCCGGTGTCTAGCCTGTGCCTAGCCTGTGCCTAGCCTGTGCCTAGCTCGTGCCTAGCCTGTGCCTAGCCTGTGCCTAGCCTGTGGCTAGCCTGTGCCTAGCCTGTGTCTAGCTTGTGTCTAGCCTGTGTCTAGCCCGTGTCTAGCCTGTGTCTAGCCTGTGTCTAGCCTGTGTCTAGCCTGTGTCTAGCCTGTGTCTAGCCTGTGTCTAGCCTGTGTCTAGCCTGCGTCTAGCCTGTGTCTAGCCTGTGTCTAGCCTGTGTCTAGCCTGTGTCTAGCCTTTGTCTAGCCTGTGCCTAGCATGTGTCTAGCCTGTGTCAAGCCTGTGTCTAGCCTGTGTCTAGCCTGTGTCTAGCTTGTGTCTAGCCTGTGTCTAGCCCGTGTCTAGCCTGTGTCTAGCCTGTGTCTAGCCTGTGTCTAGCCTGTGTCTAGCCTGTGCCTAGCCTGTGTCTAGCCTGTGCCCAGCCAGTGTCTAGCCTGTGTCTAGCCTGTGCCTAGCCAGTGTCTAGCCTGTGTCTAGCCTGTGCCTTGCCTGAGACTGGCATGTGCATAGCGTGTGCCTAGCCAGTGTCTAGCCTGTGTCTAGCCTGTGTCTAGCCTGTGCCTTGCCAGAGACTGGCATGTGCATAGCGTGTGCCTAGCCAGTGTCTAGCTAGTGCCTAGCCTGTGGCTAGCCTGTGCCTAGCCTGTGCCTAGCCTGTGTCTAGCCTGTGCCTTGCCTGTGACTGGCATGTGACTGGCATGTGCATAGCCTGTGCCTAGCCAGTGTCTAGCCTGTGTCTAGCCTGTGCCTTGCCTGAGACTGGCATGTGCATAGCGTGTGGTTAGCCAGTGTCTAGCCTGTGTCTAGCTTGTGCCTTGCCAGAGACTGGCATGTGCATAGCGTGTGCCTAGCCAGTGTCTAGCCAGTGCCTAGCCTGTGCCTAGCCTGTGCCTAGCCTGTGTCTAGCCTGTGTATAGCCTGTGCCTTGCCTGTGACTGGCATGTGCATAGCCTGTGCCTAGCCAGTGTCTAGCCTGTGTCTAGCCTGTGCCTTGCCTGAGACTGGCATGTGCATAGCGTGTGCCTAGCCAGTGTCTAGCCAGTGCCTAGCCTGTGCCTAGCCTGTGCCTAGCCTGTGCCTAGCCTGTGTCTAGCCTGTGCCTTGCCTGTGACTGGCATGTGCATAGCCTGTGCCTAGCCAGTGTCTAGCCTGTTTCTAGCCTGTGCCTTGCGTGAGACTGGCATGTGCATAGCGTGTGCCTAGCCAGTGTCTAGCCAGTGCCTAGCCTGTGCCTAGCCTGTGCCTAGCCTGTGCCTAGCCTGTGTCTAGCCTGTGTCTAGCCTGTGCCTTGCCTGTGACTGGCATGTGCATAGCCTGTGCCTAGCCAGTGTCTAGCTTGTGTGTAGCCGGTGTCTAGCCTGTGCCTAGCCTGTGCCTAGCCTGTGCCTAGCTCGTGCCTAGCCTGTGCCTAGCCTGTGCCTAGCCTGTGGCTAGCCTGTGTCTAGCCTGTGTCTAGCCTGTGTCTAGCCTGTGTCTAGCCTGCGTCTAGCCTGTGTCTAGCCTGTGTCTAGCCTGTGTCTAGCCTGTGTCTAGCCTTTGTCTAGCCTGTGCCTAGCATGTGTCTAGCCTGTGTCAAGCCTGTGTCTAGCCTGTGTCTAGCCTGTGTCTAGCCTGTGTCTAGCCTGTGTCTAGCCTGTGTCTAGCCTGTGTCTAGCCTGTGTCTAGCCTGTGTCTAGCCTGTGTCTAGCCTGTGCCTAGCCAGTGTCTAGCCTGTGCCCAGCCAGTGTCTAGCCTGTGTCTAGCCTGTGCCTAGCCAGTGTCTAGCCTGTGTCTAGCCTGTGCCTTGCCTGAGACTGGCATGTGCATAGCGTGTGCCTAGCCAGTGTCTAGCCTGTGTCTAGCCTGTGTCTAGCCTGTGCCTTGCCAGAGACTGGCATGTGCATAGCGTGTGCCTAGCCAGTGTCTAGCTAGTGCCTAGCCTGTGGCTAGCCTGTGCCTAGCCTGTGCCTAGCCTGTGTCTAGCCTGTGCCTTGCCTGTGACTGGCATGTGACTGGCATGTGCATAGCCTGTGCCTAGCCAGTGTCTAGCCTGTGTCTAGCCTGTGCCTTGCCTGAGACTGGCATGTGCATAGCGTGTGGTTAGCCAGTGTCTAGCCTGTGTCTAGCCTGTGCCTTGCCAGAGACTGGCATGTGCATAGCGTGTGCCTAGCCAGTGTCTAGCCAGTGCCTAGCCTGTGTCTAGCCTGTGCCTAGCCTGTGCCTAGCCTGTGTCTAGCCTGTGTCTAGCCTGTGCCTTGCCTGTGACTGGCATGTGCATAGCCTGTGCATAGCCAGTGTCTAGCCTGTGTCTAGCCTGTGTCTAGCCTGTGCCTTGCCTGAGACTGGCATGTGCATAGCGTGTGCCTAGCCAGTGTCTAGCCAGTGCCTAGCCTGTACCTAGCCTGTGCCTAGCTTGTGTCTAGCCTGTGCCTTGCCTGTGACTGGCATGTGCATAGCCTGTGCCTAGCCAGTGTCTAGCCTGTTTCTAGCCTGTGCCTTGCGTGAGACTGGCAAGTGCATAGCGTGTACCTAGCCAGTGTCTAGCCAAACCCTAGCCTGTGCCTAGCCTGTGCCTAGCCTGTGCCTAGCCTGTGCCTAGCCTGTGCCTAGCCTGTGCCTAGCCTGTGCCTAGCCTGTGCCTAGCCTGTGCCTAGCCTGTGTCTAGAATGTGACTGGCATGTGCAAAGCCTGTCCCTAGCCAGTGTCTAGCTTGTGTCTAGCCTGTGCCTTGCCTGAGACAGGCATGTGTCTAGCCAGTGCCTAGCCTGTGCCTAGCCAAAGTATAGCCTCTGTCTAGCCTGTGTCTAGTCTGTGTCTAGCCGGTGTCTAGCCGGTGTCTAGCCTGTGCCTAGCCTGTGCCTAGCCTGTGACTGGCCTGTGCCTAGCCTGTGCCTAGCTCGTGCCTAGCCTGTGCCTAGCCTGTACCTAGCCTGTGGCTAGCCTGTGCCTAGCCTATGCCTAGCCTGTGTCTAGCCTGTGTCTTGCCTGTGTCTAGCCTGTGTCTAGCCTGTGACTAGCCTGTGTCCAGCCTGTGTATAGCCTGTGTCTAGCCTGTGTCTAGCCTTTATCTAGCCTGTGTCTAGCCTGTGTCTAGCCTGTGTCCAGCCTGTGTCTAGCATGTGTCTAGCCTGTGTCTAGCATGTGCCTAGCCTCTGCCTAGCCTGTACCTAGCCTGTGCCTAGCCTGTGCCTAGCCTGTGCCTAGCCTGTGTCTAGCATGTGCATTGCCTGAGACAGGCATGTGCATAGCGTATGCCTAGCCAGTGTCTAGCCGGTGCCTAGCCTGTGTTTAGCCTGTGTCTAGCCTGTGTCTAGCCTGTGTCTAGCCTGTGTCTAGCCTGCGTCTAGCCTGTGTCTAGCCTGTGTCTAGCCTGTGTCTAGCCTGTCTAGCCTTTGTCTCGCCTGTGCCTAGCATGTGTCTAGCCTGTGTCAAGCCTGTGTCTAGCCTGTGTCTCTCCTGTGTCTAGCTTGTGTCTAGCCTGTGTCTAGCCTGTGTCTAGCTTGTGTCTAGCCTGTGTCTAGCCTGTGTCTAGCCTGTGTCTAGCCTGTGTCTAGCCTGTGCCTAGCCAGTGTCTAGCCTGTGCCCAGCCAGTGTCTAGCCTGTGTCTATCCTGTGTCTAGCCTGTGTCTAGCCTGTGTCTAGCCTGTGTCTAGCCTGTGTCTAGCCTGTGTCTAGCCTGTGTCTAGCCTGTGCCTAGCCAGTGTCTAGCCAGTTTCTAGCCAGTGTCTAGCCGGTGCCTAGCCTGTGTCTAGCCTGTGTCTAGCCTGTGTCTAGCCTTGTGTCTAGCCTGTGTCTAGCCTGCGTCTAGCCTGTGTCTAGCCTGTGTCTAGCCTGTGTCTAACCTGTGTCTAGCCTTTGTCTCGCCTGTGCCTAGCATGTGTCTAGCCTGTGTCAAGCCTGTGTCTAGCCTGTGTCTATCCTGTGTCTAGCTTGTGTCTAGCCTGTGTCTAGCCTGTGTCTAGCTTGTGTCTAGCCTGTGTCTAGCCTGTGTCTAGCCTGTGTCTAGCCTGTGTCTAGCCTGTGCCTAGCCAGTGTCTAGCCTGTGCCCAGCCAGTGTCTAGCCTGTGTCTAGCCTGTGTCTAGCCTGTGTCTAGCCTGTGTCTAGCCTGTGTCTAGCCTGTGCCTAGCCAGTGTCTAGCCAGTTTCTAGCCTGTGGCTAGCCTGTGCTTAGCCAGTGTCTAGTCTGTGCCAAGCCAGTGTCTAGCCTGTGCCTAGCCAAAGTCTAGCCTGTGTCTAGCCTGTGCCTTGCCTGTGACTGGCATGTGCATAGCCTGTGCCTAGCCAGTGTCTAGCCTGTGTCTAGCCTGTGCCTTGCCTGAGACTGGCATGTGCACAGCGTTCGCCTAGCCAGTGTCTAGCCAGTGCCTAGCTTGTGCCTAGCCAGTTTCTAGCCTTTGTCTAGCCTGTGCATAGCCAGAGTCTATCATGTGCCTAGCCAGTGTGTAGCCTCTGTCTAGCCTGTGTCTAGCCTGTGTCTAGCCTGTGTCTAGCCTTTGTCTAGACTGTGTCAAGTATGTACCTAGCCTCTGCCTAGCCTGTACATAGCCAGTGCCTAGCCTGTTCATAGCCATTGTCTAGCCTGTTCATAGCCATTGTCTAGCCTGTGCCTAGCCAGTGTCTAGCCTGTGCCTAGCCAGTGTCTAGCCTGTGCCTAGCCAGTGTCTAGGCTGTGCCCAGTCTGTGTCTAGCCTGTGCCTGGCCAGTTTGTAGACTGTGCTTAGCCAGTGTCTAGTCTGTGCCAAGCCAGTGTCTAGCCTGTGTCTAGCCTGTGTCTAGCCTGTGTCTAGCCTGTGTCTATCCTGTGTCTAGCCTGTGTCTAGCCTGTGTCTAGCCTGTGTCTAGCCTGTGTCTAGCCTGTGTCTAGCCTGTGTCTAGCCTGTGTCTAGCCTGTGTCTAGCCTGTGTCTAGCCTGTGTCTAGCCTGTGTCTATCCTGTGTCTAGCCTGTGTCTAGCCTGTGTCTAGCCTGTGTCTAGCCTGTGTCTAGCCTGTGTCTAGCCTGTGTCTAGCCTGTGTCTAGCCTGTGTCTAGCCTGTGTCTAGCCTGTGTCTAGCCTGTGCCTAGCCAGTGTCGAGCCTGTGCCCAGCCAGTGTCTAGCCTGTGTCTAGCCTGTGTCTAGCCTGTGCCTAGCCAGTTTCTAGCCTGTGTCTAGCCTGTGCTTAGCCAGTGTCTAGTCTGTGCCAAGCCCGTGTCTAGCCTGTGTCTAGCCTGTGTCTAGCCTGTATCTAGCCTGTTTCAAGCCCGTGTATAGCCTGTGTCTAGCCTGTGTCTATCCTGTTTCTAGCCTGTGTCTAGCCTGTGTCTAGCCTGTGTCTAGCCTGTGCCTAGCCTGTGTCTAGCCTGTGCCTAGCCTGTGCCTAGCCTGTGTCTAGCCTGTGCCTAGCCAGTGTCTAGCCTGTGCCCAGCCAGTGTCTAGCCTGTGTCTAGCCTGTGTCTAGCCTGTGTCTAGCCTGTGTCTAGCCTGTGTCAAGCCTGTGTCTAGCCTGTTTCAAGCCCGTGTCTAGCCTGTGTCTAGCCTGTGTCTAGCCTGTGTCTAGCCTGTTTCTAGCCTGTGTCTAGCCTGTGTCTAGCCCGTGTCTAGCCTGTGTCTAGCCTGTGTCTAGCCTGTGTTTAGCCTGTGTCTAGCCTGTGTCTAGCCTGTGCCTAGCCTTTGCCTAGCCTGTGCCTAGCCTGTGCCTAGCCTGTGGCTAACCTGTGCCTAGCCTATGCCTAGCCTATGCCTATCCTATGTCTAGCCTGTGTCTAGCCTGTGTCTAGCCTGTGTCTAGCCTGTGTCTAGCCTGTGTCTAGCCTGTGTCTAGCCTGTGTCCAGCCTGTGTCTAGCCTGTGTCTAGCCTGTGTCTAGCCTTTGTCTAGCCTGTGTCTAGCCTGTGTCTAGCCTGTGTCTAGCCTGTGTCTAGCCTGTGTCTAGCCTGTGTCTAGCCCGTGTCTAGCCTGTGTCTAGCCTGTGTCTAGCCTGTGTCTAGCCTGTGTCTAGCCTGTGCCTAGCCAGTGTCTAGCCTGTGCCCAGCCAGTGTCTAGCCTGTGTCTAGCCTGTGCCTAGCCAGTGTCTAGCCTGTGTCTAGCCTGTGCCTTGCCTGAGACTGGCATGTGCATAGCGTGTGCCTAGCCAGTGTCTAGCCTGTGTCTAGCCTGTGTCTAGCCTGTGCCTTGCCAGAGACTGGCATGTGCATAGCGTGTGCCTAGCCAGTGTCTAGCTAGTGCCTAGCCTGTGGCTAGCCTGTGCCTAGCCTGTGCCTAGCCTGTGTCTAGCCTGTGCCTTGCCTGTGACTGGCATGTGACTGGCATGTGCATAGCCTGTGCCTAGCCAGTGTCTAGCCTGTGTCTAGCCTGTGCCTTGCCTGAGACTGGCATGTGCATAGCGTGTGGTTAGCCAGTGTCTAGCCTGTGTCTAGCCTGTGCCTTGCCAGAGACTGGCATGTGCATAGCCTGTGCCTAGCCAGTGTCTAGCCAGTGCCTAGCCTGTGTAGCCTGTGCCTTGCCTGTGACTGGCATGTGCATAGCCTGTGCCTAGCCAGTGTCTAGCCTGTGTCTAGCCTGTGCCTTGCCTGAGACTGGCATGTGCATAGCGTGTGCCTAGCCAGTGTCTAGCCAGTGCCTAGCCTGTGCCTAGCCTGTGCCTAGCCTGTGCCTAGCCTGTGTCTAGCCTGTGCCTTGCCTGTGACTGGCATGTGCATAGCCTGTGCCTAGCCAGTGTCTAGCCTGTTTCTAGCCTGTGCCTTGCGTGAGACTGGCATGTGCATAGCGTGTGCCTAGCCAGTGTCTAGCCAGTGCCTAGCCTGTGCCTAGCCTGTGCCTAGCCTGTGCCTAGCCTGTGTCTAGCCTGTGTCTAGCCTGTGCCTTGCCTGTGACTGGCATGTGCATAGCCTGTGCCTAGCCAGTGTCTAGCTTGTGTGTAGCCGGTGTCTAGCCTGTGCCTAGCCTGTGCCTAGCCTGTGCCTAGCTTGTGCCTAGCCTGTGCCTAGCCTGTGCCTAGCCTGTGGCTAGCCTGTGTCTAGCCTGTGTCTAGCCTGTGTCTAGCCTGTGTCTAGCCTGTGTCTAGCCTGTGTCTAGCCTGTGTCTAGCCTGTGTCTAGCCTGTGTCTAGCCTGTGTCTAGCCTTTGTCTAGCCTGTGCCTAGCATGTGTCTAGCCTGTGTCTAGCCTGTGTCTAGCCTGTGTCTAGCCTGTGTCTAGCTTGTGTCTAGCCTGTGTCTAGCCCGTGTCTAGCCTGTGTCTAGCCTGTGTCTAGCCTGTGTCTAGCCTGTGTCTAGCCTGTGCCTAGCCAGTGTCTAGCCTGTGCCCAGCCAGTGTCTAGCCTGTGTCTAGCCTGTGCCTAGCCAGTGTCTAGCCTGTGTCTAGCCTGTGCCTTGCCTGAGACTGGCATGTGCATAGCGTGTGCCTAGCCAGTGTCTAGCCTGTGTCTAGCCTGTGTCTAGCCTGTGCCTTGCCAGAGACTGGCATGTGCATAGCGTGTGCCTAGCCAGTGTCTAGCTAGTGCCTAGCCTGTGGCTAGCCTGTGCCTAGCCTGTGCCTAGCCTGTGTCTAGCCTGTGCCTTGCCTGTGACTGGCATGTGACTGGCATGTGCATAGCCTGTGCCTAGCCAGTGTCTAGCCTGTGTCTAGCCTCTGCCTTGCCTGAGACTGGCATGTGCATAGCGTGTGGTTAGCCAGTGTCTAGCCTGTGTCTAGCCTGTGCCTTGCCAGAGACTGGCATGTGCATAGCGTGTGCCTAGCCAGTGTCTAGCCAGTGCCTAGCCTGTGTCTAGCCTGTGCCTAGCCTGTGCCTAGCCTGTGTCTAGCCTGTGTCTAGCCTGTGCCTTGCCTGTGACTGGCATGTGCATAGCCTGTGCATAGCCAGTGTCTAGCCTGTGTCTAGCCTGTGCCTTGCCTGAGACTGGCATGTGCATAGCGTGTGCCTAGCCAGTGTCTAGCCAGTGCCTAGCCTGTGCCTAGCCTGTGCCTAGCTTGTGTCTAGCCTGTGCCTTGCCTGTGACTGGCATGTGCATAGCCTGTGCCTAGCCAGTGTCTAGCCTGTGTCTAGCCTGTGCCTTGCGTGAGACTGGCATGTGCATAGTGTACCTGTAGCCAGTGTGCCTAGCCTGTGCCTAGCCTGTGCCTAGCCTGTGCCTAGCCTGTGCCTAGCCTGTGCCTAGCCTGTGTCTAGCCTAGCCTGTGCCTAGCCTGTGCCAGTGTCTAGCCTGTGTGCCTAGCCTGTGATAGGCATGTGTCTAGCCAGTGCCTAGCCTGTGCCTAGCCTGTGCCTAGCCTGTGCCTAGCCTGTGCCTAGCCTGTGTCTAGCCTGTGTCTAGCCTGCCTGACTGGCCTGTGCATAGCCTGTCCAGCCTGTGTCTAGCCTGTGTCTAGCCTGTGTCTAGCCTGTGTCTGGCCTGTGCATAGCCTGTGTCCTGGCCTGTGTCTAGCCTGTGTCTAGCCTGTGTCTAGCCTGTGTCTAGCCTGTGTCTAGCCTGTGCCTAGCCTGTGCCTAGCCTGTGCCTAGCCTGTGCCTAGCCTGTGCCTAGCCTGTGCCTAGCCTGTGTCTAGCCTGTGCATTGCCTGTGACAGGCATGTGCATAGCTATGCCTAGCCAGTGTCTAGCCTGTGCCTTCAGTAGCCTGTGTCTAGCCTGTGTCTAGCCTGTGTCTAGCCTGTGTCTAGCCTGTTTGCCTGTGTCTGGCCTGTGCATCTAGCCTGTGTCTAGCCTCTAGCCTGTGCCTAGCCTGTGTCTAGCCTGTGTCTAGCCTGTGCCTAGTCTAGCCTGCAGTGTCTAGCCTGTGTCTAGCCTGTGTCTACTGTGTCTAGCCTGTGCCTTGCCTGTGACTGTGTGCCTAGCTGTGCCTAGCCTGTGTCTAGCCTGTGCCTAGCCTGTGTCTTGCCTGTGACTGGCCTGTGTCTAGCCTGTGCCTAGCCAGTGTCTAGCCTGTGTCTAGCCTGTGCCTAGCCTGACAGGCATGTGCATAGCCTGTGCCTAGCCTGTGTCTAGCCTGTGCCTAGCCTGTGCCTAGCCCTGTGCCTAGCCTGTGTCTAGCCTGTGTCTAGCCTGGTCTGGCATGTGCATAGCTCATTGCCTGGCCTGTGTCTAGCCTGTGTCTAGCCTGTGTCTAGCCTGCTAGCCTGTGCCTAGCCAGTGTCCTAGCCTGTGCCTTGCCAGTGCCTGGCCTGTGCCATAGCCTGTGCCTAGCCAGTGTCTAGCCTGTGTCTAGCCTGAGCCTTGCCTGTGACTGGCATGTGCATAGCCTGTGCCTAGCCTAGTGTCTAGCCTGTGCTTAGCCTGTGCCTAGCCAGTGTCTAGCCTTTGTCTCAGCCCAGTGCCTAGCCTGTGTCTAGCCTGTGCCTGGCCTGCAGCCTGTGTGCCTAGCCTGTGCTGTGCATAGCCTGTGCCTAGCCTGTGTCTAGCCTGTGTCTGCCTAGCCTGTGTCTAGCCTGTGTCTAGCCTGTGTCTAGCCTGTGCCTAGCCCAGTTGTCCTAGCCTGTGTCTAGCCTGTGTCTAGCCTGTGTCTAGCCTGTGCCTGCTAGCCTGTGGCTGGCCTGTGCCTAGCCTGTGTCTAGCCTGTGTCTAGCCTGTGTCTAGCCTGTGTCTAGCCTGTGCCTTGCCTGTGACTGGCATGTGCATAGCCTGTGCCTAGCCAGTGTCTAGCCTGTGTCTAGCCTGTGCCTTGCCTGAGACTGGCATGTGCATAGCTGTGCCTAGCCAGTGTCTAGCCTGTGCCTAGCCTGTGCCTAGCCAGTGTCTAGCCTTGCCTGTGCTGGCCTGCCTAGCCAGTGTCTAGCCTGTGCCTAGCCAGCCTGTGCCTAGCCTGTGTCTAGCCTGTGCCTAGCCTGTGTCTAGCCAGTGTGCCTAGCCTGTGCCTAGCCTGTGTCTAGCCTGTGCCTAGCCTGTGCCTGCTAGCCTGTGCCTAGCCTGTGTCTAGCCTGTGCCTAGCCTGTGTCTGGCCTGTGCCTTAGCCTGTGCCTAGCCAGTGTCTAGCCTGTGTCTAGCCTGTGCCTTGCCTGTGTCTAGCCTGTGCCTAGCCAGTGCCTAGCCTGTGCCTAGCCAGCCTGTGCCTAGCCTGTGTCTAGCCTGTGTCTAGCCTGTGTCTAGCCTGTGTCTAGCCTGTGCCTAGCCTGTGCCTAGCCTGTGTCTAGCCTGTGCCTTGCCTGTGTCTGGCTGTGCATAGCCTGTGTCTAGCCTGTGTCTAGCCTGTGTCTAGCCTGTGTCTAGCCTGTGTCTAGCCTGTGTCTAGCCTGTGTCTAGCCTGTGTCTAGCCTGTGTCTAGCCTGTGCCTAGCCTGTGTCTAGCCTGTGTCTAGCCTGTGTCTAGCCTGTGTCTAGCCTGTGCCTAGCCTGTGCCTAGCCTGTGTCTAGCCTGTGTCTAGCCTGTGCCTAGCCTGTGCCTAGCCTGTGTCTAGCCTGTGCCCTAGCCTGTGTCTAGCCTGTTGCCTGGCCGTGTGTCTGGCCTGTGTTTAGCCTGTGCCTAGCCTGTGTCTAGCCTGTGTCTGGCCTGTGCATAGCCTGTGCCTAGCCTGTGTCTAGCCTGTGTCTAGCCTGTGCCTAGCCTGAGACCTGGCATGTGCATAGCCTGTGTCTAGCCAGTGTCTAGCTCAGCCTGTGTCCTGGCCTGCATGTCTAGCCTGTGCCTAGCCTGTGTCTAGCCTGTGTCTAGCCTGTGCCTAGCCTGTGTCTAGCCTGTGTCTAGCCTGTGCCTTGCCTGTGACTGGCCTGTGCATAGCCTGTGCCTAGCCAGTGTCTAGCCTGTGCCTACCTGTGCCTCCTGAGAAAGGCATGTGTCTAGCCTGTGTCCCTAGCCAGTGTCTAGCCAGTGCCTGTGCTCTGGCCTGTGCCTAGCCTGTGTCTAGCCTGTGCTAGCCAGTGTCTAGCCTTTGTCTAGCCTGTGCCTAGCTCAGTTCAGCCTGTGCCTAGCCTGTGTATAGCCTGTGTCTGGCCTGTGTCTAGCCTGTGTCTAGCCGGTGCTAGCCGGTGTCTAGCCTGAGTTTCTAGCTGTCCTAGCCTGTGACTGGCCCATGCCTAGCCCAGTCTGGCCTGTGCCTAGCCTGTGACTAGCCTGTGCCTAGCCTGTGCCTAGCCTCAGCCTGCTCTAGCCTGTTTCTAGCCTGTTTCTAGCCTGTGTCTAGCCTGTGTCCAGCAGTGTCCAGCCTGTGTTTAGCTCCAGCTCAGGCCTGTGTCAGCCCAGGTCTAGCCTGTGCCCAGCCCTGTGTCTAGCTCTGGTTCAGCCTGTGTCTAGCCTGTGTCTAGCCTGGGTCTAGCCTGTGTCTAGCCTGTGCCTAGCCTGCTGTCTAGCCTGTGTCTAGCCTGTGTTTAGCCTGTGTCTAGCTGTGTCTAGCCTGTGTCTAGCCTGTGTCTAGCCTGTGTCTAGCCTGTGTCTAGCCAGTGTCTAGCCTGTGTCTAGCCCAGTGTTTAGCCTGTGTCCTAGCCTGGTGCTAGCCTAGTGTCTAGCCTGTGCCTAGCCTGTGCCTAGCCAGTGTTCAGCCTTTGCCCAGCCAGTGTCTAGCCTGTGTCTAGCCTGTGCCTAGCCTGTGTCTGGCCTGTGCATAGCCTGTGCTAGCTGTGTCCAGCCTGTGTCTAGCCTGTGCCTAGCCTGTGTCTAGCCTGTGTCTAGCCTGTGTCTAGCCTGTGTCTAGCCTGTGACTGGCCTGTGCATAGCCTGTGCCTAGCCAGTGTCTAGCCTGTGTCTAGCCTGTGCCTAGCCTGTGTCTAGCCTGTGTCTAGCCTGTGTCTAGCCTGTGTCTAGCCTTTTGTCTAGCCTGTGTCTCAAGTGTGCCTGTGTCTAGCCTGTGCCTAGCCTGTGTCTAGCCCGTGTGCTAGCCTGTGTCTAGCCTGCTGGCCTGTGCCTACTATGTCAGGCCTGTGTCTAGCTCTGTGCCTAGCCTGTGTTCAGCCTGTGCCTAGCCTGTGCCTAGCCTGTGTCTAGCCTGTGTCTAGCCTGTGTTCTAGCCGTGCCTTGCCTGAGACAGGCATGTGCATAGCCTGTGTGCTAGCCAGTGTTCAGCCTGTGCCTAGCCTGTGCCTAGCCAGTGTCTAGCCTGTGTCTAGCCTGTGCACTAGCCTGTGTCTAGCCCGTGCCTAGCCAGTGTCTAGCCTGTGTCTAGCCTGTGCCTTGCCTGAGACTAGCCTGTGCATCAGCCGTGTGCCTAGCCTAGTGTCTAGCCTGTGCCTAGCCTGTGCTGGCTTGCTAGCCTGTATCAAGCCTGTGCCTAGCCTGTGCCTAGCCCAGTGTCTAGCCTGTGTCTAGCCTGTGTCTAGCCTGTGTCTAGCCCGTGTCACCAACCTGTGCCTAGCCTATTCCAGCCTGTGTCTAGCCTGTGCCTAGCCTGTGCCTAGCCTGTGCCTAGCCTGTGTCTAGCCTGTGTCTAGCCTGTGCATGGCTTGGTTAGCCTGTGTCTAGCCTGTGTCCTAGCCAGTGTGCCTAGCCTGTGTCTAGCCTGTGTCTAGCCAGTGTCTAGCCTTGCCATTGTCTAGCCCTGTGTCTAGCCTGTGTCTAGCCTGTGCCTAGCCTGTTGTCAGCCTGTGTCTAGCCTGTGTCTAGCCTGTGTCTAGCTGTTAACTGTAGTCCATGTGCCTAGCCGTGTCTAGCCTGTGTCTAGCCTGTGTCTACAGCTCTAGCCTTTGTCTTGTCTAGCCTGTGCCTGGCCTGTGCACAGCCTGTGCCTAGCCTGTGTCTAGCCTGTGTCTAGCCTGTGTGTCTAGCCTGTGCCTAGCCTGTGTCTGGCCTGCGTCTAGCCTGTGCCTAGCCTGTGTCTAGCCTGTGCCTAGCCAGTGTGTCTAGCCTGTGTCTAGCCTGTGCCTGCCTGTGTGTCTGGCCAGCCTGTCTAGCCTGTGTCTAGCCTGTGCCTAGCCTGTGTCTAGCCTGTGTCTAGCCTGTGCCTAGCCTGTGTCTGGCCTGTGCCTAGCCTGTGTCTAGCCTGTGTCTAGCCTGTGTCTAGCCTGTGCCTTGCCTGTGACTGGCATGTGCATAGCCTGTGCCTAGCCAGTGTCTAGCCTGTGTCTAGCCTGTGCCTAGCCTGAGACTGGCCCAGTTGTAGCCTGTGTTCAGCCTGTAGGTCTAGCCTGTGTCTAGCCTGTGTCTTAGCCTGTGACTGGCCTGTGTCTAGCCTGTGCCTTGCCCAGCTAGCCTGTGTCTAGCCTGCCTGAGCCGGCATGTGCCTGTGTTTAGCCTGTGTCTAGCCCCAGTCTGTGTTTAGCCTGTGTCTAGCCTGTGTCTAGCCTGTGTCTAGCCTGTGTCTAGCCTGTGTCTAGCCTGTGTCTAGCCTGTGCCTTGCCCAGACTGGCATGTGCATAGCCTGTGCCTAGCCAGTGTCTAGCCTGTGCTAGCCTGTGCCTAGCCAGTGTCTAGCCTGTGTCTAGCCTGTGCCTAGCCAGTGTCTAGCCAGTGTGCCTAGCCTCAGTCTAGCCTGTGTCTAGCCTGTGCTAGCCTGTGTCTAGCCTGTGCCTAGCCTGTGTCTAGCCTGTGCCTAGCCTGTGTCTAGCCTGTGTCTAGCCAGTGCCTAGCCTGTGTCTAGCCTCTGCCTAGCCTGTGTCTAGCTTTAGCCTGTGTCTAGCCTGTGCCTAGCCTGTGCATGTGCTAGCCTGTGCCTAGCCTGTGTCTAGCCTGTGCCTAGCCTGTGCCTAGCCTGTGTCTAGCCTGTGTCTAGCCTGTGCCCAGCCTGGTCTAGCCTGTCTAGCCAGTGTCAGCCTAGCCTGTGTCTAGCCTGTGTCTAGCCTGTGTCTAGCCTGTGTTTCAGCCTGTGCCTAGCCTGTGTCTAGCCAGCCTGTGCTTAGCCTGTGTCCTGGCTAGCCTGTGCCTTGCCTGTGACTGGCATGTGCATAGCCTGTCTAGCTCAGCCAGTGTCTAGCCTGTGTCTAGCCTGTGCCTAGCCTGTGCCTAGCCTGTGTCTAGCCTGTGCTAGCCAGTGTTCAGCCTGTGTCTAGCCTGTGCCTTGCCAGTGCCTAGCCAGTGTCTAGCCTGTGCCTAGCCAGTGTCTAGCCTGTGTCTAGCCTGTGCCTAGCCTGTGTCTGGCCTGTGCCTAGACTGTGTCTAGCCTGTGCCTAGCCTGTGTCTAGCCTGTGTCCTAGCCTGTGTCTAGCCTGTGCCTAGCCCTGTGTCTAGCCTGTGTTTAGTCTGTGTCTAGCCTGTGCCTTGCCTGTGACTGGCATGTGCCTAGCCTGTGCCTAGCCTGTGTCTAGCCTGTGCCTAGCCTGTGCCTAGCCTGCCTAGCCTGTCTAGCCTGTGTCTAGCCTGTGTCTAGCCTGTGTCCCTAGCCTGCTGGCATAGCCTGTGTCTAGCCTGTGTCTAGCCTGCAGTGTCTAGCTCTGTGCCTAGCCTGTGTCTAGCCTGTGTTCAGCCTGTGCATTGCCAGAGCCTGTGCATAGCCTGTGCCCAGTGTCTAGCCTGTGTCTAGCCTGTGCCTAGCCTGACTGGCTGTCTAGCCTGTGTAGCCTGTGTCTAGCCTGTGTCTAGCCTGTGCCTAGCCTGTCTGCCTCGTTCTAGCCTGTGTCTGGCCTGTGTGCCTAGCCAGTGTTCTAGCCTGTGTCTAGCCTGTTGCCTAGCCTGTGTCTAGCCTGTGTCTGGCCTGTGCCTAGCCTGTGTCTAGCCTGTGTCTAGCCTGTGTCTAGCCTGGATGGCATGTGCCTAGCCTGTGCCTAGCCAGTGTCTAGCCTGTGTCTAGCCTGTGCCTAGCCTGAGACAGGCCTGTGCCTAGCCTGTGTCTAGCCTGTGTCTAGCCTGTGCCTAGCCTGTGCCTGGCCTGTGCCTAGCCTGTGCCTAGCCAGTGCTTAGCCTGTGTCTAGCCTGTGCCTAGCCAGTGTCAAGCCCTGTGCCTATGCAGTGTGCCTAGCCTGTGTCTAGCCTGTGTCTAGCCTGTGTCTAGCCTGTGCCTTGTCTAGCCTGTGCCTAGCCCAGCTAGCCTGTGTCTAGCCTGTGCCTAGCCTGTGTCTAGCCTGTGTCTAGCCTGTGTCTAGCCTGTGTCTAGCCTGTGTCTAGCCTGTGTCTAGCCTGTGTCTAGCCTGTGTCTAGCCTGTGTCTAGCCTGTGTCTAGCCTGTGTCTAGCCTGTGCTTAGCCTGTGCCTAGCCTGTGCCTAGCCTGTGTCTAGCCTGTGCCTTGCCTGTGACTAGCCTGTGCCCTAGCCTGTGCCTAGCCCAGAGTGTCTAGCCTGTGTCTAGCCTGTGCCTAGCCTGTGTCTAGCCTGTGTCTAGCCTGTGCCTAGCCAGTGTCTAGCCTGTGCCATAGCCTGTGTCTAGCCTGTGTCTAGCCTGTGCCTAGCCTGTGTGTATAGCCTAGTGCCTAGCCAGTGTCTAGCCTGTGTCTAGCCTGTGTCTAGCCTGTGTCTAGCCTGTGTCTAGCCTGTGTCTAGCCTGTGTCTAGCCTGTGTCTAGCCTGTGCCTAGCCTGTGCTTAGCCTGTGCCTAGCCTGTGCCTAGCCTGTGTCTAGCCTGTGTCTAGCCTGTGCCTTGCCTGTGACTAGCCTGTGTCTAGCCTGTGCCTAGCCAGTGTCTAGCCTGTGTCTAGCCTGTGCCTAGCCTGTGTCTAGCCCAGTGTCTAGCCTGTGCCTAGCCTGTGTCTAGCCTGTGCCTAGCCAGTGTCTAGCCTGTGCCTAGCCTGTGTCTAGCCTGTGTCTAGCCTGTGTCTAGCCTGTGTCTAGCCTGTGTCTAGCCTGTGCCCGTTTGCCTGTGACTGGCCTGTGTATAGCCTGTGCCTAGCCTGTGTCTAGCCTGTGTCTAGCCTGTGTCTAGCCTGTGTCTAGCCTGTGTCTAGCCTGTGTCTAGCCAGTGTCTAGCCTGTGTCTAGCCTGTGTCTAGCCTGTGTCTAGCCTGTGTCTAGCCTGTGTCTAGCCTGTGCCTGTGTCTAGCCTGTGTCTAGCCTGTGCCTAGCCTGTGTCTAGCCTGTGCCTAGCCCAGTGTCTAGCCTGTGTCTAGCCTGTGTCTAGCCTGTGTCTAGCCTAGCCTGTCTAGCCTGTGTCTAGCCTGTGTCTAGCCTGTGTCTAGCCTGTGCCTAGCCTGTGTCTAGCCTGTGTCTAGCCTGTGTCTAGCCTGTGTTCAGCCTGTGTCTAGCCTGTGCCTAGCCTAGTGTCTAGCCTGTGCCTAGCCTGTGTCTAGCCTAGCCTTGCCTGTGCCTGCCAGTGTGCCTAGCCTGTGTCTAGCCTGTGTCTAGCCTGTGCCTAGCCTGTGACTGGCATGTGTCTAGCCTGTGCCTAGCCTGTGTCTAGCCTGTGCCTAGCCTGTGTCTAGCCTGTGTCTAGCCTGTGTCTAGCCTGTGTCTAGCCTGTGTCTAGCCTGTGCCTAGCCTGTGTCTAGCCTGTGCTAGCCTGTGCCTAGCCTGTGTCTAGCCTGTGTCTAGCCTGTGTCTAGCCTGTGTCTAGCCTGTGTCTAGCCTGTGCCTAGCCTGTGTCTAGCCTGTGTCTAGCCTGTGCCTAGCCTGTGTCTAGCCTGTGCTAGCCTGTGCCTAGCCTGTCCTAGCCTGTGTCTAGCCTGTGTCTAGCCTGTGCCTAGCCTGTGACTGGCCTGTGTCTAGCCTGTGTCTAGCCAGTGTCTAGCCTGCCTTGCCTGTGTCTAGCCTGTGTCTAGCCTGTGTCTAGCCTGTGTCTAGCCTGTGTCTAGCCTGTGCCTAGCCTGTGCCTAGCCTGTAGCCTGTGCCTAGCCTGTGTCTAGCCTGTGTCTAGCCCAGTGTCTAGCCTGTGTCTAGCCTGTGCCTAGCCTGTGTCTAGCCTGTGCCTAGCCTGTGTCTAGCCTGTGTCTAGCCTGTGCCTAGCCTGTGTCTAGCCTGTGCCTAGCCTGTGCCTAGCCTGTGTCTAGCCTGTGTCTAGCCTGTGCCTAGCCTGTGTCTAGCCTAGTCTAGCCTGTGCCTAGCCTGTGTCTAGCCTGTGTCTAGCCTGTGCCTAGCCTGTGTCTGGCCAGTGTCTAGCCTGTGTCTAGCCTGTGTCTAGCCTGTGCCTAGCCAGTGTCTAGCCTGTGTCTAGCCTGTGCCTAGCCTGTGTCTAGCCTGTGTCTAGCCTGTGCCTAGCCTGTGTCTAGCCTGTGCCTAGCCTGTGCCTAGCCTGTGTCTAGCCTGTGTCTAGCCTGTGCCTAGCCTGTGTCTAGCCTGTGCCTAGCCTGTGTCTAGCCTGTGTCTAGCCTGTGTCTAGCCTGTGTCTAGCCTGTGCCTAGCCTGTGTTCAGCCTGTGTCTAGCCTGTGCCTAGCCTGTGTCTAGCCTGTGTCTAGCCTGTGCCTAGCCCGTGTCTAGCCCAGTGTCTAGCCTGTGTCTAGCCTGTGCCTAGCCTGTGCCTAGCCTGTGTCTAGCCTGTGTCTAGCCAGTGTCTAGCCTGTGTCTAGCCTGTGTCTAGCCTGTGTCTAGCCTGTGCCTAGCCTGTGTCTAGCCTGTGCCTAGCCTGTGTCTAGCCAGTGTCTAGCCTGTGTCTAGCCTGTGCCTAGCCTGTGCCTAGCCTGTGTCTAGCCTGTGTCTAGCCTGTGCCTAGCCTGTGTCTAGCCTGTGTCTAGCCTGTGTCTAGCCTGTGCCTAGCCTGTGTCTAGCCTGTGTCTGTGCTAGCCTGTGTCTAGCCTGTGTCTAGCCTGTGCCTAGCCTGTGTCTAGCCTGTGTCTAGCCTGTGCCTAGCCTGTGTCTAGCCTGTGTCTAGCCTGTGCCTAGCCTGTGTCTAGCCTGTGTCTAGCTGTGCCTAGCCTGTGCCCAGCCTGTGTCTAGCCTGTGTCTAGCCTGTGTCTAGCCTAGCCTGTGTGTCAGTGCCTAGCCTGTGCCTAGCCTGTGTCTAGCCTGTGTCTAGCCTGTGCCTAGCCTGTGTCTAGCCTGTGCCTAGCCTGTGCCTAGCCTGTGTCTAGCCTGTGTCTAGCCTGTGCCTAGCCTGTGTCTAGCCTGTGTCTAGCCTGTGCCTGGCCTGTGCTGTGCCTAGCCTGTGTCTAGCCTGTGTCTAGCCTGTGTCTAGCCTGTGCCTTGCCTGTGACTGGCATGTGCATAGCCTGTGCCTAGCCAGTGTCTAGCCTGTGTCCTGTGCCTAGCCTGTGCCTAGCCTGTGCCTAGCCTGTGCCTAGCCTGTGTCTAGCCTGTGCCTCCCAGCCTGTGCCCAGCCTAGCCAGTGTCTAGCCTGTGTCTAGCCTGTGTCTAGCCTGTGCCTAGCCTGTGTCTAGCCTGTGCCTTAGCCTGTGTCTAGCCTGTGTCTAGCCTGTGTCTAGCCTGTGCCTAGCCTGTGCCTAGCCTGTGTCTAGCCCTGTGTCTAGCCTGTGTCTAGCCTGTGTCTAGCCTGTGTCTCAGCCTGTGTCTAGCCTGTGTCTAGCCTGTGTCCGTCTAGCCTGTGTCTAGCCCAGTGTTGCCCAGCTGTGTCTAGCCTGTGCCTAGCCTGTGTCTAGCCTGTGTCTAGCCTGTGTCTAGCCTGTGTCTAGCCCAGCCTGTGTCTAGCCTGTGTCTAGCCTGTGTCTAGCCTGTGCCTAGCCTGTGTCTAGCCTGTGTCTAGCCTGTGTCTAGCCTGTGTCTAGCCTGTGCTAGCCTGTGTCTAGCCTGTGTCTAGCCTGTGTCTAGCCTGTGCCTAGCCTGTCTAGCCTGTGCTGTGTCTAGCCTGTGTCTAGCCTGTGTCTAGCCTGTGTCTAGCCTGTGTCTAGCCTGTGTCTAGCCTGTGCCTAGCCCGTGTCTGGCATGTGCTAGCCTGTGCCTAGCCTGTGTCTAGCCTGTGTCTAGCCTGTGTCTAGCCTGTGTCTAGCCTGTGCCTAGCCTGTGCCTAGCCAGTGTCTAGCCTGTGCCTAGCCTGTGCCTAGCCTGTGCCTAGCCTGTGCCTAGCCTGTGTCTAGCCTGTGTCTAGCCTGTGTCTAGCCTGTGCTCTAGCCTGTCGCCTAGCCTGGCCTAGCCTGTGTCTAGCCTGTGCCTAGCCTGTGTCTAGCCTGTGCCTAGCCTGTGTCTAGCCTGTGCCTAGCCTGTGTCTAGCCTGTGTCTAGCCTGTGTCTAGCCTGTGTCTAGCCTGTGTCTAGCCTGGCCTAGCCTGTGTCTAGCCTGTGTCTAGCCTGTGTCTAGCCTGTGTCTAGCCTGTGTCTAGCCTGTGTCTAGCCCGTGTCTAGCCTGTGTCTAGCCTGTGCCTAGCCTGTGTCTAGCCTGTGTCTAGCCTGTGCCTAGCCTGTGTCTAGCCTGTGTCTAGCCTGTGCCTAGCCTGTGTCTGGCCTGTGTCTAGCCCGTGTCCTAGCCTGTGTCTAGCCTGTGTCTAGCCTGTGCCTAGCCTGTGCCTAGCCCGCCGTGTCTAGCCAGTCTAGCCTGTGTCTAGCCTGTGCCTAGCCTGTGCCTAGCCTGTGTCTAGCCTGTGCCTAGCCTGTGTCTAGCCCTGTGTCTAGCCTGTGCCTAGCCTGTGTCTAGCCTGTGTCTAGCCTGTGTCTAGCCTGTGCCTAGCCTGTGTCTAGCCTGTGTCTAGCCTGTGTCTAGCCTGTGCCTAGCCTGTGTCTAGCCTGTGTCTAGCCTGTGCCTAGCCAGTGTCTGGCCCGCAGCCTGTGCCTAGCCTGTGTCTAGCCTGTGTCTAGCCTGTGTCTAGCCTGTGCCTAGCCTGTGTCTAGCCTGTGTCTAGCCTGTGTCTAGCCTGAGACAGTGTCTAGCCTGTGCCTAGCCTGTGCTAGCCTGTGTCTAGCCTGTGCCTCAGCCTGTGCTCAGCCTGTGTCTAGCCTGTGTCTAGCCTGTGTCTAGCCTGTGTCTAGCCTGTGCCTAGCCTGTGTCTAGCCTGTGTCTAGCCTGTGTCCTAGCCTGTGCCTCAGCCTGGCTAGCCGTGTCTAGCCTTGTGTCTAGCCAGTGTCTAGCCTGTGCTCAGCCTGTGTCTAGCCTGTGTCTAGCCTGTGTCTAGCCTGTGTTAGCCTGTGTCTAGCCTGTGCCTAGCCTGTGTCTAGCCTGTGTTAGTCTGTGGCTAGCCTGTGCCTAGCCAGTGTCTAGCCTGTGCCCAGCCAGTGTCTAGCCTGTGTCTAGCCTGGCCTAGCCTGTGTCTAGCCTGTGTCTCAGCCTGTGCCTAGCCTGTGTCTAGCCTGTGTCTAGCCTGTGTTAGCCTGTGCCTAGCCTGTGTCTAGCCTGTGCTAGCCTGTGTCTTGCCTGAGCCCGTGGTCTAGCCTGTGCCTAGCCTGTGTCTAGCCTGTGTCTGGCCTGTGCCTAGCCTGTGTCTAGCCTGTGTTCAGCCTGTGTCTAGCCCGTGTCTAGCCTGTGCCTAGCCTGTGTCTAGCCTGTGTCTAGCCTGTGTCTAGCCTGTGTCTAGCCTGTGTCTAGCCTGTGCCTAGCCTGTGTCTAGCCTGTGTCTAGCCTGTGTCTAGCCAGTGCCTAGCCTGTGTCTAGCCTGTGTCTAGCCTGTGTCTAGCCTGTGCCTAGCCTGTGTCTAGCCTGTGCCTAGCCTGTGTCTAGCCTGTGTCCGGCCTGTGCCTAGCCTGTGTCTAGCCTGTGTCTAGCCTGTGCCTAGCCAGACTGGCCTGTGTCTAGCCTGTGTCTAGCCTGTGTCTAGCCCTGTGTCTAGCCTGTGCCCAGCCTGTGCCTAGCCTGTGTCTAGCCTGTGCTAGCCTGTGTCTAGCCTGTGTCTAGCCTGTGCCTAGCCTGTGTCTAGCCTGTGCCTAGCCTGTGTCTAGCCTGTGTCTAGCCTGTGTCTAGCCTGTGTCTAGCCTGTGTCTAGCCTGTGCCTAGCCAGTGCTAGCCTGTGTCTAGCCTGTGCCTAGCCTGTGCTAGCCTTGCCAGGTCTAGCCTGTGCCTAGCCAGTGTCTAGCCCAGGTCTAGCCTGTGTCTAGCCTGTGTCTAGCCTGTGTCTAGCCTGTGTCTAGCCTGTGCCTAGCCAGTGTCTAGCCTGTGTCTAGCCTGTGTCTAGCCTGTGTCTAGCCTGTGCCCCAGTACTAGCCTGTGCCTAGCCTGTGCCTAGCCAGTGTCTAGCCTGTGTCTAGCCTGTGCCTAGCCTGTGCCTAGCCTGTGTCTAGCCTGTGTCTAGCCTGTGTCTAGCCTGGTCTAGCCTGTGTCTAGCCTGTGTCTAGCCCAGTGTCTAGCCTGTGTCCAGCCTGTGTCTAGCCTGTGTCTAGCCTGTGTCTAGCCTGTGTCTAGCCTGTGTCCAGCCTGTGTCTAGCCTGTGTCTAGCCTGTGTCTAGCCCGTGTCTAGCCTGTGTCTGTGTCTAGCCCTGTGTCTAGCCTGTGTCTAGCCTGCGCTTTCAGCCTGTGCCTTGTCTAGCCTGTGTCTAGCCTGTGTCTAGCCTGTGCCTAGCCTGTGTCTAGCCTGTGTCTAGCCTGTGCCTAGCCTGTGTCTAGCCTGTGTCTAGCCTAGTTCAGCCTGTGCCCAGCCTGTGTCTAGCCTGTGTCTAGCCTGTGTCTAGCCTGTGTCTAGCCTGTGTCTAGCCTGTGTCTAGCCTGTGCCTAGCCTGTGTCTAGCCTGTGTCTAGCCTGTGTCTAGCCTGGCTCCAGCCTGTGTCTAGCCTGTGTCTAGCCTGTGTCTAGCCTGTGTCTAGCCTGTAGTTCAGCCTGTGTCTAGCCTGTGTTCAGCCTGTGTCTAGCTC
>JAEIHA010000887.1:0-30226 GCA_018904595.1 Zaprionus indianus | reverse complement strand
TTTGAATTTGCCAATCACAATTATTTCAATTTTAATTTGACAGATATTAATCTGTAATCGATATCCTGGTGTTCATCGTCAAATCTTTCTCTTTCCGTCGCCATCTGTCGAGCTGACCACACGTGCCGCCTTGCAAGTTGTAAAAACTATTTTTTAAATCTTAATAAATCCGAATTATAAAGTAAAGCTGAATCCAGAAAACTCTTCTTTCGGGGATCCCTTTACGGAAAACACACGGTACGATATTACTTTTAACTAGGTGAGCTATGCGGCTACGAGAGTCTCAGCGAATAGAGCAAGAAATGGAATTGCTTAACTTACATAATGGAACTTACTTTGCGAATACAATAGCAGCATCTAAACATGTATACATTCGACTTCTAAATACAACTAATTTCGACCAATTGGTCAAAGTAAACAAAATCCAATATGAAAATTTAAAAGATTAAGACATTCATAACACCAATCCAGAAAATAGAAGCGAACAAGTATTTTCAAAACTAAAGAAAAATTTTCCACAGCAATTTAAAAGTCAATTAACTGAATTATGCACAAAGTATAGTGATGTGTTCGGACTGGAAACCGAACCAATATCAACAAACAATTTCTATAAACAGACATTAAGACTTAAGGATGATGAACCCATTTATATAAAAAACTACTGAAGCCCGCATAGCCATATTGAAGAAATCCAAAAACAAGTAGGGAAATTAATAAACGACAAAATCGTAGAACCGTCTGTATCCGAGTACAACAGCCCACTCTTATTAGTTACGAAAAATCATTACCGAATTCAGAACAAAAGAAATGGCGATTAATAATAATAAAAAACTACTTTCTGATAAATTTCCACTCCCTAGAATTGATGACAT
Source organism: Zaprionus indianus (assembly GCA_018904595.1). Lineage (NCBI taxonomy): Eukaryota > Metazoa > Arthropoda > Insecta > Diptera > Drosophilidae > Zaprionus > Zaprionus indianus. The sequence continues at coordinate 29,354 of JAEIHA010000887.1, read as the reverse complement.
CTTGGGTCAGATTTTGAATTAAAAATAGGAGATAAAGTTACACTAAGAAACGAAGCGTGTCATAAGTTAGATCCAGTATATTTAGGTCCATATACCGTAGAAACCATTAAAGATAGAGATAGCATTATAGTTAGAGATAAAAAGAAGAAGAAACAAAAAGTACATAAGGATAGGTTACAAATATATAATCAATGAAACGTTTCATTTAAGAAAAGGTCTGATCAACCCAAAAAAAAAAAAACAAAAAAAAAAAAAAAAAAATATATTCTTCTAAGAAAATTAAAAATAAAACAAAACATAACGTAAATTAATACACAAAAATTAAATATAAAAAAAATATATTTTTTGTCAATAAACACAAATGCATCGCGACAAACCATTGCTAATAATTATGTAAATAATAAGAAACAACTCAATACCATTTAAAAAAAAAAAAGATATTTTGTAACACAATATATTAACACTAAAACTAAATGACTACATGTATTACGTCATTTCTTTAAAAAGGGAGGTGTATCATATCTACCCTACCTATCAAATAAAGAATGGATATAACTTTGCATAAATACATTGTGACACTACATAATCATTCCAGCGTCCGAGTAATACGATCTAACGCTCATACATAAGCCGATCGCGGAGCGTGGGAATGCTGAGAATGCACTTTTCAGCTCAAGTGGTCAAGCTTAACATAACATATGCATGCCTTCTGCATACATATGTATATGTATATATGTAATTAAGAATACATAGATATAAGCATTGTATTGCGGGTTAGAAAAACCCAAGAGAACACTTTTTGAACAGTTGAATAGAGAACCTCATAAAGAGCAGAAGCTCTTCTCTTGTCATTTAAAGTGTCCATTGGATAAAATACTCATATCTTCTAAATACCAAACATTATATGGCGACCGTGACAGTGTTCACGTGTGCATGAAGTTAATGATTATAATAAAAGCATGAAGTGTCCAAAGAAATAAAATGAATAAATTCAAACATTACAAAAAGCATGAAGTGTTCGTGGCCAAAGAAATAAAAACAATAAATTCAAACATTACATGCATTACATACATGGAAATGAAGAAAGAACAAATCTTCTTAAAAAGCTTTTGAACATAAATATAACAATTGATGGCAGAGGAGCCACAATTCTCGAAGGCAGTACCCACTAAGCAAAGAGACTTGCCAACTCTGGAAGAGGCCCTACAGGAGAATCCAGCTAATGGACCACGCCCACTCACGATAAATGAGTACCGGGCCAGCTAGCAGAAAAAACAAAATGAACATAAGAGAAGCGGGCAACTAATTAAGCTACTTCAGCAACGGCGACTGGTCAAGGACATGACCAAGTCGGCAAAAGACGAGGAATCCCGACAACACTACATAGAGGCAAAGCTTCGCAAAGGTGCGAAACAACGCAAACGGGCTACATAAATTCCAATGCCCCAATTTGCTTTAGATTTAATTTCTACCCCAAGCCGAGGCGGGAAACCGCTGCTTGGAAAATACTAAAATCTGTTAGGCTTTTTCACTAACAATGTGGTTGGAGAATTTTTTTTTTATTATTGTAAACGACTATGTGAGCCAACCACATATATTAACCATTAATATTTCCACGTCTCTGGCACTGAGTATACATACACACTCAGCTGCAGAATTTTATTTGTGTAAAATGACAACAATGAAAAAGATCTTATTTTGACTGAATATAAAAAAAATGATTAATTTAATTTTTTTTGATTTTCAAGAAGAAAATATTTTTTTTTCCTTCTTTTAAGCTCCAAATAGAATATATTATTTTTTCCTTTTGTAAAGATCCGTTTCATTGAATATAGGTAAAATGGGATGGTTTAGTGATTCTAGTGAGGCAAAGGACAATACTGCCAATGTAGTAAATAATGTTAGAACAATTGATCACACAGACGATATAAATGCGTTGTGGATCCTACTATTGATAATAACAATAGTATTAGTCTTGCAATTCTTGCTTACTATTTATGTAAAAAATAATAAAATCATTAAGAAAAGATAAATGAGCAGGGCGAATCATTTAACATAGATCAGATTTGAGAAAGAGAAACAATAAATAACAAATTCCATTGCAAGAATGGAATGGAGAGAAATAGCGAAATGTACGAGGGTCGTTTGATAAGTCCGTGACTTTTTGTATTTGCCGCGCACCTGCTCTAAATACAACACTGCTCCTGTCAGCAGTTATCGATTAACAGCTGACTGTAAAATTTTGTGAAAGCTGCGTTTTTTGGTTTGCGTTTTATAGGCATTGAAAGCAGACGATCTCGTGAATTTTAACGAAAATGGAAAAAAGTGATTTTCGTGTGCTAATTAAGCATTATTTTTTGCGTAAAAAATCCATCACCGAAACCAAGGAAAGACTTGATAAATATTATGGGGACTCTGCACCATCAATTTCAATGGTTAAGAAATGGTTTACTGAGTTCCGTTGTGGTCGTACCAGTACAAGTGATGCCGAACGTTCAGGTCGCCCAAAAGAGGTCGTCATGCCAGAAATCGTCGACAAAATCCATGGAATGATATTGGATGATCGGAGAATGAAAGTGCGTGAGGTAGCTGAGGCTGTAGGCATCTCAACTGAACGGGTACATCACATTTTACATGAATATTTGGACATGAAAAAGCTTTCCGCGCGATGGGTGCCGCGATTGCTCACACACGACCATAAGCGCAACCGTGTGACCATTTCAAAGGAGTGTTTGGCGATGTTCAACCGCAATCCAAACGAATTTTTGCGCCGTTTCGTTACCGTAGACGAAACATGGATCCACCACACCACACCAGAGACCAAAGAACAATCAAGACAGTGGGTTTCTCCGGGTGAACGTGCACCAAAGAAGGCCAAGGTGGGTCTGTCGGCCAACAAGGTCATGGCCACAGTTTTTTGGGATGCACAAGGTATCATTCACATCGATTACCTTGAAAAGGGTAAAACGATCACCGGCGAATATTATTCAGAGCTTTTGGACAGATTCGATATTGATTTGAAGCAGAAACGACCGCATTTGGCGAAAAAAAAAGTGCTGTTCCATCAGGACAATGCACGGGTGCACACGTGTGTAGTCAGCATGGCAAAATTTCATAAATTGGGCTACGAACTGCTACCCCATCCAGCATATTCTCCAGATTTAGCCCCCTGTGACTATTTTTGTTTCCAAACATGAAGAAATGGCTCGGCGGTAAGAGATTCGGGTCAAATGAAGAGGTCATCACAGAAACAAACGACTATTTTGAGGGCCTTGAGAAAACCTATTATTTGGAAGGAATAAAAAAATTAGAAAAACGCTGGACTAAATGTATAGAGCTAAAAGGAGATTATGTTGAGAAATAAAACGCTTTTTTGACGAAAAAAATATATTTTATTCAAAAAGTCACGGACTTATCAAACGACCCTCGTATAGACGAATTTCGCTATAAGTTTGACAAATCTTATAAATGCAGAAAGTCTAAGTCAATTGGTGGACTTCGAACCCGACCAGTTTAAAGCACTGGACGAATCTATTCAATCAAGCGACGCTGAATCCGATAGTGACATTGAAACACGAGAAGGAAGTGATCGAATTGAAAATAAGCCAGAAACAATAACAATTGCTGAAATGGCACAGATATTGACAGAATTTATCAAGCTAGCCACATCTCTGATACCAGAGTTTGATGGTAGGTACGAAGTACAAAGTTTTATAGATGCTCTAGGCCTATTAGTGTTGGAAATGCAACTGGCAACCCTATTTGTCCGTGTCCTCTGGTCACACTAAACTGTGCTGTCAGTAGTAATCGCCCGAAAGCCTTACCGGTCTTTGTATAACGGCAAGAGCGCGTGTCGTCAACAAATATAACTCTAATTAAACTTTGTAAACCCTTTTACTCAATAAACCTTAAAATACCAACAGGTTACGGGCCCAGCACGCTTCCACTGCGCGGGTTTAAAAGGTTTAAAAAGAACAGTTTGCAATTTTATATTTATTTATTATTATTATTATTATTTGTATTGCTGTTGTTGACGGTCGCGTCGGTTTTGTGACCGTTGTCGCCACAATAATGGTTTTGGGTGCTTGTGTATCATAGAAACAGTTATTTGCTTGTGTATCAAACGCGCGGTAGAAATTTCAGAAGTATCGAGTTCTGAAATAGAAACATTAGTTAACATGAGTGTTAACAATGTTGGAATCGAGCCTTTGGGCAAAGACAATTTTGATACTTGGAAAATACAAATCCAAGCGCTGCTAATAAAAAATGGCAATTGGAAATGTGTTAACGGATCATATGTTAAAACCGAAGAAAACAGGGCACAGTGGGGCAATCCAGATGCGAAGGCAAAAGCAGACTTGATTCTGTCTATGTCAACTATAGAACTGAAGCAAGTGAAGAACTGTGACACGTCATGTGAACTATGGAGAAAGCTGCATGATATATACCAATCTAAAGGGCCAGCTCGTAAAGCATCCGTATCGAAGTCGCTAATTTTGTGAAAATTAAGCAACGGCGGTGATATGAGAAATCACATTGATAAGTTTTTCGATATAGTTGATCAACTAAACGAAGTAGAGTTGGCAAATATAAACTACTTGCTAGCCATATTATTGTTGTATAGAATTCCTGAAGAATACAAACCGTTTCGTGTAGCGATCGAAACGCAGGACACTTTATTGTCACCGGAAGCTCTCAAGATCAAATTGCTTGACGAGTATGAAGAAATAGTAGTGAGTCTACTCCTGGAAAATTGTTTGTGAACAAAAAGGGCAAGAACAATAAGGAAAAGGAAAGGAAAACTGAACAGAAGATTAAGTTCAGATGCTATGAATGCGGAATAATTGATCATAAAGCAGCGGATTGTAAATCAAAAAGCCAAAGCAGTAATGAAAAGTCCAGCATGAAGGCAGAAATAGCCAGATCTGTCAATAGCGAGCAGAAAGGTGTTTGGATTCTGGAGCAACATCACACATGTGCTCACAGAAAGACTGATTTGAAAAGGTCAGTACAGCAGAGTGTTCAAATCTAAAGCTCGCGAACAATGAATTAAGAGAGAAGGAATATGGTGCAATCGGTAGTTTATTTGATTTCTTTTTTGTTAATTCTCATATTACTTTAAGTGGGCTTAATAATCAGCTTGCGTCTTTAAGCAACGAATTCGGGTATATTCAAAAACAACATACAGCTTTGCGCCCTGCAACTCTGAATGTTATGGAAATTGAACTAATTCCCGTCCTCGTCATTCAGGCGGTGCCTCTTCATATTAAGCCTTATTTATTTCTTCTTGATATATCTCGCACTTATTTGCGGAAGCCTTATTGCTTGTATGTATATATAAATATTATATTTTTATTTTATTTTTTTTTGATATATCTTATACACATTTTTTTTTGTAAGCCTTATTGCTTTATCTCTTGATATACTCTAGAACACCTTATCGTGTCGCCTTATTGCGTAAGCCTTTTTGCTTTTATGAATCTGGGTATTCGTATGTACATCACATGCATACATCAATTAACCGAACGCTACTCACTATGGACTTATGCTGCCACGTACTCGCTTGCTTGAATATATGCAATCTGATACGTGGCTGCGACCGTCAAATGCGAGCACCGGGTATTCGCTGACAATGCATTGTGATTTTCGTACTGAGATTGATTGTGTAACTTTGCATTTTAATTTATTGTTTTGTTAATATTTTAGTTTTCACTACTACCGTTGCTATCGTACATGCATAACCAATATATGGGAGTCCACTGCATCGTTCTTTAAGTCCGGCTGCGCCAGTTATGGTTCCAACGGAGTTCCAATATCGCTTGTTAGAACGAGATTACGGGAGCGGCGTCTTTTTCCTCAGAACCTTAATGTGGTTCCTTGTTTTGTTTTAAATTTTGGCTTTTATATTTCGAGATTAATTCACAACACGTCTGCTCGTTTCAGTTGGTACAATAGGAATGAATTTATTCTGCTGTTCAAACATTACTTGATGGGTACATGGGTTTCGGATTCTTAGAACTACAATGTTGCAACAAATGCCCAGTTGGCATTTGTCCCTTTCCTGTTTATTTGTACAAGTAGGGCAATGTACTCTTGGTTCCAGATTGAACCATATATGTTTATATATATATATAATTACGAATTCAGACCGAGGGTTAATTAAAAAAAACACAAGTTGGTTTTTATAATATTAATTAACACTTTTTATTCAATTCTATCAAGAAGAACTGAAGCCTTTAGATTATCTCGGGATTGGGATAATATACCTCTAATATCGAAGTTAGGCAGTGCTATCGCGGACGATAGCGTACTCAGTATTGAACTAGCGCTTGGAGGCGCGTTTGAGTTTTTATAGGCAATTTGGCTTAGCCAAAGAGCGAAGATTTAAGAGAGTTTGAGTTTGTAAACTCTTGTTCTCGTGAGGAGAGAGAGATTCCCGAAAAATAGTGGTAACTGGAGAATCCTGAGACGAGTGCGTGAGAGGCGACTCGGATAATTTGTTTTTATTACTTGGCGCGCCAAGTGGTCGACGCTAAACGATCGAAGATCGAATTCGAGTAGCCTAGGGGACGATTGTTATTGTCTCCGAATTTTTGGGGGACAATTGTTTATGTCGCGGACTTTGGGGGACAATTCTTTATGTCGCCGATTTTATGATATTTGTGAGAACGGACTTTTATGTGAACGACGACCGAGGTTAATCGAAGGGCTTTTGTTCTGTTGTACAATGGTATAGTTTTACATGTTTTATGCTTAGGGTAATTATTCTTTGGTACAGTGGTATAATTTTACATGTTTATGCTTAGAATAATTGGGGGAGTTTTGTTTACAATTATGTGTGTGGAAGGGGAGTTGTGTTTACAGCTTGAGTTTTGTGTGGTGTAGGTGTAGTGTGGGTGTAGTGTAGAATGGATATGTTACTATATATATATAAGTATGCGTTAGGGTTTCTTATAAGTTACAATATAAATGTTAATATGTCAAGTATGCACTTGAGTTACTTTGTAAGCAAGTTGTTGTTCCCCCGCTTCGGCTTAGGAGGGGGTACAGTGCTGATCGGGGGAAGGGTGCATGTGGTAACTCCCGCGTCTCGCTGCCGGCCTGGCGTCGCTGCCTGTATTTGTCGCCGCAGAGCGCCGTTGCCTTCGGCCGATCGTGCCTTGCCGCTGTCGCTCTGCCTGTGATTCGCTGCTTGCACGGCTCTGCTGCTTGCCTAGCGTGGCTGCATAGCTGGTGCCGTCGGTTCAAAATTTGTCGCGATCCCGTTTCCTGTGTGCAGCTGCAGTCTATGCACGAGCTCTGGGTACCGAGGCACCGTTACTTGTGCAAGTGTTATGCTGGGCGCCGAATACTGGAGGGTTTGCATATACTGCGTGCCCTTTTTCTTGTTTTTGCCCACGCCCCTGTCATCTGTTTCGCTCCCTATGTTTTTCTGCCTATGCTTATGCCTGTGCTTCTGCCTATGATTATGTTTTAATGAGAATACTGCAGGGTATATTAGACTTAAGTTTAACTTATATCTATTTATTAAAAATTTAATGTGTCGCGCTTCATGCGGCGTCACAAAGCATAGCCTCAATACATCGGATTATGGGATGGGCAATATTTCTGCGCTCCAGCGAGGCAGAGATAGAGCTGTAGTGGGTATTATCAAAAGCACCCTTTATATCAAGAAAACAGTACAGAGCAATGTTCTGGCGACCTCCCTCAATCTTTGATTTTCTGTGCAGAGCACCGTATGTGCAGGACTACGAGCCTTGTCACTGTGTTAAGCAGAGAGGAGGTAAGACTGATTGGCCGATATGATTTAGGCTGGTCAGGGGGACGATTTTTCTGTTTGGGAATGAATACCACATATACACTCCTCCAAGAGATGGGTATGTATTCCCAAATAAGACTAGCTCTAAAAAGGCCAACCAGCGGATCGAGAATGTGATTTGATCGCCGCCTGGGGCTTTGAAGGGAGCGAAGGAATCTACAGCCCATTTGACGACCCTTTGGCTAATACTTTGTGCATTCCCGTTGCCTCTGGCAGCGATTCAATGCTACCATAGTAGCTGCGCCACGTATCGCGTTTAGCACGTCCAATGTTTTTATTGCAGTTAGTTAGAGCGTCCCTTTTGACGTCCTAACTAACGCGGTTAGATCTGGCCCTATTGAATAGGCTTTTACCCTTTCTTCTTTGTACAGAAAGTTTATCGTTCCACCATGGAACTTTTCGATTGACTTTTAAGGTCTTCCGAACAGAGCTGTCCTCGAAGGATGCGATTAGCAGATCTTGAAGCAGGTTGGCAGCAAGTTCTACCTCACTGATAGAATTTGAATTGATGATCAACAAGTCTGCTTTAAAAGCCACAGAGGCTTTGAAAAGTTCCCAATTGGTCTTTTTTGGACAAAAGGAGTTCTGACGGATCTCGACTTGGCCAGGTAGGTCGATCCTGATGTGCTGATGGTCCGACAAGGTGGCTTCGTCTGTGACCCGCCAGTTCAGCAGCGAAATCACTATAGAGTTGATGACTAGGGTAAGGTCCAAAACCTATTCCCTAATGGCGTTAATGAACGTAGGCTTACACCGCCATCCACAGCGCCCGGGAAGTAGGCAGAGGCGATCCCTACCTCCCGAACACCCTCTGCCGTGGCTACCTCAATAGCCGTTGCCACCGGGTCTCTGTGGATGAAATTTGGTAAAGGAAAGTGTCTCACATTGTTATTTACAACAATAGCAGTGCGAGGGGCACCCCCCATGCAGTCGTATATTAACTTACATGATCCGCATGATAGTCCTCTGGGCACCGATCAAACAAGGCTCTTGGACGAGAGCCAGTTTGATTGATTCTTCGTAGACGACCCTGCACAGGGTGGCAGACGCTCCTATGGCGTGGTGCAGGTTCGCCTGGAGCACCTTAATAGCGGTCGGCATCCTCCTTCAAGACCTTTTTGAAAAGGCTACCTGCCTGGCCCCCCGAGAATCGTTGCCTCGGATACCTTTTGGCAGTCGGGAGGAACTGCTCGGGGGCCTTGTAGGGACAACGGGGCGTCCGCTGCCAACCACCGGGCTCGTACCGCCCGCTGTGGGCTTGGCGGCAGTCACCTCAATGACAGGGGGTAGTCGGCGCCACTGCGACTACAGCGAATTTAACGTTACCACGCGCCACAGCTCCGTGGAAAAGCGTTCAAAATTCTGGCGACCCAAGTTCTCCAGAATGGTGGCGGGTGGGAGTTCAGCGCTGTTGGCGAAGTACCCTCGAATGAGGTGAGCTCTCGGGAACTCTGTTTCCTCAAGGAGCTTTAAATCAAGGCCGCTGATGGATTTGACATGTCCAACAACTCCCCTGACCCATTCGGCAGTGCTGCTGTCCTCACACACAAGGAGCAGCCTTTCGTTTACTCGAAACCTGGACTGACTTAAGGATGCTGTCTTGCACCGTAGCCATATGCTCCGATGTATCCTTCGCCTGACTTGTCTTAGTCAGCACCTCTAGCAGAGACATGACCTACTAGTGGGCTGCCTCCAGCCGCGCTCACGTGGAAAGCCAATTATAACACCAACATAATGTCAAAGTTTCAATCCGATCGGACAACAAACACAGACGTTATTAAACAAAAACCTTGTTCGTTATGATTTTCTATGCAGACCAGCAAGCTGCGACGTCATTGCAATACACATGGAGGAAAGAAAAGGAAAGAGAATGCGAGCGCGCAGCGCCAGTTGTTGCTCTTCTCTTCTATGCACACGCATTTTTTGGATTCAAATGCAAACACATGTAGGGATGGCACGATTAATCATATGGTACACAATCATCGATTTTTTTGTTTCAGTTAGCAATTTAATTGTATCGAAAAATGGGTTTCGATTAATTGAATCATTAATCGATTAAACTACAAAATAATAGCTTCAGTTCACTTTTACGCGCAAAATAATATGGCATTAACTTCAAGCAACATTTTACCAAAATAGATGAAAAAGAGGTGCAGTGCCGTTTGTGTAATAAAAAGCTGAAATATTGCAAAAACACCACAAATATGCTTTAGCACTTGAAACTTGTGACATTTAATTCTTGAAAAAAATTGTTATAAAATAAACTGAAGTCTAATATATCCCGCAGTAATTCTAAACATAGGCAGAAACATAGACAGAAACATAGGAAGAAGCACAAGACAGAATAATAGGCAGCGAAACAAAAGACAGGGGCGGGGGCAAGCACAAGGAAAAGGGCACACCGCATAAGCAAACCCTCCGATTTTCGGCGCCCAGCATAACACTTGCACGAGTAACGGTGCCTCGGTATCCAGAACTCGCACGGGCAGCTATGACTTGCACAAGAAACGTTGCGGAGCAAGCACAAGGAAAAGGGCATACAGCATAAGCAAACCCTCCGATATTCGGCGCCCAGCATAACACTTGCACGAGTAACGGTGCCTCGGTACCCAGAACTCGCACATAGGCTCAGGCAGCTATGACTTGCACAAGAAACGGTGCCTCGGTACCCAGAGCTTGTGCATAGAATCGAGCAGCATAGCACACGCACAAGTAACGGTGCTTGGGTACCCAGAGCTTGTGCATAGACTGCAGCTGCACACAGGCAACGGGATCGCGACAATTTTTGAAGAGACGGCGCTAGCTAGGCAAGCAGCAGAGCCGTGCAAGCAAACGAAGTGCGAGCAGAGCGAAAGCAGCAAAGCACGATCGGCCGCCATGCAAGCAGCAGTTACGCATCGGCGACAAAACGAAGGCAGCGAAGCATAAGCAGCAAAGCGTGAGCTGCATAACTAGAGCACAGGACAGTCGATCGTGAGCAGCAAGTCGGGCGGAAAAGCTCAAAAAATACAAGTGACACTCAGTGAAAAGTATCAAAGTTTGGCAGGGACAATTTTGTGTTAAGAAACCAGTGTGAGCAAAAGCATAGGAAGAGAAAAAATAAAACCACGTATACAGATTTAAGAAAATGAAACCAAACCCGCAGTGATAATTTGAAAACCCAGGGATTAAATTCTTCCCTAGTGTATAAGTGAATGTGTCGTGTACGTGTGTACCCGAGTGCGTGTGTATTAACAGAGTCGTGCTTTCTGGTATGCTGGTGCTTCGCTGACCAGTGAGCGACTCTGAGCATACACACACACAGTTCGTGTCGTGAGTGAACGCTCTAGCAGGTAGCGGTGGTGGAATACACCATTGAGCGACTTGTGGGGGCATAGGCGCAAGTACCTGCGTTCTGCACGGCCAACGATCAACCGTGAGCGGCATCGTGAGTGGACGATAGCTGGCGAGCAGGGTGCGTGAGCGTGCACTCTAACAAGTTGCGGTGTGGTGGAATACGCCCCAGAGCGACTCTTGGGAGTGCTAGCGAAAGCGCCTGCGGCCGCGGACGTTCCTCGCGATATGCCGCCGGCCAGGCACGCGCGACACGCGACACACACACGTGAGCCCAAGGTAAACCATGTGGTGGTAGGACCCACTAATACGTGGCCAGCGAGTATGTGTTCACGACGTGGACCACGTGCATCTCATATACCCTGTAGATATCTCAGCAGAGCATGACCTGCTTGTAGCTCCCTCTTACTTAAAGCCTTGGTAGTCTCAGTATTTATAAATTTTCTGTAACGGCCTAAGAAAACGTCCTTACAGATGGCGCCCGTGCAGGGACTACTAAGTCTAGACATTTAGTTTGAGGAATCTACCACCTTTTAATGGATTAAAGACCCACAATACAAACTTTACAGGGTATAGTAGGGAAGCAGAAGACTCACAAGACAAGTTAGTTGCCCAGTATCAAGTACAAATTCTTGTAGCTAGAGAAAAGAACATAATTCATAATTCGTCCACGTGTCTACGACTACTGCGCATACTGATGTATGCGCGAACTTTGACCTTTCTGGTCTCTTTTATATTGCTTAACCTCGTCCTGGCGTCGGCACAGCCGGCGCAGACAATCTATAAGACTCGGTGCCGAATACCGAGGGAGTCAGTCGTGATCGGGCATGCGACCTGACAACATCCTTAGCCAAATATAAGACTCGGTGTCTAATACATAAGAGCAGTTGAGATCGGGCAGGCAAAAAGTGAACATCGCAACAGTCTTCAAGTCCTACAAGAAACCACGTGTCAAGAAATTTAAAATTTAATTTTAAAGAGATTTAAAACATTTAAACTAGTCCACGCGTCAAGAAATCTCGCCGAAGATTTGAATCATTTACCATAACTAGTTCACGTGTCAAGGAATCTCGCGGGAGATTTAATACACGTTTTTAAACAGTGCAAGAAGCAAGTGGCCAGAAAATCTCGTCGGAGATTTAAAACAATTTTAACTAGCCCACGTTCTGAGGAATCTCGCCGGAGATTTAACACACATTCAACAGTCTATGATCAACACTCAGCAGGAATTCACCGTCGCCGCGTCTACTTTCAAAAACGATATTAGCCGCACATCACAAATTTACAAGCATGGGAACACGCTGGATGACTTTCCGTCGGAAGAGCGAACTGCAGCTCATCCTGAAGGAGTTCGGACTGGACACCAACGGCACAGTGGAGGAAATGCGGAGTCGCCTGTTAGCATTCGCCAGCCAAGGAGATTTGTCCAAGGACCAGTTGCAGCGGCTGCTGGAACTTGAGACAAGTTTAGGCAACGCGGTCACGCCGAACCCCAAACAACCCGGGACACGCTCACGTGACGCATCGTCGGCACCGGTGGAAGATGACTCCGAGGGTGTCATCCCTATCCCGAGTTGTGAGGCCCGACGAGCAGCGAGTCTGCGAGGAGCACTGTCAGTCGTCACACACTACCCGTTCCGGCGCCAAACGCCACGTTTTCGGTCAACGCTGGAAGCAGCGGACCAGGCCACAAATGGATAACCCCGTACGAGTTGGCCGACCTTGTCCGGAAATGGGGCGTAGCCTTTAATGGCGACGCGACCGATCCTTGGGGATTAATCGAGCAGCTGGAGGAGAAAGCGGCGCTGTACAGTATCGACGTGCCACAACCACAGGCAGTTGCAAACGTGCTGACAGGCCAGGCCGAGGATTGGTTTAGAGTCAACACTCTCTACCAAGTCACCTGGGAAGAATTCAAGCAGGAGTTCATCGATTTGTTTCTTCGCCCGCGCTATTTTCAACGACTCGAAGACGACATCAGAAGCCGAACCCAACGCCGAGGTGAACGCTTCTGCGACTACGCACTGGCGCTGCGCCTGATGATGCGGCGCGCGAAGTAGACCAAGGAACAGGAGCTGGACAGGATCAATGACAACATGATGCCGGAGTACCAGCTGTTCACCCGTCGTCACGAGTTTGGAACGCTGGCGCAGCTGGACAAACTGGTGATTACTTTCGAGACGCCCAAGGAGTTGCAGCGACAAGGGACAAACCATTTGGCCCAACGAAGAGAAGATCCGAAGTCCCCGAATCCGCCAACAACACGGAACACAACGGCGGCAACACCGGCAACAATGGTAGCTTCCCCGCAAGCGACACCACTAGGAGCCACCAAGAGCGATGCACAGCGAGTGTGCCATAACTGCGCACAACCCGGACACATGCAGGCGGACTGCCGAAATAACCGCGTGCTGTTCTGCTGGGATTGCGGGCGACACGGTGTGCGCACAGTGGACTGCTGTTGACCGACCACGTCGGGAAATACTGCGCGTCTTCAGCCGAGAGGGAACAGCTTGGAGACGCGGCACCGCAGTTCCCAGGAATAGCACTTCTCAGGTTCGGTAATGGTCGTGTCGACGCGCATGTCAGGATCGAGGAGCTGGTGACGGATGCCACGATCGAGACGGGGGCCACACGCAGCTTCATCAGTGAGCGTATGGCCGCAAGGCTGAGTACACCGGAAAACGAGCGAGCAGGCCTGATCCGCATTAAACTAGCGGATAAAACATCAAGAGACGTGACAGGAGCCCTACGAGTCAGGATTCAGCTCAGACAGAAGAAGACGACAGTGCCAACACTGGTATTGCCCGTCATTCTGGACGAGGTCATCCTAGGAATGGATTTCCTGTGCGGCATCGAAGCGACCCTGGAGTGTGGCCAAGCTAAATTACGTTTGCAGAATACACTGGGGGAGACAGGACAACCACAGGAGCGCGGTTTTACCACCGGCTTGCCCCATGGCACGTCGGAAGAGCCCCTTGAGGCGAACCGGGATCCAGGACGATGCACACACACAGGGCACGGAGACACGACCAGACGGGCGAGGCGAGGTTGACCAGCAGCCAGGAGCATCACGAGAGAGACCCGAGAAACTACCCAGGACACGAGAGGCATACCAGCAGGAACCAGAGCAACTAACCAGGACACGAAGAACACAACAGCAGGAATCTACGGGACCACCGAGCAAACGAGGTGAGGTGCGTCAACGAGAGTCAACGGGACCACCGAGCGAACAAGGCGAGGTGCGTCAACGAGAGTCAACGGGACCACCGAGCGAACGAGGCGAGGTGCGTCAGCAGGAATCAACGGGACCACCGAGAGAACGAGGCGAGGTGTGTCAACAGGAATCAACGGGACCACCGGGCGAAGGAGGCGAGGTGTGTCAACAGGAATCAATGGGACCACCGAGCGAACGAGTCGAGGTGCACCATCAAGGATCAGCGGAACAAAAGGCACGACGAAGCAGAGCAGACAACCAGGACACCGTGGAAGGCCCGACTTAGCGGCGACGCAGTAGGGGACGGCCCACGACTAGCCACGCTGCCTTGCGGGGCATTGAGACACAAGGAACAAGTAAGGCTACAGACGAAGAACAGGTGGAGGCCTTTCTACAGTCTGAGCTAGCCCAGTTCGATGATTTGATGGGGGTGTCACCCATTGCGGAGCACACCATCACCATGCGGGATGAGTCCCTATCAAGCAGAGGTACTACCCGAAAAATCCGGACATGCTGAAGATCATCAATAAGCAGGTCGATAAACTTCTGCGAGATGGGAAAATCGTTGGGAAAAAGACGGGAGAGATGCGCATGTGTGTGGATTATCGCCAACTCAACACGAAATCCATTCCAGACGCCTACCCGTTGCCACGGATCAATCACATCATGGAGAAACTCAAGGGCGCGAAATATATTGAGTTGCCCAAAAAGTAATTGCGGATTTTTCATATAGGCGACGTTGACAAATTTTTTTCACCGGCTTGTAACTCTGTAATTTCATTCTTTCTTCTGTCATTTATCAGCTGTTACTTTTACCTTTCTTTAGAAAAAACGTGAGTTTGGATCCAATTTTAATAAAGTGAAAAATCTCCAGAACGGAATTTGCGAAACCAATTTTGACACTGTCTTCCTTTTAAGGTTTCATCACCATACACATCTCGTAACTAGCAACTAAAAGTAACGGCTGATAACTGACAGAACAAAAAATGCAATTACAGAGTCACAAGCCGTTGAAAAAATTTGTCAACGCCGACTATATGAAAAATCGCACTTACTTTTTGGGCAACCCAATATATCCACGCTGGTACAACCCATGTCAACGTTGCTGAAGAAAGGCCGCAAATGGGTGTGGAGCGAGGACCAGCAGCGAGCGTTCGAGTCGTTGAAGACGAGTCTCACGCCTGCCCAGACTTTGCCGAGCGCTTCATCCTCCAGACCGGCCGACGCTTTGTCCAGACAGCCCTTGGAGACCTTACAACAGGTCACCCAGGAAGACCCACTCTATGCGTGGATAACTCGGATGCTGGCGCTTATCAAGAGGAAACCCGAGAAGTACCCGGAATACCAGAGGGAGAACGACCAACTATACCGACGAGGAGGATTCAGACCAAATGACGAGGACTACACACCGTGGAAATTCTGCGTACCGAAGCCACAACGTCAACGTGTGCTCCGCGAATGCCACAACCAGCCCACAGCAGGACACCAAGGAGTGCAGAAAACTCTCAATCGAATTCGTCAGCAGTATTTCTGGCCGGGTCTCTTCCGGGACGTAACACGATACATACGGAAGTGAGAGACCTGCCAGAAATTCAAAGTCAGCCAACTAAACCCTCCTGGGCAGATGCACACACGGCAAGTACACTCCCCATTCGACGTACTCTGTGCGCACTTCGTTGGACCACTCCCGCGCTCCACAGACGGGAATACCATGTTACTGGTTGTCGGGAGCAGAACCCGAACTTTATGATTATTTTATATTTAAATGTTAATGCTTCGAGCCACTGTTTGTTTTGATTACAACTCTGTTATGCCTCTGTTAAAAAAGCTAGTTGCTCTAGCACTAAACATTACATTCTTTTACATCTGCCAGTCATGTATAACATACACACGCATATAAGCTCTTTAAATTGCAACAAGTGAATAAAAAACTAAGATAAACAGTTTAACAAGCAAGATCTTTTTGTTGGCAATTAGTGCAAAGGTGGACATTCGGATTTCCTCTAAACACTGGTATTCTTCGACGCCTTTTTCAAAGTGGGTAGAGTTGGTGCCTTTTCGTAAAGCAACGGCCGCACACCTGTTTCATCATCGTTGCTTTCAGTCATCTAATGAAGAATTTGCATTATTAGAAATTCATTTAATAAAATAATTTACAGGAACACTTTCAATTACAATAAAAACTGTGATTAGCACCGCAAATTTCTGAACATTGTCCAAAAAAAAAAACTGGTCGATTAATAAAAAAAATTTGTTTGATTAAGCCGTCCAGGTGTTCCATAAACCTTTATCCCTAAAGCTGGGATATAGTTCATGAATGAATTACATCAGCTGGTGTCCCTAAAATTCAAATTTGAGAATTTATAGGTAAAACAATTCGATTATCAACATCTAATAATCGAAATCCATCATTTGCAAGTTCATTTGTAGGAATTATATAAGAATCAAATTCAACACTATTAAAATCTGAATATTCATAATTTCAATATCATTGATGTCCAATTGTTTTTAAAGTTACTGAAGGTTCATTAATTTCATCTAAAAGATATAATAAACGAAGAGAAGGTAAAGCAATGAATATAGAAAAAAAATAAAATTCCTAATAAGGAAATTGAAGAACCAGTTGTTCAAATTACATTTCATGTAGTATAAGCATCAGGGTAATCAGAATATCGACGAGGTATACCCGCTAAACCTAAAAAATGTTGTGGGAAAAATGTTAAATTTACCCCAATAAACATAATAATAAATTGACTCTTTAATCATTTATTATTTAATGTAAGACCTGTAAATAAAGGGTATTAATGAATAAATCCGGCCATAATAGCGAATACAGCTCCTATTGATAAAACATAATGGAAATGAGCTACTACATAATAAGTATCGTGTAAAATAATATCAACAGAAGAGTTAGCTTAAACAACTCCAGTCAATCCTCCTACTGTAAATAAAAACACAAATCCTAAAGCTCAAAAATAGCTGGAGAATAAGAAAGTTGAGCTCCGTGTAGAGTAGCTAATCAACTAAAAATTTAATACCTGTAGGTACCGCAATAATTATTGTAGCAAATGTAAAATATGCTCGGGTATCAACGTCTATTCCCACTGTGAACATATGATGAGCTCAAATAATAAATCGTAATAACCCAATTGCTAATATAGCATAAAATATAACTAAAGACCCCAAAGTTTCCTTTTTACCAGATTCTTGGCTAATAATATGAGCAATTATTCCGAATCCGAGTAAAATTAAAATATAAACTTCTGGGTGTCCAAAAAATCAAAATAAATGTTGATAAAGAATTGGGTCACCTCCTCCCGCAGGGTCAAAAAATAATGTATTTAAATTACGATCAGTTAAAAGTATAGTAATTGCCCCAGCTAAAACTGGTAAAGATAAAAGTAATAATAATGCAGTAATTACTACTGATCATACAAATAATGGTATTCGATCAAAAGTAATTCCTGAAGAACGCATATTAATTACTGTGGTAATAAAATTTACAGCTCCTAAAATTGAAGAAATTCCCGCTAAATGTAAAGAAAAAAAATGGCTAAATCAACTGAAGCTCCTCCATGGGCAATACCAGAAGCTAATGGAGGGTAAACAGTTCACCCTGTTCCCGCTCCATTTTCTACTATACTTCTTACTAATAAAAGAGAAAGAGCAGGAGGAAGTAATCAAAAACTTATATTATTTATTCGAGGAAAAGCCATATCAGGAGCTCCTAATATTAAAAGAACTAATCAATGTCCAAATCCTCCAATTATAATTGGTATAAGTATAAAAAAAAATCATAATAAATGCATGAGCTGTAACACCGAGCGAACGAGGCGAGGTGCACCATCAAGGATCAACGGCGCCAAACAAACGAATGTAAAGAAAATGTCAAAAATATAAATATGTACGAGGGTCGTTTGATAAGTCCGTGACTTTTTGAATAAAATATATTTTTTTTCGTCAAAGAAGCGTTTTATTTCTCAACATAATCTCCTTTTAGCTCTATACATTTAGTCCAGCGTTTTTCCAATTTTTTTATTCCTTCCAAATAATAGGTTTTCTCAAGGCCCTCAAAATAGTCGTTTGTTTCTGTGTTTCTCTTCATTTGACCCGAATCTCTTACCGCCGAGCCATTTCTTCATGTTTGGAAACAAAAAATAGTCACAGGGGGCTAAATCTGGAGAATATGCTGGATGGGGTAGCAGTTCGTAGCCCAATTTATGAAATTTTGCCATTAGCACACGAAATTCACTTTTTTCCATTTTCGTTAAAATTCACGAGATCGTCTGCTTTCAATGCCTATAAAACGCAAACCAAAAAACGCAGCTTTCTCAAAATTTTACAGTCAGCTGTTAATCGATAACTGCTGAAAGGAGCAGTGTTGTATTTAGAGCAGGTGCGCGGCAAATACAAAAAGTCACGGACTTATCAAACGACCCTCGTATGTATGTACAACGCATCATGTTGCTAAGCAGATGTTGCTTGTATGCAACGCATCATGTTGCTAAACAGATGTTGCTTGTATGCAACAAATATGAATAAGAACATAATATGAAATGTCGCGACTAATCGTCGCTTATCCCATTCTCTTTTAATTCGCCTGCCTACGTGCAGAACACTTTTGGAACATTGAAGTTAGTCACAAATAAAACCTCGCGATCTGCACAACTCGAATAGGTTATGGGCCCAGGTCCGCGCGTGGTGCAATTAAAAAGAAGTTTATAACTGAACATTATTGTGATTTGTGATTCGGACATAATAATCGCGTAAAAATGAGTTTATCATTTCAAATCGACAAACTCGGAGAGTCCAATTACGATGTTTGGTCTATGACCATGCAAAGTGTGCTGGTCACGTCAGACCTGTGGGACGTTGTTAGTGGCGATAGTGTTAAGCCTGAGGCGGCGCCTGATTCCATGAGATGGGAAAAAACTGATAAAAAGGCACGAGCCTGCATTATTTTAAATGTGAAACCATCTCAGTTGCTCCATATTAAAAATTGCGTAACGTCGTTACAAACGTGGAACAAGTTAAAAGAAGTGCATATGCCCGATGGTCCCATTCAACAAGTGCAGTTATACCAAAAGCTGTTACGGTTGAGAATGCAGGAAGGTGACAGTGTATTGGACTATGTCAATAATTTTGTGGAGATCACCAACAAATTGGGTGAACTTGAAATCACCTTGCCAGACCTTGTAAAAGCTGTAATGTTGTTGGCAAGTTTGCCTAAATCATTTGAACATTTCGTAGTAGCCATACAAACGCGTGACAAGTTGCCTGCGTTTGAACAGTTAAAGTCAAAACTGTTAGAAGAAGGTGAACGCCATAAGGCAAATGTTGAAAATGATGATAACTGTGAAAAAAAGTGCATATTCGGTTCGCACAGAAAACGAAAAACCTAAAGACAAAAAGAAAAATAACAGTTATAACGGGAAAAAGCCAATACAGTGTTGGTCATGTGGAAAGAGAGGGCATGTTGCTGCGAAGTGCAATGAGAGAAAGAATGCAGAGAACAAAGAGAGTGGCGCGAAAGAAAAATCATATTCTGCTGTGTGCTTAAGTTCGCATAAAAACGAAATTGCAAAAAGCGTGTGGTGCGTTGATAGTGGTGCAACTGCACATTTGTGCCGTGAGCGATCGTGCTTTACCGATTATTCAGAGCACAAGGAACGCATACTATTTGCTGACAATAAATACATTGAGTCCGAAGGCCGTGGTACTGTTCGGGTAGTATGGCGTGAGTTCGTGATTAAATTGGTTGATGTTCTCTACGTAAAAGAACTACAATGTAATTTTATGTCTGTCGCTAAGACAATTGATAACGGATTTAGAGTGAACTTCACAAAAAGAAATGCGAGCGTGATCGAGAGTGATGGCACTGTCGTGCTTGAGGCAAAGAGACACGAAAATCTATTTATATTTGAAAGTACCGAAAATAAATGTTTGACTGCACAAACAAACGCGTCGCAGTTGTTGCATAGTAGATATGGACATTTAAATTTCGGCAGCCTCAATAAAATGGTTAAACAGAATATGGTGATCGGTTTAAAAACTAGCTTCGGCAATGACATTGTCTGTGAGACATGCGCGAAAAGTAAAATATGCGTGAAGAAATTTCCAAAATCCAGTGAAAACCGTGCCACTGAAATTCTGGATTTGGTGCATTCTGACATTTGCGGCCCAATGAACAAAAAAGTCTATTGGTGGGTCAAGGTACTTTGCAACCTTTATCGATGATAAGTCGCGATATGTATCCGTGTATTTTTTGAAATCGCGTGATGAAATTTTCGAGAAATTTAAAGAATTCAAAGCGCTATCCGAAAATCAAAGTGGTAAAAAAGATAAAAGCCTTTAGAAGCGACAACGGTCTGGAATACGTGAGTGGCGCGTTTCAAGAGTTTCTAGCCAGCAATGGCATTAATAGACAGCTGACGGTGCCGCATACACCTCAACAAAATGGTGTAGCGGAGCGCGCGAATAGGACACTAGTGGAAATGGCGCGTAGCATGCCATGCTGGCCTTGACGAAAGGTTTTGGGCAGAGGCCATCAAAACTGCTTCTTATCTAAGAAATCGTGCTGAGACGACGACGCTGCCCGGTGTTACACCATTTGAGGCATGGGCAGGAAGAAAACCATGTGTGCAGCATCTCCGCGTGTTTGGTGCCAAAGCCATTGTCCTGGATAAAAGTAAGAAAAAGAAATTTTCTCCAAAAGGTGTACCACATATCCTGGTTGGGTATTCCGAAACGGTGAAAGGCTACCGGCTTTATAACCCAGACAAACAAAAGATTATAAGTGCACGAGATGTCGTGTTTATGCAAAACGATCTGGTGGCGAATGATTTCTGCCGAGAGGAGGACTTGGCCAAGGGACCTGAGTGTCAGTTAATCGAAATCAAGTCTGCTGTTGTGCCAGAAGAGGAGGTCGAAGCCGATGCTACAGCACATGAACCAGAGGGTGAAACAGCAGAACCACAGGGTGAAACAGCAGAACCACAGGGTGAAACAGAAGAAATTCGAAGAGGGCCTGGACGTCCAAAAAAGATATTAACTGGTCTGCCTGGACGCCTGCGAAAAGAATTCAACAAACTGAATTCATTAAAGCCAGAGGAGATCGTTGCCCCGAGTACATATATACAGGCGTTGAACTCGGATCAAAGCGATTCATGGAAAGCATCTCTGCAGAAGGAGATGAATAGCTTGCAAGCAAACAAAACGTGGTCATTGGTTGACCTTCCAGAAGGACAAAAGGCCATTGGGTGCAAATGGGTCTGCACCTTGAAGCGAGACAAGCATGGGAACATACAATCGTTCAAGTCCAGACTGGTGGCAAAGGGGTGTGGACAGCGCCCAGGTATTAACTATTTTGAAACTTTTTCTCCCGTAGCTAGATACTCCACAATAAGATTGGTCATCGCCCTGGCAGTGGAACACGGTATGTTCATGCATCAGATGGATGTATCGTCAGCGTATTTAAACAGTAACTTGCACGACGAGGTCTACATGCGGCAACCCGAAGGCTTCGTAGACGAACAGTTTCCAGGACGCATTCTGAGGCTTCACAAATCTTTGTATGGCTTGAAACAAAGTGGGCGTGAATGGAACGAGAAACTAAATGCCGTGCTGATGAAGATTGGTTTTGCTCCTTGCCCAAGTGAGCCATGTCTATATGTAAACAAAAATATAGACGGAGTGAGTATGATTGTCGTATATGTTGACGATCTAATCATCGCAAGTAATAGCAAAGATGACCTTAACAAAACAAAGGAGCTCATCTCAAAAGAATTCGATGTGGTGGATGGTGGCAGCCTGAAACATTTCCTAGGCATGGAAATCGAGCGAGATGGAGAAACTGGAAGCGTGGAAATTGGCCACAAACAGTATATTGAGACCCTTCTAAATGAGTATGGTATGAAGGACTGTAAGCCAAACAGTCTACCATTGGAAGCGGGACATCAAATTAAATGCGAAAACGATAACTGCACCAGAGTGAATCAAGTCGAGTATCAATCGTTGATTGGGTCACTATTATATCTGGCGACGACGACAAGGCCAGACATTCTGCATTCGACTGTGAAGCTAGCACAGTGCAATGCTGATCCCCATAAAGAGCATCTTGCAGCTGCCAAGCGCATGTTGCGCTACCTGAGAGGTTCATCAGACGTAAAACTGCACTACAAACGAACTGGAGAGAATATTTGCTGCTTTGTGGATGCTGATTGGGCCGGAGACTCAACAAACCGGAAGTCATATACTGGATGGGCGTTTTTTGCTGCAGGAGCGGCATTCAACTGGGAGTCCAAGAAGCAAAGCGTGGTATCTCTAAGCAGCACAGAGGCCGAATATATAGGTCTTTCGACAGCGGCAAGAGAGGCGGCGTACATAAAGAAGCTGGTGGCAGAGATAGGTATTGGGAAACTACAGACGGTCCAGATCTATAGCGACAACCAGAGTGCGCAATGTCTAGCGAAGAATCCAACATTCCATGCGCGAAGCAAGCACATCGATATTAAGTATCATCATGTTAGGGAAATGATTAAATGTAATGTAGTAAAGATTGATTATGTCCCAACTGAGAAAATGATAGCTGATGTGTTAACTAAAAACTTATGTAAAAGCAAGCATATAAAATGTATTAATGCAATGGGATTATTTTAAGATAAGAATTGCTTATAAATTGTAAAACAACATAATGCGTTGAGAAGGAGTGTCAAAAATATAAATATGTATGTATGTACAACGCATCATGTTGCTAAGCAGATGTTGCTTGCATGCAACGCATCATGTTGCTAAACAGATGTTGCTTGTATGCAACAAATATGAATACGAACATAATATGAAATGTCGCGACTAATCGTCGCTTATCCCATTCTCTTTTATTTCCGCCTACGCAGAAGAACACTCTTTGGAACATTGAAGTTAGTCACAAATAAAACCTCGCGATCTGCACAACTCGAATAGAAAATTTCTCGCACTTTTTTTTTTAAAACAAGCTAAAAGTAACAGCTGATAACTGACAGAAGAAAAAATGCAATTACAGAGTCACAAGCTGTTGAAAAAATTTGTCAACGCCGACTATATGAAAAATCGCACTTACTTTTTGGGCAACCCAATATATCCACGCTGGTACAACCCATGTCAACGCAAATGGGTGTGGAGCGAGGACCAGCAGCGAGCGTTCGAGGCGTTGAAGACGAGTCTCACGCCTGCACAGACTTTGCCGAGCGCTTCACACTCCAGATGGATGCGAGCGACAACATAGTGGCCGACGCTTTATCCAGACAGCCCTTGGAGACCTTACAACAGGTCACCCAGGAAGACCCACTCTGTGCGTGGATAACTCGGATGCTGGCGCTTATCAAGAGGAAACCCGAGAAGTACCCGGAATACCAGAGGGAGAACAACCAACTATATCGACGAGGAGGATTCAGACCAAATGACGAGAACTACACACCGTGGAAATTGTGCGTACCGAAGCCACAACCAACTAAACCCTCCTGGGCAGATGCACACAAGGCAAGTACACGCCCCATTCGACGTACTCTGTGCGCACTTCGTTGGACCACTCCCGCGCTCCACAGACGGGAATACCATGTTACTGGTTGTCGGGAGCAGAACCCGAACTTTATGATTATTTTATATTTATAATATTCATAATTTCAATATCATTGATGTCCAATTGTTTTTAAAGTTACTGAAGGTTCATTAATTTCATCTAAAAGATATAATAAACGAAGAGAAGGTAAAGCAATGAATATAGAAAAAAATAAAATTCCTAATAAGGAAATTGAAGAACCAGTTGTTCAAATTACATTTCATGTAGTATAAGCATCAGGGTAATCAGAATATCGACGAGGTATACCCGCTAAACCTATAAAATGTTGTGGGAAAAATGTTAAATTTACCCCAATAAACATAATAATAAATTGACTCTTTAATCATTTATTATTTAATGTAAGACCTGTAAATAAAGGGTATCAATGAATAAATCCGGCCATAATAGCGAATACAGCTCCTATTGATAAAACATAATGGAAATGAGCTACTACATAATAAGTATCGTGTAAAATAATATCAACAGAAGAGTTAGCTTAAACAACTCCAGTCAATCCTCCTACTGTAAATAAAAACACAAATCCTAAAGCTCAAAAATAGCTGGAGAATAAGAAAGTTGAGCTCCGTGTAGAGTAGCTAATCAACTAAAAAATTTAATACCTGTAGGTACCGCAATAATTATTGTAGCAAATGTAAAATATGCTCGGGTATCAACGTCTATTCCCACTGTGAACATATGATGAGCTCAAATAATAAATCGTAATAACCCAATTGCTAATATAGCATAAAATATAACTAAAGACCCCAAAGTTTCCTTTTTACCAGATTCTTGGCTAATAATATGAGCAATTATTCCGAATCCGAGTAAAATTAAAATATAAACTTCTGGGTGTCCAAAAAATCAAAATAAATGTTGATAAAGAATTGGGTCACCTCCTCCCGCAGGGTCAAAAAATGATGTATTTAAATTACGATCAGTTAAAAGTATAGTAATTGCCCCAGCTAAAACTGGTAAAGATAAAAGTAATAATAATGCAGTAATTACTACTGATCATACAAATAATGGTATTCGATCAAAAGTAATTCCTGAAGAACGCATATTAATTACTGTGGTAATAAAATTTACAGCTCCTAAAATTGAAGAAATTCCCGCTAAATGTAAAGAAAAAATGGCTAAATCAACTGAAGCTCCTCCATGGGCAATACCAGAAGCTAATGGAGGGTAAACAGTTCACCCTGTTCCCGCTCCATTTTCTACTATACTTCTTACTAATAAAAGAGAAAGAGCAGGAGGAAGTAATCAAAAACTTATATTATTTATTCGAGGAAAAGCCATATCAGGAGCTCCTAATATTAAAAGAACTAATCAATGTCCAAATCCTCCAATTATAATTGGTATAAGTATAAAAAAAAATCATAATAAATGCATGAGCTGTAACACCGAGCGAACGAGGCGAGGTGCACCATCAAGGATCAACGGCGCCAAACAAACGAATGTAAACAAAATTTCGCGCACTTTTTTTTTTAAAACAAGCTAAAAGTAACAGCTGATAACTGACAGAAGAAAAAATGCAATTACAGAGTCACAAGCCGTTGAAAAAATTTGTCAACGCCGACTATATGAAAAATCGCACTTACTTTTTGGGCAACCCAATATATCCACGCTGGTACAACCCATGTCAACGCAAATGGGTGTGGAGCGAGGACCAGCAGCGAGCGTTCGAGGCGTTGAAGACGAGTCTCACGCCTGCACAGACTTTGCCGAGCGCTTCACACTCCAGATGGATGCGAGCGACAACATAGTGGCCGACGCTTTATCCAGACAGCCCTTGGAGACCTTACAACAGGTCACCCAGGAAGACCCACTCTGTGCGTGGATAACTCGGATGCTGGCGCTTATCAAGAGGAAACCCGAGAAGTACCCGGAATACCAGAGGGAGAACGACCAACTATACCGACGAGGAGGATTCAGACCAAATGACGAGAACTACACACCGTGGAAATTGTGCGTACCGAAGCCACAACGCCAACGTGTGCTCCGCGAATGGCACGACCAGCCCACAGCAGGACACCAAGGAGTGCAGAAAACTCTCACGTAACACGATACATACGGAAGTGCGAGACCTGCCAGAAATTCAAAGTCAGCCAACTAAACCCTCCTGGGCAGATGCACACACGGCAAGTAAACGCCCCATTAGATGTACTCTGTGCGCACTACGTTCGACCACTCCCGCGCTCCACAGACGGGAATACTATGTTAGTGGTATTCTTCGACGCTTTTTCAAAGTGGGTAGAGCTGGTGCCTTTGCGTAAAGCAACGGTCGCACACCTGTTTCATCATCGTTGCTTTCAGTCATCTAATGAAGAATTTACATTATTAGAAATTCATTTAATAAAATAATTTATAGGAACACATTCAATTACAATAGGTATAAAACTGTGATTAGCACCGCAAATTTCTGAACATTGTCCAAAAAATAAATCTTGTCGATTAATAAAAAAATTTGTTTGATTAAGCCGTCCAGGTGTTCCATCAACCTTTATCCCTAAAGCTGGGATAGTTCATGAATGAATTACATCAGCTGCTGTCCCTAAAATTCAAATTTGAGAATTTATAGGTAAAACAATTCATTTATCAACATCTAATAATCGAAATCCATCTGTTGCAAGTTCATTTGTAGGAATTATATAAGAATCAAATTCAACACTATTAAAATCTGAATATTCATAATTTCAATATCATTGATGTCCAATTGTTTTTAAAGTTACTGAAGGTTCATTAATTTCATCTAAAAGATATAATAAACGAAGAGAAGGTAAAGCAATGAATATAGAAAAAAAATAAAATCCCTAATAAGGAAATTGAAGAACCAGTTGTTCAAATTACATTTCATGTAGTATAAGCAACAGGGTAATCAGAATATCGACGAGGTATACCCGCTAAACCTAAAAAATGTTGTGTAAATAAGACCTGTAAATAAAGGGTATCAATGAATAAATCCGGCCATAATAGCGAATACAGCTCCTATTGATAAAACATAATGGAAATGAGCTACTACATAATAAGTATCGTGTAAAATAATATCAACAGAAGAGTTAGCTTAAACAACTCCAGTCAATCCTCCTACTGTAAATAAAAACACAAATCCTAAAAGAGAATAAGAAAGTTGAGCTCCGTGTAGAGTAGCTAATCAACTAAAAATTTTAATACCGGTAGGTACCGCAATAATTATTGTAGCAGATGTAAAATATGCTCGGGTATCAACGTCTATTCCTACTGTGAACATATGATGAGCTCAAATAATAAATCGTAATAACCCAATTGCTAATATAGCATAAATTATAACTAAAGACCCCAAAGTTTCCTTTTTACCAGATTCTTGGCTAATAATATGAGTAATTATTCCGAATCCGAGTAAAATTAAAATATAAACTTCTGGGTGTCCAAAAAATCAAAATAAATGTTGATAAAGAATTGGGTCACCTCCTCCCGCAGGGTCAAAAAATGATGTATTTAACTTACGATCAGTTAAAAGTATAGTAATTGCCCCAGCTAAAACTGGTAAAGATAAAAGTAATAATAATGCAGTAATTACTACTGATCATACAAATAATGGTATTCGATCAAAAGTAATTCCTGATGAACGCATATTAATTACTGTGGTAATAAAATTTACAGCTCCTAAAATTGAAGAAATTCCCGCTAAATGTAAAGAAAAAATGGCTAAATCAACTGAAGCTCCTCCATGGGCAATACCAGAAGCTAATGGAGGGTAAACAGTTCACCCTGTTCCCGCTCCATTTTCTACTATACTTCTTACTAATAAAAGAGAAAGAGCAGGAGGAAGTAATCAAAAACTTATATTATTTATTCGAGGAAAAGCCATATCAAAAAATAGGTAGCTCCTAATATTAAAAAAAAAAAAAAATCATAATAAATGTATGAGCTGTAACAATTACATTATGAATTTGGTCATCACCAATTAATGCCCCTGGATGTCCTAATTCAGCTCGAATTAAAATTCTCAGGGATGTTCCTACTATTCCGGCTCAAGCTCCGAAAATAAAATATAATGTTCCAATATCTTTATGATTTGTTGAAAATAATCATTGTTGCGATTAAGTGGCTCAAAATAGGCGATAGATTGTAAATCTATTTATAAGAAATATTCTTCTTAATCATTGGGTCTTGTAGTCAATAATGACATCAAACTGCAATTTTGAAGGGGTAATTTTATTACTAAGGCTTAAAGGGATTCCTATATTTACAGCTTTGAAGGCTATTAGTTTTTTTAACTTAAAAACCTTAAAAAATAAAATAAAATATAGAAATAAAAATAACCCAAAAATTGAAAAAAAGTTAAAATTACATATAAATTTATATTTAATTTATTATAATATGAATTTAAAATTTTTATTTTTTTATATTTTTTTTAAATATAAATAAAAAATAACTAATTCAAAAAAAAAAATAATATAATAAGTTTTTATTTTTTAAAATAAATAATGAAAATATTGACCACAAAAAGTTATTTTTTTTATTTTATTTAAAAAAAAAAAAAAAAAGGGCCCCTTAAAAAAAAAAAAAAATTATTAAAAAATTTTTTTTTAATTTTTTTTTTTTAATAAATTAAAAAAATAATTTAATTAAAAAAAATTTTTAAAAAAATAAAAAAAAAAAAAAAAAAAAAAAAAAAAAAAAAATAAAAAAAAAAAAAAAAAATAAATTCACTAATTATTAAAAATCTTAATATTCATCATCCTAAAATGGTTAATTGAAGAAAATTATTTTTTTTATTTATTTTTTTTTATAAATTCCAAATTTTCCGAAAAAAAGAAAAAATAACCTTAATAAAAATCAAATTATTTAAATATAAATATGAAATAATATTAAAGGTGCAATTTTTTGTCAAGTTATTAATAAAAAAGGGGAGTTAATTCATGTTAATCCTTCTATTAAATTAGGAAATCAAAAATGAAATGGAGCAGCTCCTCTTTTTAATAGTAACGTTGATAATAAAATTATTGAAATAAATGATTCATTAATTTCTATTTATATTAATTTTTAATGTAAGCAAGATAACTGCGAATAAAAAAACAGTTGAAGCTAATGCTTAGGTTAAAAAATATTTTAATGAAGCTTCAGTTGATTTGAAATTATTATGATTTTCTCTTATAAAGGGAATAAAAATTATAATAAATTATTTTCTAATCCTGTCAAGCTCTTAACCAAGCATTAGATGTAACTGTGATTAAAGAACCAATTATTATTATTATTAAAAATAAAATTTTTGAAGAATTATTAAAAATTAAAAAGAAAAGGATTAAAACCTTTATAAATGGGGTATAAGCCCAGTAGCTTAATTAGCTTATCTTTTATATTTTAGTGTATGATGCACAAAAAGTTTTTGATACTTTTAGAAATAGTTT
>JAEIHA010000884.1:0-200498 GCA_018904595.1 Zaprionus indianus | reverse complement strand
AAAGTATGTTTTAGCATAAATGGTACGTTCAAATTGGAGTTTAATTCGTTTCAAATCTCACTTATTTATAGTCCGATTCAACTGAAATTTTTAGAAAACACCCGTGAAATGTATTTGTCATGTGAGATGTTGTTGATGTTGTTTGGTTGTTGGGTGTATATTGTGAATTTTAAATAGTTATTACTGATTAACAGAGGTGGGAAGGGGCGTGGCCAAATTTCAAAACCTTTTTACATCTCACATGACAAATTCATTGCCACGGGTGTTTTCTAAAAATTTTATTTAAATATGACCATAAATAAGTGGAGATATGAAACGAATTAAACTCAATTCGAACGTACCATTTGTACTTAAACAGACCTTATTTACGCAAGTATACCGAAGTTAAAATCTAGAGTCGGACACGGCATTTTATAAAACTTTTTTTGCACAGAATAGTAACAGAGTTGGCTCACAATGCAACTTTGCCGATCGTACAATAAATGAGGCAGTGGCTGAGTGGTTGGAGTGGCTGACGGCAGTCCTTAAGGATTGTGTGTGCGTGCTCGAGTTCAAGACCTATGCGCGACTGGTGTGTGACTTTTGATTATAATTACTTTTTTTTGGTTATTTTTCATTCTTATAAACTAAAAGGAAAACTTCAGTTGAAAAATACACCCGCTACCTTAATGCTAAATTATTTAATTAAATACCAATAAAATAGTTTACAAAAATGAAATTTCATATTTTATGCGATATTTAAGACAATCAATAAGTTACGAAAGTAAGAGCGGGACGCCGATACATGCATATCTGCATTTGCACATTTATGTTTCGGCATTCCGCTGTAACACACATCAATTGCCGTATTCGGCACTCAAACGCAAATGTCAGATTTGTGCAACATTCGGCAAAGTTTATAAAAGTGTTCTAATTACATATGTTGCGTACCAAAAAATTAAAAAAATTATTGTTTGTTAAGCTTTTAAATTATTTAATAAAAAGAAAGACGAAAAACATGTCACACACTACTCATCGCGGCAGCAATCGAACCCCGAACACTACCTAACATAATTGGTCTACGAATCCGGCACACACTCCACTAAGCTACTGTACAACTCCCGGGTCCACCACTATGTTTGAGATAAGCAAAAATGCATACATATACTTATTGCCCTCTCGCCCTACCTAATGCTTATAATTCTTGTCTATTCGCTTTTGGGTTGAATTTGTGCATGTCGTTCGAATGAAATAAATAAAAAAAAATAAAAAAATTCATATTTTTAAATGCCTAATAATAATCCGAATAATGTAAGGTGTTCATTATAAATAACTGAAAATAATTGATATAAGGTATACCATGATAATCCATGGCTTTCTACAGTCAGCACCTGACTGTAGCGTTCGACTGGTTTTAAAATCCATGGCCTAAAAACTATAAATAGCCTAGCCTTCTGCTGGTAGTTTTGGTAAAGTTTTTTGAAATACAGTTGTTGCTTAAAGGCAAGAATGTCATATGGCCGAAGAAATGTGTTATGATTTAAGAAATTAAGTTTAAGATATATAATGTGTAGCAGCTGAGTACCCTAGCACACTGCAATAACCATATCTTAAATTACATACTCTGTAAACATTATACATATATACACACTTTGTAAATATTGGCCATAAGTAAACATAACGATATCTGTTAGTATTAACATACACTGTAAAGAGGAGAATAAGAACAAGAAGAATAAAAGACAGTCTAGAACTTAAAGCGAGAGACGAGACCTACAACTTCAGACTAAAGTGGGATAACGGAACAAAAAAAAATTTTTTCCTTCACTTAATTGTATGTATACTTGTGTTTTTTTTTTTTCCTAATCCCCTTGCCTACAAAGGAAAACATACATATGTATATTCACAAGAAAAAGGGGAGCCGATCGCAGTGGAGGACAACACCACAACGCAATTGCGAAATTGGCTGGACAAGCCAGGAATGGCCAAGAACGGGCAATAAAGCGGCGTTGGCCGCACGTTATGCCACCAGAGGATCGAGGATCATGCCCGAGATTGGATGAAGAATTAACAACGTCGCACTGATGCAGACAGGCAGCGACATACCTCATTCCGACGCCGAAAACGCTGGTGACGCAGATAATGGCGAGGAGAACATAATCATGCAAGCCAATGTGAAGAAAATGACGCGCTAAAAGCTCAAACTGGGCGTAATGCTAGTATGACCCAGAATTTTGAGAAATCGCAATCATGCCGATGTAACAAATGATTGTATTCAAAATGAGCGCGGAAAATATAATAGAAACATTGCAGCGGATATATTAGCGATAGAATACCCTAAACCAAATGATCCGTATAGCCTTAACACTGGTGCACAATGTAATCCAAATCTGAAAGAAAGACTTATTAGCACATTTAACAAATATTATAGCAAAGCAAAACAACCAGAAATACCAATTGTAAAATGCGAAATGAAATTCAAATTTGATAACGTAAAGCCTTTTCATTATCCTCCAAGACGACTGTCGTATACTGAAAAGGCGCACGTACAAGAACTGTTAGATGAATATTTAGAAAAGGGTATAATCCAAGAAAGTGAATCGGAGTATGCATCTCCAATAGTGTTAGTAAAAAAAAAGTCAGGTGAACTAAGAATGTGCGTAGACTACCGTACACTGAATAAAAGCATGCTTAGAGATAATTAATCGACACCATTAATTGACGACCTTATCGATAAACTTTCAGAAAAACAATTTTTCACAAAGCTAGATCTAACCAGTCGAACGCTACAGTCAGGTGCTGACTGTAGAAGGCCATGGATTATCATGGTATACTTTATATCATTTATTTTCCGTTATATGAAAATTTTGCATTATTTGGCTTGTTATTAAGCATTTAAAAATATAAATTTTATATGCTTGTTATTTTATTCGAACGACACGCACAAATTCAATTGCAGGCAAAAAAGCGAATAAACAAGAATTATAAGCATTAGGTAGGGCGAGAGGGCAATAAGTTTATGTATACATTTTTGCTTTTGTCAAACAGTAGTGGCCGGCCGCGGAAGTTGTACAGTAACCTAGTAGAGTGTGTGCCGGATTCGAAGACCAATTATGTTAACAGAGTAGGGTTCGATTGCTGCCTCGGTGAATGTGTGAAATGTTTTGTTTTCTTTTCCTTTTAATAATTTAAATGCTTAACAAACAATACTTTTTTAATTTTTTGGTACCACTAAGCCACCGCCTCATTTTTCGTTTGATCGGCAAAATTGCATTCTGAGCTAATTCTGTTACCATTCTATGCAAATAAAAAGTTTTGTTAAATGCTGTGTGCCCGACGCTAGATTCGAACTTCGGTATGATGCGTAAATTGGGTCTTAATATGCGCATAAGTATACGTTTAAATTGAGTTTAATTCGGATCATATCTCCCTTATTTTTAGTACGACTTAAATGAAATTTTCAGAAAACACCCGTGGAAAGGTATTTGTCAAGTGAGATGTACAACTTTTGTTGTTGGGTGTATATTGTGTATATAAAATCGTTATTACTAATTTACAGAGGCGGGAAGGGGCGTGGCCAAATTTCAAAAAAACTTTGAAACACCTGGATACACACGTATGTTGTCACAAAATTTTATGGGTCTAGCTCTTATAGTTGCTGAGATCCAGGCGTTCATACAGACGGACAGACAGACAGACGGACAGACAGACATGGCACAATCGATTCGGCTGTTGATACTGATTCAGAATATATACAGTTTATGGGGTTGGAGATGCCTCCTTCTGCCTGTTACGCACAAACTCGTTCCGACAAAGACAGTAGACCATGAATTTTTTTAAAATCCATGGCCTAAAAAACGGGTATTTCCATGTTTTCATGCACGAAGACTCGATCAAATACACGTCATTCACGACCCCAATGCGACAATTCGAATGGCAGAGAATGCCCTTTGGCCGGCGATATTCCAACGATTCATATATAGAATATTGAACGATCTAATCAGAGAAAGTAAAGTTTTAGTCTACATGGACGATATTTTGAAAGCAACAAAAGATAGTGAGAGTCGTTTTGAAATATTAAAGTAAGTTTTAAATCGATTAGTAAGAAACAAACTAGAGTTAAGGCTAGATAAATGCGAATTTTTCTACACCGAAGTCAAATATTTAGGAAACTTGGTTTCGGGAAAAGGAATTAAGCCAGATACCAAAGGTCTACAGGCGGTAAAAAATTTTCCTACACCACGTGACACACGACGTGCAAAGCTTTATAGGTCTATGCTCATACTTTAGGCCCTTCATAAAAGACTTTTCAACAAAAGCAAAACCGCTGTATGACCTCATTAGAAAAGAGAAGAAGTTTGAGTTACATGTTAGCGCACTAGGTTTCGGGGCAATTCTCATGCAAAGAAAGAGCGATGACAAGCTTCATCCAGTGTTTTATTTTTCGAAACGAACAACTGACGTCGAAACTAGATACCACAGCTTCGAGCTCGAAACTCTAGCAATCATATACTCCTTACAACGGTTCAGAATTTACTTGCAAGGCATTCAATTCAAGATGGTCAGAGATTGCAGCACACTTACCATGGCATTGAGTAAAAGAGATTTATCCCCAAGAATAGCTCGATGGGCACTTGAGTTATAAAACTATGATTATACACTAGAGCATCGTTCAGGAAAACGTATGCAACATGTTGACGCGCTGAGTAGAAACACACACATATTAACGATCGACTCAAATTCTTTCGAGGAAAGTTTAATAATTTGCCAAAACAAAGATAAAAACATTATAAAGATACGCGAAAAATTACGTTGAAGACAAACATTACGAAATGAGAAACGGCGTTATGTATAGAAAAAAAGATAGCGAATCACTTTTATTTTATATACCCCAAGAAATGGAAGATCACGTCCTGTATAAGTACCATAACGAACTAGGACACATTGGAATAGACAAAATGATAGATAACATTTTAAAAAGTTACTGGTTTCCAAATTTAAAAGCAAAGGTGAAACAGCACATTAGCCATTGTCTCAAATGCATAGCTTACTCAGCACAGAGTGGTAAAAGCGAAGGATTCTTACATAACATTCCAAAAGAAAGCACTCCTTTTGATGTAATACACATAGATCATTACGTCCCAATCGATAAAAGAAGGGCCAATAAACATGTACTAGTTATAATAGACGCATTTACAAAATTCGTAAGGCTATACCCAGCCAAGACAACAAAATCAAGGGAAGCAGTAATAGCACTTAAAGATTATTTCCGAGCTTATAGTAGACCTAAATGTTTAATATCAGACCGAGGAACATGTTTCACATCAAAGGAGTTTGAAGAATTTTTAAAAGAAGAAGGAGTGAAACATGTTAAAATTGTAACAGGATCGCCACAAGCCAATTGCCAAGTTGAAAGAGTCAATAGAATTATAGGCCCAATGATTGCAAAATGAATAGAACATTGGAATACAGTATTAGAAACAGTTGAGTACGCATTAAATAACACAGTACAAAGGTCAATCAACGATCATCCAAGCAAAGTAATGTTTGGAGTATCGCAAAAAGCAAAGTTTTAGATAAATTAAGAGAAAACTTACAAGAATTAGATAGCAATCAGATATCGAGAGATTTGACCGAAATTAGGCAAGAAGCAGATAAACAAATCAAGAAAGTACCGGAATACAATAAGAATGCAGTAGACACAAAAAGATCGACACAACACAAGTATATAAAACAAGATCTAGTTATGATCAAAAACTTCGATTCACATACGGGTATATATAAAAAAACTAATCCCAAAGTTCAAAGGTCCTTATAGAATAACAAAAATACTACAAAATGACAGATACGTATTGGAGGATGTTGAAAACTTCCAGCAGTCAAGACATCCCTACAAAGGGATTTGGGCCGTCGCAAATATACGACCATGGTAAGACAAGAAGAATCAAATGAAAAAACAAACATTTTATAATAAGAGATCAGGAGCTCTCAGGTCAGGAAGGCCGAATTGTAGCAGCTGAGCACCCTAGCACACTTCAATAACCATATCTGTTAAATAACATACTCTGTGAACATTATACATATATACTGACGTGAGATATCAAAATATCTCGTGTTGAGTCGAACTAATGGTCCAGAGACCAACGCTGAAATATTCCAGACCGAAATAATACTCATAAAGTTGAGAGGGTTTCGTTTATTTAAATTGGCATTCAGCTTAAGACTAACAATTCATTATAAGAATATTTCGCTGTAAGCTTTAAACTGTAGATATGTTTATTATTTATGTTTGTGTGTATAACATGTAGAATCGCTAAGCGACTGCATGCGCGCGGATACTTTTGCTGAGTAAGATGTTTACGACAATTCTTTTGCATAAGGCGTTGTAATTTGAGTGAAGTTTGTTTAGTGTCGTGTGAGTTTGTTACTATGTATGTATGATGTGCATATGTCATTATGTATGTGCATATGTCACTATATACACACTATGTAAATATTAGCCATAAGTAAACATAACGACATCTGTTAGTGTTAACATTAACATACACTGTAAAAAGGAGAATAAGAACAAGAAGAATAAAAGACAGTCTAGAACATAAAGCGAGAGAGACGAGACCTACATGTGGTTTCACATTAACGAAAGACTGAAACTGCCTATAGTCTCCGATACGTTTTGGGCTTTTTGATATAAAGTTATAGACATCTCTTGCAAATCCCTTCACTGTTTTTGGCAATTTTTTGCAATCATTTGACGCTCAGAGGTGAAATGAGTGCCATATACATTTTATCAAAAACAAATTCGGAATATTTTTTTTCAGTAGTTGCGAAAGAGAATGATTTTGGCCAAACATTGCATTGCATCCATCCGCAGCAAATCCTATCATGTTCTGCTTATATGGAATGTCCCTTTCTTCAAAAAACTTCTTGAATTCATTATGCAATGCCGTGGCAGAACTGTCAGTGACTGCAATAAGCCATAAAAAGGTATCTTGTACTTGAATGGCACTGCAGTTCTTGCAATAAGAGCGAAATGCTTCGTTGTAGATCTGTCTGTACTTTCAATGACAATAAGCGAGAACTTATTTAAGTTCAA
Organism: Zaprionus indianus; assembly: GCA_018904595.1. Taxonomy (NCBI): domain Eukaryota; kingdom Metazoa; phylum Arthropoda; class Insecta; order Diptera; family Drosophilidae; genus Zaprionus; species Zaprionus indianus. The sequence continues at coordinate 193,426 of JAEIHA010000884.1, read as the reverse complement.
CCGTTCTATTAACTGGTCCTCTGCCACTTGTCCTGTTACCGGAGTTATAATAGCTTGAGCCTTTGTCCGTCAGAATTTGATTGACGGTACGACTTTTGGTGCGCACGCAACAGATTGCATTGGCCATTGGCCGCTCTATCTCCAGCTCCAGTGAAAACGAAAGCGGCTATAATACGGACAACGAATCCCTAAAGGACGACGTGATTAGACAGTTCACCGTGCCCTATAAGAAAAAGACGGCTAAACTGGCCAAAGTCGATGAGGTCAGCGATGCAGACGAACTGCCGTCAAATACCAATCGATTTGCTGCACTGCCTATCGAAGAGGACGTAGCTGCCAAGGAACCAGCTAAGCCAGTGGAGGCCGCCGTACCCAAGCCCCCTCCAATCATAGTACCTGGGGTGCACAGCATTGTAGACAATGCTAGCTGACCTTGGAGAAGTTAGCGAGCCAGGAAGCTTCCCTTATAAAGTTACCTGAGGAGGTTGCGTAAGAATTATGCCGAAAGACAGCTCGACGTATCAAAAAATTGTTGACCACATGGACAACCATAACATGGCCTTCAGGACATTGCAGCTAAAGGAAAATCGTGCTTTCCGGGTGGTCATCAAAGGGCTTCATTCAACAACGCCAGCTCAATATATCATTGAAGAACTGAAAGGGCTCGGACACATTGTTCGAGATATCAAGAACGCCGTATCAAGAATAACGACAAACCCGATGGCTATGTTTTTTGTAAATTTGGAGGCAAAAAGATGTTTGAGGTTAAAAGGCTCTGCCATGCTGTGGTCTCCATCGAGGAGCCCAGAAAGTTCAATGACCTGGTGTAGTGCTAGCGCTACTGCAGATTGCACTACACTTGCGTAAAGTGCGGTCAAGGGCATGACTCTATTGAGTGCACTTAGGCCAAAGATGCTCCTGCCACATGCGGTAACTGCGGAGAGGCGCACACTGCGTCTTACCAAGGCTGCCGTGTTTATATCAAGGCCAAGAAGAGGGCTGCCCCCAAGCCAAAGGCGAAGGCAATGGCTCCACCTCAGAACGTGGTCCAAACACCACCAGTGACTACCAACAACGCCACACGCTCTGGCTCCAGCTACGCTGGCGTCACCAGGGGAAGGTACCCCCAGCAGCAACAACCCAACATCTTCAACCAACAAGGTCTCAATGACCGGGAGGCAGCGATGGAGGATAGAATAATGAGGCGCATGGAGAATATGATGGCCTCAATGTTCTCCCAGCTTAAAGATATGGTGATGGCCATGTTCTCCTGCCAGAGAACCACACCATGAGTACCCAGATAGTAATCTGGAATGCTAACGGCTTGGCGAAGAACAAGCCAGAAGTGGAGCTCTACCTGAAAACCAACCACGTGGATGTGATGCTGGTCAGCGAGACCCACTTTACAACGAGGACTCATTCTGGGAAAATTTGTATCGCGATAGTTCACAATTAGCCATACTGGCTGAGCTGGGGAGCTGACATACTGGCCCAGCGACCTTAATAAGATACCGGACCTCATAGATCTAGGCATCAATAGAGGCATTGACCCGACGAAGGTATCTACAGTTGGGTGTTACGAGTTGTGCTCCGACCACAGTATGGTCAAGGTACTGCTTAGGACCTCCCTTATAAGGACTCCCGGAATCACTAAGCTTATAAGGCGAAAGACCGACACAACTGTGTTTAGAAGTTGGCTGGAAGTAAATGTTGACCCACATCCGGCCATCAGCACTAGAGGAGACATCGACGAAGAATCCACCAGCCGGCAAGGATGGCCACACCCACACCTCGTACCAACAGCGGGAGACCCCAAGTGGCCCGCAGGGACAGCCACCTATGGTCGAGTGAACTGGCGTCGATGGTATCTGAGAAGAGGAGGTTGAAGAGAGTCAGGTCGACCAGCAGAGCTCCCTCCGACAAAAGGGCTTACAATAGAGCCTGCAAGCAGCTCAAACAGATGCTCCATGATACGAGGAGCAAGGTGCTTGAGGAGGACCTGATAGAATTGGAGCCAGGCAATGCTGAGCACAACATATGGAACGCCACCAAATACCTGAAGAGACCTGTGCGGAGGGGGGGCGCCTGTCAAAACAGCTGCATGTGTATGGTGCGTTTGCCGACCATCTGGAAACCAGCCTCTAGCCTTTCGCCTTGTGTGGTGATGAGGACATAGAAGAGACGACGCAGAAGAAATCTCCTGGCTATGACAAAATCGACGCAGATGCCCTCCCAGCGAACTGCATAGAGTTCCTCATGGTTCTGATGAACCAATGCTTAAGACTGGGACACTTCCTTTCCCAGTGGAAGTGCGCTGAGGTTATCCTTATACAAAAGCCGGGCAAGCCAGAAGTTAAGCTAGGCTCATACAGGCCAATTAGTCTGCTCGCCATCCTGTCCAAAATACTGGAGAAGCTGTTCCTGAAAAGGCTGCTGCTCATCCTGGAGGAGAAGAGGATCATCCCCGACCACCAGTTCGGTTTCAGGCAACGGCGTGGTGCCATTCAGGTAGTTCCCCCGAGTCGTCACCAGGGTTCTGGATGCCTTTGAAAACAGGAAATATTGCGCAGCAGTATTCCTGGATGTGAGGCAGGCTTTTGACAGGGTGTGGCACCTAGGCCTGCTATTCAAGCTGAAGCAGCAGATGCTAGCCCCATACTACATGTTCCTCAAGGCATACATCGAAGAGAGGGGATTCTACGTGAGGAGCAGTTACTTCGAATCACCCCAACACGTGGTAAGTACCCCAGGGCAGCGTACTCGGTCCTGTGCTGTACAGCATATTTACTTCAGATATGTCAGTATCTGAAGACAATAGAATTCTGGCATGCACTTACGTGGACGACACAGCGCTCCTGTGCTCTGATGAAACTCCTGCCTTGGCAGCGCAAGGGCTGTAACACGAGCTGGATATGATTCAGCCATGGCTGAAAAGGTGGAACATCACCATAAAGTCTGACAAATCCACCAATGCGAAGGCCAAGTACCTGGGGCTAACCCTGGACAAGCGACTCACGTGGAAGGACCACAGAGGGAAAAAAGTAAAGCTTATGAGGCACAAATGCCGCTCGATGACCTTCATGATGATGTTCATGATGACATTCATGCATCACATAGGGTACCACCGTGGAGTGAGTAAACGAATTCATTTCTTTTCGTTCAAGCCTGCTTCCTTGGCATACCATTGAAAAAGGTACAAAAAAATGTCTGGAACGGTCCAGGACGCATAATGTCGCCCTTGCACATCAGATATTCAACTGGTGCAGCGGGGCGTATGTGCTGAATGGATCAGGAAAATGCGTCATACGGGACAAAAAAAAAATAGCCAAATGCCTCGTAATCTAATTAGTGTCCACATCAACGGCATCCAATGCGAAGGCAAAGTACCTGGGGCTAACTTTTGACAAGCGACTCACGTGGAAGGACCACATAGGGAAAAAAGTAAAGCTTATGAGGCACAAATGCCGCGCGATGACCTGGCTCCTAGGCAGACGAGTCACGCTACGCATTAGTCACAAGCTCTTGCTTTATAAAGCTATCATCAAGCCGACATGGATGTATGTGGCAGAATTATGGGGCTCTGCTTCTTCCAGCAATATTAAAAGGCTACAATGGGCAGAATGTCGCATATTTCGGTCCATGCTAAACTCCCCTTATTATGTCCGAAATACCACTATAAAAAGGGACCTCAAGATGCCTTCCGTCGCTAAGGAAAGTGTGAAGACCAGCAGAAGGTACCTGCATAAACTGGAGAGCCACCAGAATCACTTTGCCATCAACCTACTGGACAACAGTACCCAACGCCGCAGGCTGAAGAGGTTCCACCCGTTGGACCTACCTTTCCGGGTTCCCTAACGGAATCCTTCTTCTCCAGCTTCTATACATAAGATTTAAGAACCTACTCCACTGTCAACGTCAAATTTAATTGATTGCCCTCTGGGCAGAAGTAAATAAAGAATATGCAATATAAAAAAAAAAAATCTAATTAGTGACGCGCATGAATGGATTAAAAAGATTCCTACTGTCCCTATCTACTAGTCTATCTCTGTCGTTTGTGACATACGGAGGTTATTATTCGGTAACATAATTGCTGAAATTTGTATAAATTGTGCACAGACAATTGGTTGTGACCTGCAGTGTTATATCATCAGTATATTTCGTTGTTCGCGTGTGTTTTCGTGGCATAATAAGATTTTTTTGCTGTGAAAAGTGTAAGCAACACGTGTTTACATATGCATAGTGTTGCCACATTGCTGAGAAAGCTTTGTTGGCACGTTTTGTATGTGCGTTGAGAATTGTTGAGGTAGTGCACAGACAATTGGGTTCGCCCTGCAGTGCATATTATCAATCTATCTCATTGTGCGCGTGTGTTTTTTGTGGCATAATAAGAATTTAATTTTTTGCCTGTGAAAAGTGTAAACAACACTGTAAACAACACGTATGTACATACATATGCATAGTGTTGCCACATTGTTGAGAAAGTTTTGTTGGCACATTTTGTATTGGCGTTTGTAAACGTTTAGTCGTAGTTGCCACTTTAGTTGAAAAGTGAGCTTGGGCGTTGCCACATCGGCATAACCAGTTTCGTTCAGGTGCGTGTGTTCTGCCAACAGGTGTCGCTTCTGGCATCTGGTTGTGGCGGCACCGATATTTCGGCAGCGTCACCTACATCTGGCAACCCTAAATAATACTAGATATAACAGATACGGCAACACTTAATTATTAAGCGTCTTGATTCTAAGCTACACATGCAAAATCGCGCGTCACACATTCTGCTCCTTTTTTCCCAAATTAATTGTAACCAAAACTATATATATAAACTAATAAACTTAATGGCGAAATACACAATCGCCATAGTGGTGACCCCGACTAGTGCAAATTGTGCAAAAATTAAAAACATTCACTGAAAACAATTTTTCGTACAATTGTGAAATTCAAGTGCACGCACACTCACACATATACGTTGACTCAAGTCAATGCACAACAACCGTTACAATTTGCGAAATTTACAAAGAAGACGCCTAATTTTTAACGACGAAAGCGATCAAGTGAATCTTTCTATCGCCATGCCGGACCCGAACCCAGATTTCTCCGATCAAATTCGAGAACTACAACAACAGCTCGAGGCACTTCGGACAAACGTTCCTGCGGACAGAGATGAGTCGCCACGCACGCACACACGTGTTTCCGTGCATTTGCCAACGACGACACTGACAAGTTCGACTTGGTGACACTGCATTTGGAAGAAGATGTGGTTTTGGCTGTGGAGGATTTGGTCACTCGTCCACCGGCAGATAACAAGTACGCAGCAATCAAAACTCGTTTGCTGCAGAAGTTCGCTGAGTCGCCCGAATCAAAACTGCGACGACTACTACAAGGAGGAGCCTTCGGAAATCTTGGCAAATATGCGACGCTTGGCCCCAGATCCTGGCAGCGAAAGCATCATTCACACCCTATTCCTCGCCGAGATGCCAGCCTCCATACGTCCGTTGCTCACCGTATGGGAGGAGACAGACTTGGACAAGCTTCGAAGATCGCAGACAAAATGCTCGAAGCCGTTAACACGAACGCCTCGTTTGCCATCGGCACATCTCCATCTTTCGTTCCTCCTGCAAGTCCGGTTATCTGCGCAGTTTCACCTGCAGATCCGTTGAAAGAACTTTGCGACAACTTACGTTCGCTCTTACAAGATGTCACGGCATTGAAAAAGGATGTCAAGCGCATCCAATCACGCAACCGATCACGTAGTTCATCTCGTGGCGCCAGACCAGCGGGCAATTCCGGTCAACAGACTTCAGGTGCACAGGAAAATCTCTGTTTTTACCACAAGCGCTTTGGTGACAACGCAAATAAATGCCGACCACCCTGCGCACGCTCTACGTCGTTAAACTAGAGGAGCTGCCGCCTGACGCGCTGGTCAGCGGCAGCCAGGACAGCAGCAGCGATCCATCAGTTCAGTCAGCTGTTCCACGCGAGCAGCGTTTGCACGTCACCGATCGTACCTCCAACATCAGATACCTCATCGATTCTGGATCTGTGGTTTCAGTTTTACCTCGCACGCTGGTTAAACAGAAAACCACTCAAACCAGACCGTCATTCACCCCTATGGTAAATATATAACTAAACTGGATTTGGATCTCATACGCAATTTCACCTGGCCATTCATCATTGCGGACGTACACGCACCCATTATTGGAGCAGTCTTTTTAGCCGAATTCCAGCTTCTTATTGACCTCAAAAACAGATGCCTTATTGACTCGATCACAGGATTGTCAACAACCGCATGCCTAGCACAGGCGAATCAAACATCCGTTTCCACTGTGCAGGGTATTTCTAAATTTCGAGAGTTTCTGCAAGAGTTTGTAGAAGTCACCAAACCGTCATCGAACTATACAAAGCAGCATGATGTACAACATCACATCGAAACATATGGGACACCCGTTTCTGACCGACCACGACGCTTATCTGGAGATAAACTTGCCACTGCGAAAAAGGAAATCAACTTTCTGATCGAGCAAGGCATATGTCGTCCCTCCAAAAGTCCTTGGTCCAGCCCACTCCATATGGTCACCAAAAAAGATGGTGGCTGGAGGGCATGCGGCGATTATCGTAAGCTCAACTCGATTACGATACCAGATCGCTATCCGATTGCACACATTCACGACTTCACCGAACAGCTACATGGAGGGAAAGTTTTCTCAACGCTCGATTTGGTAAAGGCCTACTACCAAATTCCCATGGCGGAAGAAGACATCCAGAAAACGGCCGTATGCACTCCTTTTGGACTCATAACCTTTCGGGTTAAAGAATGCGACTCAAACGTTCCAGCGTTTTATGGACAATATTTTTCGTGGCATGGACTTCGTATATTGCTACATAGACGACATACTGATAACTTCAAAATCGATCGCCGAACACGAAGAACATCTTCGAGCAGTGTTATCAGTCCTGCAGAAGCACGGGTTAAGCACCACCGTCCTTTCGCATCAATGTCATCCTCAATTATGCGCGTCCTGAAACTATCAGCCAACTAGGACGTTTCTTGGGTGTTAGAAACTACTATCGCAGATGCCTACCCCGATCTTCGCACATTCAGGCACCGCTGTCCGAGCTGTTCGACTAGGTGACACTGCATTTGGAAGAAGATGTGGTTTTGGCTGTGGAGGATTTGGTCACTCGTCCACCGGCAGATAACAAGTACGCAGCAATCAAAACTCGTTTGCTGCAGAAGTTCGCTGAGTCGCCCGAATCAAAACTGCGACGACTACTACAAGGAGGAGCCTTCGGAAATCTTGGCAAATATGCGACGCTTGGCCCCAGATCCTGGCAGCGAAAGCATCATTCACACCCTATTCCTCGCCGAGATGCCAGCCTCCATACGTCCGTTGCTCACCGTATGGGAGGAGACAGACTTGGACAAGCTTCGAAGATCGCAGACAAAATGCTCGAAGCCGTTAACACGAACGCCTCGTTTGCCATCGGCACATCTCCATCTTTCGTTCCTCCTGCAAGTCCGGTTATCTGCGCAGTTTCACCTGCAGATCCGTTGAAAGAACTTTGCGACAACTTACGTTCGCTCTTACAAGATGTCACGGCATTGAAAAAGGATGTCAAGCGCATCCAATCACGCAACCGATCACGTAGTTCATCTCGTGGCGCCAGACCAGCGGGCAATTCCGGTCAACAGACTTCAGGTGCACAGGAAAATCTCTGTTTTTACCACAAGCGCTTTGGTGACAACGCAAATAAATGCCGACCACCCTGCGCACGCTCTACGTCGTTAAACTAGAGGAGCTGCCGCCTGACGCGCTGGTCAGCGGCAGCCAGGACAGCAGCAGCGATCCATCAGTTCAGTCAGCTGTTCCACGCGAGCAGCGTTTGCACGTCACCGATCGTACCTCCAACATCAGATACCTCATCGATTCTGGATCTGTGGTTTCAGTTTTACCTCGCACGCTGGTTAAACAGAAAACCACTCAAACCAGACCGTCATTCACACCTATGGTAAATATATAACTAAACTGGATTTGGATCTCATACGCAATTTCACCTGGCCATTCATCATTGCGGACGTACACGCACCCATTATTGGAGCAGTCTTTTTAGCCGAATTCCAGCTTCTTATTGACCTCAAAAACAGATGCCTTATTGACTCGATCACAGGATTGTCAACAACCGCATGCCTAGCACAGGCGAATCAAACATCCGTTTCCACTGTGCAGGGTATTTCTAAATTTCGAGAGTTTCTGCAAGAGTTTGTAGAAGTCACCAAACCGTCATCGAACTATACAAAGCAGCATGATGTACAACATCACATCGAAACATATGGGACACCCGTTTCTGACCGACCACGACGCTTATCTGGAGATAAACTTGCCACTGCGAAAAAGGAAATCAACTTTCTGATCGAGCAAGGCATATGTCGTCCCTCCAAAAGTCCTTGGTCCAGCCCACTCCATATGGTCACCAAAAAAGATGGTGGCTGGAGGGCATGCGGCGATTATCGTAAGCTCAACTCGATTACGATACCAGATCGCTATCCGATTGCACACATTCACGACTTCACCGAACAGCTACATGGAGGGAAAGTTTTCTCAACGCTCGATTTGGTAAAGGCCTACTACCAAATTCCCATGGCGGAAGAAGACATCCAGAAAACGGCCGTATGCACTCCTTTTGGACTCATAACCTTTCGGGTTAAAGAATGCGACTCAAACGTTCCAGCGTTTTATGGACAATATTTTTCGTGGCATGGACTTCGTATATTGCTACATAGACGACATACTGATAACTTCAAAATCGATCGCCGAACACGAAGAACATCTTCGAGCAGTGTTATCAGTCCTGCAGAAGCACGGGTTAAGCACCACCGTCCTTTCGCATCAATGTCATCCTCAATTATGCGCGTCCTGAAACTATCAGCCAACTAGGACGTTTCTTGGGTGTTAGAAACTACTATCGCAGATGCCTACCCCGATCTTCGCACATTCAGGCACCGCTGTCCGAGCTGTTAAGCAATGTGAAGAAGAACGACCAACGACAAATCCTCTAGACTATAGAACTCATATCAGCCTTCGAGAATTGCAAGCAGAGCATAGAAGACGCAGCGCTCTTATCCTTTCCTGCACCGAAATCTGACCTACGACTGGTTTGTGACGCATCGCACCTCGCAATAGGAGCAGTTCTGGAACAACGCACTGGTAATGACTGGCAACCTCTGGGAGTTTTCTCCAAGAAGCTCAGCAACACCGAGAGAAATTACTCCACGTACGACCGAGAGCTACTTGCCATATACGAGTCAATCAAATATTTCAGACACCTCGTCGATGCACGCAATTTTGTGATCAAGACTGATTGCACACTTACTACTGTATGCGTATCTTGTGGTGAGCCCCACAGCTCTAACAAATGCCCCCAAAATAAGCAGGATATTAATGCGAAAAAGTGTAGTAACTGTGGAGGTAACCACACAGCAAACTACAGAGGATGCCCTGTGTACAAAGATCTGAAAATTCGGCTAAGCCAAAGAGTGACCAGTGCACGTTCCAGAAGCATCCAAAATACGATCATGCCCTCCAAATTCTCGCCTGATGTAATCTTCTCCACAGACAGACCGCCCACAGGTTCTATCAGCAAAAATGTATCATTTGCTAGTGCACTCAAATCGGGCCTAACGACCACAGCTTCCACAACATCTTCCTCCCCCGCAGAAGAACATTATCCAAAAGCTTATCAGCCAATCGGACAGTCACAAAACAACATCGAATCATTGTTGCTCACTCTACAACAAAGCATGTCGGAAATCATGACATTTATGAGAACAACTATGGAAGATCTTATGCGTAATCAAAGTCTATTGATACAGATGCTTGTATCACAACAGTCGAAATAATCATGACCTCACTACGGATAACTCTATGGAACGCCAACGGCGTTTCACGACACAAGCTTGAGCAAACACAATTCCTAAACAATAATCACATCGATGTTATGTTAATATCCGAGACACATCTTACAAACAAGTACAAGTTTCAAATAAACGGTTACTTATTCTACGGCACAAATCACCCGGATGGTAAAGCACATGGTGGCACTGGAGTCCTAATAAGAAGCCGCATAAAACACAATTTTCACAACGAGTTCGCCACCAACTATTTACAAGCTACATCGCTGATTCTACACTTTGGTCATAGGCATTTAACACTTGCTGCCGTATATTGCCCTCCTCGCTTCACGCTATCTGAAGATCAATTTATGAATTTCTTCAATACCCTAGGCGATCGATTCGTTGCAGCTGGCGACTACAATGCCAAGCACCCACACTGGGGGTCTCGACTTGTAAATCCCAAAGGGAAACAATTGTATAACGCAATTATAAAAGCGAGCAATAAGCTCAGTTGTGTTTCCTCGGGCAGACCAACATACTGGCCAACAGATCCCAGAAAAATCCCAGACTTGATTGACTTTGCCATAACAAAAAATATTCCAAATAGTTCTATAACCGCAGTATCTCTCTCGGACCTGTCATCTGATCACTCACCGGTACTCCTCAAACATCTCCAAAGCCCGGACATCGAAGTGCGTCCCTGCAGATTGACATCAAATAGAACAAACTGGCTTAAATATAAAAAGTATGTCAGCTCGCACGTTGAACTACAACCACAGATCAACAACAAAGCCGAAATAGAAACATCCACAAAACACTTGGAGTATGTTCTTTTTGAAGCAGCACGCATCGCCACCTCAAAAATTAGTAATTTACACTATAAACAAAACAAGACAAACGTTCAAATCGAGCAGCTTGTTCTGGAAAAACGTCGCTTACGAAGAGAATGGCAAACTTACAGATCGCCACATGCAAAACAAAGGCTCAAAGATGCTACTCGAAAACTTTCAAAGGAACTAAACAATGAAAAAGATCGCTGTCAACTCCGCTACATAGAACAATTATCACCATTGAGCACAAAATACCCGCTATGGAAAGCACACCCATCTCTGAGGTCACCGATAGAGACTATTATGCCAATAAAAAACCCTGCTGGTGCTTGGGTTCGTACCGATAAAGACAGAGCCAACACTTTTGCGGAGCACCTTAAAAAAGTCTTCCAACCAAACCCAGCAACGAATAGCTTTGCGCTACCGGAGCAAACAGATGACAATCTAACGGCACATGATCCCATTGAATTTACACCAAACGAAATAGCTAAAATCCTGAAGAGTCTTAAGCCTAATAAAAGCCCAGGCTGCGATCTCATAACTCCAAAGATGATCATCGAACTTCCACACTGCGCCGTCCAAACCATCTGCAATCTCTTCAATGCTATTACTAGAACTGGCCACTTCCCAACGAGATGGAAAAAGTCGATTATCATAATGATACCTAAGCCAGGTAAAGACCATACGTCTCCATCTTCTTATAGACCCATAAGCCTAATATCATGCTTGTCGAAACTCTTCGAAAAATGCCTACTGACCCACATTATACCGTACCTACGAGTTCATAAAATAATTCCAGAGCATCAGTTTGGCTTTCGAGAAAAACATGGCACAATAGAGCAAGTCAATCGAATAACATCCGAAATTCGAACTGCATTCGAACACCGAGAGTACTGCACAGGGATATTTCTGGATGTCTCCCAAGCATTTGATAGAGTCTGGTTAGATGGCCTCATGTACAAAATTAAGTCAATGCTCCCGAAATGCACCCACAAACTCCTAAAATCGTACCACTACCACAGATCATTCTCAGTAAAATGCAACACTGATATGTCCGTCGACCATATTATAGAAGCTGGTGTTCCTCAAGGTAGTGTACTGGGCCCAACTCTATACACAGCAGATTTACCGACATCAAGACTGCTAACAACATCCACATTCGCCGATGACACTGCAATCCTCAGCCGCTCGAAATGCCCGCGGCAAGCAACAATGCAACTTGCCCTCCACTTGGTGACTATTGAGAAATGGCTATCTGACTGGCGAATAAAAGTGAACGAGCAAAAGAGTAAGCATGTAATGTTTACCCTGAACAGACAAGATTGCCCTCCACTCCTACTGAACAACACCGTAATACCGCAAGCAAATGAAGTCACGTACCTTGGAATCCATCTTGATAGATGACTCACCTGGCGTAGTCACATTGAAGCTAAAAGAACACACCTAAAGCTAAGAGCTAATAGTCTTCACTGGCTTCTAAACACCCGCTCTCCCCACAGAATGGAATATAAAGTCCTACTGTACAAATCTGTACTAAAACCAATATGGACGTATGGTTCCCAATTGTGGGGAAACGCCAGTAACAGCAGTGTTGAAATTATACAAAGAGCCCAATCGAAAATCCTAAGAACTATCACTGGGGCACCGTGGTACGTCCGAAATGAAAACATCCAGAGGGACTTAACTGTATTGCCGGTCAGAGATGAAATTGCACAACAAATGTTAAATTACCGCATTAAACTATCCACCCATCCAAACAGCCTTGCGCGGGACCTTACACGGCTGTCCAGCCAATCTCGCCTTCGTCGAACTGACATGCCAACCCAACTTTAAATATAGTTAGGGACATATAAACCTAAATCAGTTGCCGCAGCATCTGTTTATTAAGTTAGTCTAGTAATATTTATAAACTTATTGTTAGTCTCGTTAAAAGAGAAGATTCAATAAATAATGCCAAGTAATACAAAAAAAAAAAAAAAAAAAGACTGATCACAAGCCATTGGTATTTGCATTCCAACAGCGGCCTGAAAAAGCATCACCTCGCCACCTCGGCATTCAAATTATATTTCGCAATTCTCGACGACCATCCTTCATATAAAAGGAACAGAAAATATAGTTGCAGACGCTTTTTCGAGGCTTTGCACTATTACGATGCCCACAGGAATCACCGCGGCGCAGCTCGAGGAGGAGCAAGCCTCGGATTCTGAATTGGCACGCGTCTTGCAAGGAACTACTTCCTTAAAGCTCAAGAAAGTTTGTTTCGGTGGAGAAAGTTCGATATACTGCGACGGATCCACACCAAATCTCCGTCCTTTTGTACCGCAATCACTTCGCAAACAGGCTTTCTCATATATCCACAATCTATCTCATCCCAGTGGCCGAGCAACTGCCCATCAAATCAAACAGAAGTTTGTCTGCCCTTCGATTAACAAAGATGTCCTCAAATGGTGTAGACTTTGTCTCCCATGCCAGCGCTCCAAAATTCACAAGCACAATCACCTCCAGCCGGAAAAGATCGCTGTGCCAAATGGAAGATTCGACCACGTCCACCTGGATATAGTTGTCATGCCTTTACAACTAAACTACCGCTATTGTCTCACCATGATTGACCGTTTTTCGCGATGGCCAGAAGCAGTACCACTCTCTAATATCACAGCTGATACGATTGCCACGGCGTTCTGGACACACTAGATATCACGTTTTGGATCACCCAAAACAATCACTACAGATCAAGGCACGCAGTTTGAATCTGCAGTTTTCAAACAGCTAGCCAACCTGATCGGAAGCAAGCATTTTCACACTACGGCCTACCATCCACAATCAAACGGACTTATAGAGAGGTGGCATAGATCCTTTAAATCGTCCTTGATGTGCAGCAGTGGCACGCCGTGGCCTCAACTATTACCAACTGTGCTACTTGGACTTCGTACCTGCTTCAAAGAAGACATAAAATCATCTGCAGCTGAGATGATATATGGAGTACCTATTCGACTGCCAAACGAATTTTTCACCAACATGGATGAAACGGTAAATCCTACCACATTCCTGAGCAGTTTCCGAGAGCACATGCAGAATATTCGACCAACTCCCACAGCGCACCATATTAAAAAAAAATGTTCCTACTGAAGGGAATTGACAAATGCACCCATGTATTTCTACGCATTGACGCTGTAAAGCAACCTTTGGAGCCTCCCTACACCGGACCGTATGAAATCATCAAACGCGACAACGACCGAGTTTTTACCATACGAATCGACGGGAAGGGCACAGCAGTATTAGTCGACCGCCTCAAGCCTGTTTTTCTAGTCAAGGACGACAAACAGTTCGACTTGGAGGAATCCAATTCCACTCCTCAAAGGACTTACGAAAGGCGGCGTAAGGTAACATTCGCGAGCCAAGGATCGTGAAGGATTCACTGGAAGGGGAGTACTGTGGCGGCACCGATATTTCGGCAGCGTCACCTACATCTGGCAACCCTGAATAATACTAGATATAACCGATACGGCAACACTTAATTATTAAGGGTCTTGATTCGAAGCTACACATGCAAAATCGCGCGTCTCACATTCTGTGCCTTTTTTCCCAAATTAATTGTAACCAAAACTATATACATAAACTAATAAACTTAATGGCGAAATACACAATCGCCATATGGTAGTTCGGCGATCTTCCCATAGCTTGCGCTGATGAGCACCATGAGCTCACCAACGTTGAAGTTAGAGAAGAAGCGGAAGCATGCCGTGGGGACGCCGAAGGTGGTCGACGGTGTTTCTACTGATTCCACTCAGCTGAGCGCGAAGAGAGCGGATCTCAATGAGGTTGAGGATAGCCTCGGAGATGAGGAGGTGGTTCCCTCTGTCGGTATGGCAGTTGGTTATGGAAAAGTTAGTGCTGAGATAGAGGGTGTTTTTGATGGTGTTTTTGAGGGAAATGTGAGTCTAGGAAAAGAGGTTGTTTTTGAGGGAAATGTGAGTCCAGGAAAAGAGGGTGCTTTTGAAGGAAAAGTGAGTGCAGAGAAAGAGGGTGTTTCTGTTCCCAATGTGGAAGCTACAACTGAGCCTGTTAGTGTCCACATCAATGGTATCCAATGCGAAGGCAAAGTACCTGGGGCTAACTTTGGACAAGCGACTCACGTGGAAGGACCACATAGGGAAAAAAGTAAAGCTTATGAGGCACAAATGGCGCGCGATGACCTGGCTCCTAGGCAGACGAGTCACGCTACGCATTAGTCACAAGCTCTTGCTTTATAAAGCTATCATCAAGCCGGCATGGATGTATGTGGCAGAATTATGGGGCTCTGCTTCTTCCAGCTATATTAAAAGGCTACAAAGAGCAGAATGTCGCATATTTCGGTCCATGCTAAACTCCCCTTATTATGTCCGAAATACCACTATAAAAAGGGACCTCAAGATGCCTTCCGTCGCTAAGGAAAGTGTGAAGACCAGCAGAAGGTACCTGCATAAACTGGAGAGCCACCAGAATCACTTTGCCATCAACCTACTGGACAACAGTACCCAACGCCGCAGGCTGAAGAGGTTCCACCCGTTGGACCTACCTTTCCGGGTCCCCTAACGGAATCCTTCGATGACTCGAGCTTCTATACATAAGATTTAAGAACCTACTCCACTGTCAACGTCAAATTTAATTGATTGCCCTCTGGGCAGAAGTAAATAAAGAATATGTAATACTAAAAAAAAAAATCTAATTAGTGACGCGCATGAATGGATTAACGAGATTCCTACTGTCCCTATCTACTAGTCTATCTCTGTCGTTTGTGACATACGGACGTGTTTTTTGGTGCTGTCGAGTGAGTCGTTATTATTCGGTAGCATAATTGCTGAAAATTGTATAAATTGTGCACAGACAATTGGTTGTGACCTGCAGTGTTATATCATCAGTATATTTCGTTGTTCGCGTGTGTTTTTGTGGCATAATAAGAATTTAATTTTTTGCCTGTGAAAAGTGTAAACAACACTGTAAACAACACGTATGTACATACATATGCATATTGTTGCCACATTGTTGAGAAAGCTTTGTTGGTACATTTTGATACATTTGGTACATTTGGTATATTTGGTACATTTGGTACATTTTGGTACATTTGGTACATTTTGGTACATTTTGTATTGACGTTGGGATTGCTCTGCAGTGAAAAATCATAAAAATCATCAATCAAAAATCATCAACATTATCAACAATAATCATCATCAATCATCATCATCAACATCAACATCTACATCAACATATTTAGTTGTACGCGTAAGATTTTGTGACACAGTTGGATTTTTATTATTTTATTAAATTATTATTTTATTATTTTGATATTTAATAAATTTATTATTTTATTTTTCTTATTTTATTATTTTGCGTGTGAAAAGTGTTGCCACATTGCTGAAAAAGTTTTGTTGGCACATTTTGTATTGGCGTTTGTAAACGTTTAGTCGTAGTTGCCACTTTAGTTGAAAAGTGAGCTTGGGCGTTGCCACATCGGCATAACCAGTTTCGTTCAGGTGCGTGTGTTCTGCCAACAGGTGTCGCTTCTTGCATCTGGTTGTGGCGGCACCGATATTTCGGCAGCGTCACCTACATCTGGCAACCCTAAATAATACTAGATATAACAGATACGGCAACACTTAATTATTAAGCGTCTTGATTCAAAGCTACACATGCAAAATCGCGCGTCTCACATTCTGTGCCTTTTTTCCCAAATTAATTGTAACCAAAACTATATATATAAACTAATAAACTTAATGGCGAAATACACAATCGCCATAGTGGTGACCCCGACTAGTGCAAATTGTGCAAAAATTAAAAACATTCACTGAAAACAATTTTTCGTACAATTGTGAAATTCAAGTGCACGCACACTCACACATATACGTTGACTCAAGTCAATGCACAACAACCGTTACAATTTGCGAAATTTACAAAGAAGACGCCTAATTTTTAACGACGAAAGCGATCAAGTGAATCTGTCTATCGCCATGCCGGACCCGAACCCAGATTTCTCCGATCAAATTCGAGAACTACAACAACAGCTCGAGGCACTTCGGACAAACGTTCCTGCGGACAGAGATGAGTCGCCACGCACGCACACACGTGTTTCCGTGCATTTGCCAAAATTCACACTGGTTTGCTCAAGTGGAGCGATCATTCCGTTTGCACCACATTGTCGACGACACTGACAAGTTCGACTAGGTGACACTGCATTTGGAAGAAGATGTGGTTTTGGCTGTGGAGGATTTGGTCACTCGTCCACCGGCAGATAACAAGTACGCAGCAATCAAAACTCGTTTGCTGCAGAAGTTCGCTGAGTCGCCCGAATCAAAACTGCGACGACTACTACAAGGAGGAGCCTTCGGAAATCTTGGCAAATATGCGACGCTTGGCCCCAGATCCTGGCAGCGAAAGCATCATTCACACCCTATTCCTCGCCGAGATGCCAGCCTCCATACGTCCGTTGCTCACCGTATGGGAGGAGACAGACTTGGACAAGCTTCGAAGATCGCAGACAAAATGCTCGAAGCCGTTAACACGAACGCCTCGTTTGCCATCGGCACATCTCCATCTTTCGTTCCTCCTGCAAGTCCGGTTATCTGCGCAGTTTCACCTGCAGATCCGTTGAAAGAACTTTGCGACAACTTACGTTCGCTCTTACAAGATGTCACGGCATTGAAAAAGGATGTCAAGCGCATCCAATCACGCAACCGATCACGTAGTTCATCTCGTGGCGCCAGACCAGCGGGCAATTCCGGTCAACAGACTTCAGGTGCACAGGAAAATCTCTGTTTTTACCACAAGCGCTTTGGTGACAACGCAAATAAATGCCGACCACCCTGCGCACGCTCTACGTCGTTAAACTAGAGGAGCTGCCGCCTGACGCGCTGGTCAGCGGCAGCCAGGACAGCAGCAGCGATCCATCAGTTCAGTCAGCTGTTCCACGCGAGCAGCGTTTGCACGTCACCGATCGTACCTCCAACATCAGATACCTCATCGATTCTGGATCTGTGGTTTCAGTTTTACCTCGCACGCTGGTTAAACAGAAAACCACTCAAACCAGACCGTCATTCACACCTATGGTAAATATATAACTAAACTGGATTTGGATCTCATACGCAATTTCACCTGGCCATTCATCATTGCGGACGTACACGCACCCATTATTGGAGCAGACTTTTTAGCCGAATTCCAGCTTCTTATTGACCTCAAAAACAGATGCCTTATTGACTCGATCACAGGATTGTCAACAACCGCATGCCTAGCACAGGCGAATCAAACATCCGTTTCCACTGTGCAGGGTATTTCTAAATTTCGAGAGTTTCTGCAAGAGTTTGTAGAAGTCACCAAACCGTCATCGAACTATACAAAGCAGCATGATGTACAACATCACATCGAAACATATGGGACACCCGTTTCTGACCGACCACGACGCTTATCTGGAGATAAACTTGCCACTGCGAAAAAGGAAATCAACTTTCTGATCGAGCAAGGCATATGTCGTCCCTCCAAAAGTCCTTGGTCCAGCCCACTCCATATGGTCACCAAAAAGATGGTGGCTGGAGGGCATGCGGCGATTATCGTAAGCTCAACTCGATTACGATACCAGATCGCTATCCGATTGCACACATTCACGACTTCACCGAACAGCTACATGGAGGGAAAGTTTTCTCAACGCTCGATTTGGTAAAGGCCTACTACCAAATTCCCATGGCGGAAGAAGACATCCAGAAAACGGCCGTATGCACTCCTTTTGGACTCATAACCTTTCGGGTTAAAGAATGCGACTCAAACGTTCCAGGGTTTTATGGACAATATTTTTCGTGGCATGGACTTCGTATATTGCTACATAGACGACATACTGATAACTTCAAAATCGATCGCCGAACACGAAGAACATCTTCGAGCAGTGTCATCAGTCCTGTCATCCTCAATTATGCGCGTCCTGAAACTATCAGCCAACTAGGACGTTTCTTGGGTGTTAGAAACTACTATCGCAGATGCCTACCCCGATCTTCGCACATTCAGGCACCGCTGTCCGAGCTGTTAAGGAATGTGAAGAAGAACGACCAACGACAAATCCTCTGGACTACAGGACTCATATCAGCCTTCGAGAATTGCAAGCAGAGCGCTCTTATCCTTTCCTGCACCGAAATCTGACCTACAACTGGTTTGTGACGCATCGGACCTCGCAATAGGAGCAGTTCTGGAACAACGCACTGGTAATGACTAGCAACCTCTGGGATTTTTCTCCAAGAAGCTCAGCAACACCGAGAGAAATTACTCCACGCACGACCGAGAGCTACTTGCCATACACGAGTCAATCAAATATTTCAGACACCTCGTCGATGCACGCAATTTTGTGATCAAGACTGATCACAAGCCATTGGTATTTGCATTCCAACAGCGGCCTGAAAAAGCATCACCTCGCCAGCTGCGGCATTTAAATTATATTTCGCAATTCTCGACGACCATCCTTCATATAAAAGGAACAGAAAATATAGTTGCAGACGCTTTTTCGAGGCTTTGCACTATTACGATGCCCACAGCAATCACCGCGGCGCAGCTCGAGGAGGAGCAAGCCTCGGATTCTGAATTGGCACGCGTCTTGCAAGGAACTACTTCCTTAAAGCTCAAGAAAGTTTGTTTCGGTGGAGAAAGTTCGATATACTGCGACGTATCCACACCAAATCTCCGTCCTTTTGTACCGCAATCACTTCGCAAACAGGCTTTCTCATATATCCACAATCTATCTCATCCCAGTGGCCGAGCAACTGCCCATCAAATCAAACAGAAGTTTGTCTGCCCTTCGATTAACAAAGATGTCCTCAAATGGTGTAGACTTTGTCTCCCATGCCAGCGCTCCAAAATTCACAAGCACAATCACCTCCAGCCGCAAAAGATCGCTGTGCCAAATGGAAGATTCGACCACGTCCACCTGGATATAGTTGTCATGCCTTTACAACTAAACTACCGCTATTGTCTCACCATGATTGACCGTTTCTCGCGATGGCCAGAAGCAGTACCACTCTCTAATATCACAGCTGATACGATTGCCACGGCGTTCTGGACACACTGGATATCACGTTTTGGATCACCCAAAACAATCACTACAGATCAAGGCACGCAGTTTGAATCTGCAGTTTTCAAACAGCTAGCCAACCTGATCGGAAGCAAGCATTTTCACACTACGGCCTACCATCCACAATCAAACGGACTTATAGAGAGGTGGCATAGATCCTTTAAATCGTCCTTGATGTGCAGCAGTGGCACGCCGTGGCCTCAACTATTACCAACTGTGCTACTTGGACTTCGTACCTGCTTCAAAGAAGACATAAAATCATCTGCAGCTGAGATGATATATGGAGTACCTATTCGACTGCCAAACGAATTTTTCACCAACATGGATGAAACGGTAAATCCTACCACATTCCTGAGCAGTTTCCGAGAGCACATGCAGAATATTCGACCAACTCCCACAGCGCACCATATTAAAAAAAATGTTCCTACTGAAGGGAATTGACAAATGCACCCATGTATTTCTACGCATTGACGCTGTAAAGCAACCTTTGGAGCCTCCCTACACCGGACCGTATGAAATCATCAAACGCGACAACGACCGAGTTTTTACCATACGAATCGACGGGAAGGGCACAGCAGTATTAGTCGACCGCCTCAAGCCTGTTTTTCTAGTCAAGGACGACAAACAGTTCGACTTGGAGGAATCCAATTCCACTCCTCAAAGGACTTACGAAAGGCGGCGTAAGGTAACATTCGCGAGCCAAGGATCGTGAAGGATTCACTGGAAGGGGAGTACTGTGGCGGCACCGATATTTCGGCAGCGTCACCTACATCTGGCAACCCTGAATAATACTAGATATAACCGATACGGCAACACTTAATTATTAAGGGTCTTGATTCGAAGCTACACATGCAAAATCGCGCGTCTCACATTCTGTGCCTTTTTTCCCAAATTAATTGTAACCAAAACTATATACATAAACTAATAAACTTAATGGCAAAATACACAAACGCCATATAGTAGTTCGGCGATCTTCCCATAGTTTGCGCTGATGAGCACCATGAGCTCACCAACGTTGAAGTTGGAGAAGAAGCGGAAGCATGCCGTGGGGACGCCGAAGGTGGACGACGGTGTTTCTACTGATTCCACTCAGGTGAGCGCGAAGAGGGCGGATCTCAATGAGGTTGAGGATAGCCTCGGAGATGGGAAAGTGGTTCCCTCTGTCGGTATGGCAGTTAGTGACGGAAAAGTTAGTGCTGAGAAAGAGGGTGTTTTTGAGGGGAAATGTGAGTCTAGGAAAAGAGGTTGTTTTTGAGGGAAATGTGAGTCTAGGAAAAGAGGGTGCTTTTGAAGGAAAAGTGAGTGCAGAGAAAGAGGGTGTTTCTGTTCCCAATGTGGTGGCTACAACTGAGCCTCAGGTGGCGCCAATGACGCAGGGGAATGTGGGAAGTATGGTTGCCAAAATGAAGGGCATAAGCACGGGTGTGCTGGCTCTAGCCCAGTCTGATGGGATGAGTGTGGCAACTTTGTGTAGCCTTATGGGCTATGTAAATGGCTACGAAGAGCTCATTGCAGAAAATGAGCGTCTGAAGGGCCGTTTGGAGGTGAGCCATTCTGCGACTGGTTGCAGTGCCCAAGTGCTGCAAGGGAAGCAGAGGGCCGTTGCGCCAATATCAAAGGGGCTCTGGGGCTGTTTTGTCAGCACCTCTGTTGTCCAAGCCGGTTAACACCTGATCGGTGGTTGTTCGTGGCAAAAATGCTGGTACGAGTGCCAAAGATGTGGCAGAGAAGGTCATGAAGGAGGTTGGGCCGTCCCTTGGTGTGCGGCTGCACGAGGTTAAGCCGTTGCGGGATGGTGGTGTAATTATTCGCACCCCATCTCTTGCCGAGCGGGAAAAGCTGACGACCAACGACAAGTTTGCCGAAGTTGGACTGAGTGTGGCAGTGAATGAGAGGCCCAAGCCTCGGGCTGTCGTTCAGGGCTTGCATAAGCATATTAGTTGCGACGATTTTATGGCGGAACTGTATGCGCATAACCTGAGGGACAAGATGACGCAAGGGGAGTTTAAATCCGATCTTCGTGGTGTCACTAAGCCTTGGGAGGCTGATGATGGGGTTGTGAATGTAGTCCTGGAAGGAACGGCTGCTGCCATAGATTATCTTTTGCAGTGAGAAACATGCTACATAAAGTGGTTCTACTTGAAAGTCAGGAGTTTTGACCCTGTCGAGGCATGTTTCAGATGTCTTGGCTTTGACCATAAGCTGGGTCAATGTAGGGCTCCAAGTGCTGTCTGCCGTCGATGTGGTCAGTCGGGGCACCGTTCCCGTGAGTGCTATAATGCGCTGATTTGCAGGAGCCGTATGCGACTAATGGGCGTGTACGCGGCTTGCCAGCTTTAATGCGGTCATTCTCTGACAGCAGATGTCATGCCACAGTAGTTGTGAATGACCCCACAGTTGAGTGCACATTGGTGAACTCTACTGATTGGGGAGTGTGTGTGAATTTGAGTGGTAGGTTTGATAAAGTGTTTGTTGTGAGTGTGTATTGCAAGTTTGCTGAGTCTCTTGAGCCGTACATTGCGTACATGGATGCGGTGCTACTACTAGCGAGTA
The DNA here is from genome assembly GCA_018904595.1 of Zaprionus indianus. Classification (NCBI taxonomy): domain Eukaryota; kingdom Metazoa; phylum Arthropoda; class Insecta; order Diptera; family Drosophilidae; genus Zaprionus; species Zaprionus indianus. The sequence continues at coordinate 171,078 of JAEIHA010000884.1, read as the reverse complement.
GCTATCCTGTCATTCTTGGCCTTGATGCCAATGCATCATCTCCGATGTGGTTCAGTAAGATGTCTAGGCATACTGGGTACTTGAGCCACACTCGGGGTGAGGTGCTCGCCGAATGGGCTGTAGCCCAGAATGTTGAGGTGGTGAATGAACCCAGTGAGTGGTACACATTCGATGGCCCAATGGGAAGGAGTGACATTGATGTCACTTTTGTGAATGCAGCGGCAATGAGAGTGTTTGGGTTTGAGTGGTCTGTTTTGGGTGGACATGGGGTGAGTGATCACAACCCGATTGAGGTTGTGGTGACCCATGCCGTGACACCCAGTGTGAGTGTAGGGGGCAATCGTTGGCGCATTGGCAATGTGTCTTGGCCTCTTCATGGTGAGTATGTGCGCGACGCGGCAACGCAAGTTCCGCTCAGCACTTTCAAGGCCATGAATGTTAGTGATCAGGTTGCGTGTGTGAATGAATGGGTGACTAGAGCGAATGATTCCATGTTTGAGAGGTACCGATAGGTGACTCACATGCGTGTGAAATGGTGGACGCATGCATTAAGCGTTGAGCGACGGTCTCTTCGATCTCTTAAGAAGAGATTCCAAAGAGCTAGAAGGGTCAATGCTGACAACGTGGCCCAGCCCAGGAGTGTACTTGTGAGAGGGATGCATGAGTTCAAGCGTAGGCTTGAAAGTGTGAAAGAAGCGGAATGGCGTTCTTTTCTTGAACGCAATAAGCATGACCCCTGGGGTCGTGTTTATAAAATAGTGCGAGGCTATAGGGATATGGGTGTGTGTGCTTTGCAGGTCGGAGGCAATTTGCTGACGTCCTGGAGAAGTTGTGTGGAAGTTTTGATGAGTGAATTTTTTCCGAGGGAGGGTCGGCGGGATTCACTGCCTAATGCAGTGAGTGCCGCTGATCCTCTCTTGGCTAGTGAGTTAGAGTGGGCTTTCTCGAGGCTGCCCCCGAGGAAGTCCCCTGGTATGGACGGATTTTCTGGGAATGTATGTAAAAGTGGGTATGCAAAGTGTGTTAGTGAAGGTGTGTTCCCTAGTGAGTGGAAGTGTGCAAGACTGTTTGTGCTCCTGAAGTCACCTGATCGGATTAGGAGCAATCCGCGATCTTTTCGGGGCATCAGCCTTATTCCAGTTCTTGGAAAAGTTCTGGAAAGGGTCATGGTGGAACGGCTTCAGGAGATAGTCAATGACTAAATGTGTGAGAGACAATTTGGTTTTAGACAGGGTAAATGTGTTGAGGATGCTTGGAGTTTTGTTAAGGACTCTGTTGAGACCAGCAACTCCAGGTATGTTCTGGGTGTGTTTGTGGACTTCCAAGGAGCGTTTGATTATTTGAGCTGGGCTAGTGTTATTCGTGGACTGGATGAGTGTGGCTCCCGAGACTTAACTCTGTGGAAGAGTTATTTCTCTGGTAGAAGTGCATGGGTTGTTGGTGAAAATGATCGTGTGGGTATAGATGTGGTTAGTGGCTGTCCACAGGGCTCCATCTGTGGTCCATTTATTTGGAACCTCATGATGGATCCTTTGTTGTGGCGGCTTGAACAAGTGTGCAAATGTTGTGCGTATGCGGATGACCTGCTCATCATGGTTGAAGGACAGTCGCGTTCCGAAATTGAGGCTCATGCACAGGCGTGTCTGCGGATTGTCCGTGATTGGGGTGACTCTGTAGGCGTCAGTTTGGCAATGGACAAGACGGTGTCAATGCTGCTTAAAGGCAGATTGTCTGCTAGTCGACCTCCAGTTGTCAGACTTGACGACGCCAGCATTAGATATGCGACACGGGTGAAATATCTCGGCATAACTGTAGGCGAAAGGTTGTGTTTCACACCACACATCGCCGGCCTCAAGGACCGATTGTTGGGAGTGGTTGGACAAGTGCGGAGAATTTTGCGGAATGACTGGGGCCTTAGCAGGAGAGCTGTTCGCATCATTTACGGTGGTCTGTTTGTTGCCTGTGCAGCATATGGGTCGTCCGTGTGGTGCAATGCAGTTTTGAATGTTACAGGCAGAAAGAAAGTACTTGGATGCCAGAGACTGATTTTGCATGGTTGTTTGCCTGTCTGTCGCACGGTCTCTACGGAGGCTATGCAAGTGTTGTTGGGAGCAGTTCCCCTGGACTTAGAGATACGGCGTAGAGCTGTGTTCTACAGGATCAGGAGGGGGTTGCCATTGTCGCAGAATGAATGGTTGGCTGATAGGAATGTGGAGAGTTTAGGTTTGGGTGAATGCAGGACTTGGTTGTATGAGCGTGTTTTGTCGGACTGGCAAGTTCGGTGGGACACAAGTGTGAATGGGCGGGTTACTTATGAGTTCATTCCTAACGTCTCGTTTGTTATTGAACAGCCAGACTTTGGTTTCAACCTCAGCTCTGGATTTCTGTTGACTGGTCACGGTTCTCTAATTGCATTTTTGCATCAGAGACGTCTAAGTGACAGTGCAGATTGCCGGTGTGGCTTTGGCGAAGAGACTGGGAAGCATGTTCTTTGTGAGTGCCCGCTGTATGATGATTTGCGCGATTTGAGTTTGCTGGGTGTGAGTGAGGTCAGGGGGGGCTTTGACGTAAGTCAAGTACTCTCCACTTTAGATAGGGTGAGAATGTTGAATGAGTTTGTCGAGGACTGCTTTTGCGAGGCGACGACTGGCGGCTTTTGAATGAGTTGTGAATGCTGTTTGTTAAAAGGTATGTGTTTTTGAGTGAGTGTTAATCGTTGTTCGTTGGGGTCACCAGTCCCCGGGCTTCATGGGGCTGAAACTGGAAGTGCTTTTGGGGCACGAACCTGACCACAGGATTTTCTGGTACCACGACGCTGAGGATAAAACGAAGACGGTGTAAACCGTCTGCCTCTTCGCAAAGTCCTTTAGGATCGTTGGGAACATAGCTGGCCGTTTTCAAGCGGTTTGATCATTGATAAACATACAATGCCGCGTTTTGCGGAAGAGGAAGGAATAGTCCTCCCTCCGAACAGTGAGAAAGCCATGTCCATGAAGCATGGTGTATAGACTGTACCATCTGTGAGTTGGTCTTGGCCAATTCGCATTCTATTCCGAGCAGCTATGACTTTTTTGTGGGCCACCAACCCGTGATTGTTTGGAGTCTAAATTGGTAGTGTCCCTTGTGGCACGAAGCCTGACCAGAGTCTTTTTTCTGGTACCACGGGAGCCAGAGCCCACGGAACTTGTTTCCGTCCTGACTATGGTTGCGGCCCCTTGGGGAGTATCGTGGTGGCTGTGGTTAACGCCCAAATGCGGGCAGAGCTCAGGCTCGACGTGGAGTTGCGAAATACAACCGGGAGCCGTGACCCACAGATCGGAAGAGGTGTTAGATAGGCCTCCCTCCTTAACCGAGGAGTAAGTCATGACCAAACAGATTGGCTTTTATTCGGTATCCTGCGGAATATAATTCCAATGGGGCGGTGATCGATGCATAAATTAATCCCATGTCCATGGAGACCGTGAGATTAAGCCATTGTGGCAGGTGCTCACGTAAAACACAACGACTTTCATGTCCCTATCTACTCAGTTTGCTTCAGACAGTCGTCGCGAGCAGACGTGTTTTTTCGAGTGCGGATCGTGTGTTTGCTTATTCGTTAAGATAAGCTGTAACGGTTTATTGCTTACTCAGTGCGATAAAGGGAACTTGTTTACAAGTTCGAGCAACAGCCAACGGGACTTGTACCGCTAGCGACAACACGTGTTGATCCAGCCGCGTCAGAGCTGAGTATACGTATGCGTGTGCGTGCATTTGTGTGCGTGTGCGCTAGACCGCGTGCGTGTGTGTGTGTACTACAGTACACATGTACCCGTCGCCTGCCTAGAAGGCATTGTTCGTTGCTGTTTACACCTGCTGTTGGTGACCCCCCGCCCCCCGCGTACTCATCACACCGAGGAATGAGAAGGAGATGGCGGAGGACGGCATTGGCCTGCGCAGCCGTGCTGGCAGCATTGCCAGCATGGTTAGCGTGGCCAGCAGTGTAGCCAGCAGCGCAGCCAGCGTCGCCGTCAGCGTCGCTTCTGCTGCGAGCGCTAAGAAGGGCAAGGGGAGGGCGCGCCCCGCTGCCGCTGCTGTTGTAGCGGCAGGCGCGTTGGAGGAAGTCGGTGCCAAGAGGCTTGCCCTGGCGGCCACCGACTCCCCCATGATGCCCCCTACCCGCTGCCCCCGCTACCCCCGCCGTTCCTGCAGAGGACCAGGAAGTCAGGCCTGCTGTTCCCGCCCCTGCCGCTGCCCCCGCCGCGAAGAGATGCCCATCGCTGGCGGCACGCCCACGATTCTGGCCGAGATTTCGAGCATCCAGCTCGGAGTCAAAGCCGCTGTGGTGCGTGGAGGGATGGATCCCGAGGCGGAAAACGTTGTTTTCGCTGCGTTGCAGAGATACGACGAACTCGTCACGTCTCTTGCTTTGCGTAACGCGTTGCTTGAGTGCGGTGGAACTTACGGAGGACCGAAAGCAGGCGCTGGAGCTGGAGGATCCGGACGAGGATCAAGAGTCGGACCAGGAGAAGGAAGAGGAATGATGCCGCCGCCAACAAATGCTGTCCATGGAGCCGCCTCCGCTTATGCTCTTACCGCCGCCCCCCGGGCTAGGAAGCCCGTTGATGTGCGACGACCCCAGCATATCTGGGAAGCCGATCGCTGAGAGGGTCCGCAAGGAGGTCGCCCCCGCACTTGGTGTACGTGTGCACGAGGTGCGTGAGCTGAAGCGCGGTGGAGCCGTCCTCCGCACACCATCGGTGAGCGAGATGAAAAAGGTTGTTGCAAACAAGAAGTTTGCTGAGGTTAGTCTCAAGGTTCAGCCGAACAAGAGCCAACGACACAAAGTCCAGGTGTTCGATGTGGACACTGGAATACTGCCTGAGGAGTTTATGGAGGAGTTGTACACCAACAACTTCAAGGAGGAGTTCTCCCCAGTCGCTTTCAAAAAGGCAGTGCACCTGGAGACGAAACCGTGGTCAGTCACCGATGGCGAAAGAGTCAATCTGACGCTTGAGGTCAAGTGGTTCGTTGCCGGTCGCTCGTCCAAACCTATGCCTGCCATAGGTGCCTTGGATTTGACCATAAGGTTTCCCAGTGCAGGGTCAAGGAAACCGTTTGCCGCCAGTGTGGACAAGCTGGCCACACAGCACCTAGGTGCACAAATCCAGTGGACTGTCGGAACTGTCGATTTAAGGGCTTTCCTTTGAGGCAATCTATGCTCTCGGAGACGTGCCCCATCTATGGTGCGGTGTTTGCGAGGGTTAATGCTAGACATAAATGTTTAGCTTCCTCCAAGCAAATTGTGGCCGTGGCCGAGCTCCTACCCTTGAGCTCGGAGTCCGCTTGCGCGACTCTGGCCACTTGTTTGCATTGGTGCAGGAGCCTTACGTGGACCTCGCGGGACGAATCATGGAGTCCCATCCGGGATGCGTGTATATTCGGACAGGCGTGGAAAGGCTGCCGTCTTCGTGGACAGCACGGATGCCATCTGTATGCCGATAGAGCCTCTTGTCACCGAGTTGGGAGTTTGCGTGATAGAATGGTAACAGAATTGGCTGACAATACAACTTTTCCGATCACATTTCAAATGAAGCAGTGGCTAAGTGGTTGGAGTGGCGGACGGCCATCCTTGAAGATTTTGTGTGTGATTGTGTGAGTTCAAGTCCTATGCGCGGTGGTGAAACTTTTTATTTAATTACTTTTTTTACTTATTTTTTTTGTGATTTTTTTATTCTTATAAACTAAAAGGTAAACTACAGGCGAACGGGCTGTAATACTCCCGCTACCTAAATGGTTAATTATTTAATAAAATATCAAAAAAATAGTTTTCAAAAATTTGATTTCATATCTTTATTATTATTTAGGACAATCAATAAGTTACGAATGTTAGAGCGGGACGTCCATACATGCATGTCTGCATTTGCACATTTATGTTTTGTTATCCCGCTCTAACACACATCAATTGCCGTATTCGGCACTCATACGCAACTGTCAGATTTGTGCAACATTCGGCAAAGTTTATAAAAGTGTTCTAATTACATATGTTGCGCACCAAAGAAATTAAACAATTATTGTTTCTTAAGCTTTTAAAATATTTAATAAAAAAAAAGAAGAAAAATATGTCACTTATTGATCGCGGCAGCAATCGAACCTCGATCTCTGTCAACATCATTGGCCCAAGAGTCCGACACACAGGCCACTAAGCTACTGTACAACTCCCGCGGCCGCCACAACTGTTTGACAGTACGTAAAAATGCATACATAAACTTATTGCCCTCTCGCTCTGTCTAATGCTTATACCACTTGTCTATTCGTTTTTGCATTGTTTATGCGTTTTTCTTCTTCTGTCCGTCAATTGAAATAGTGCATGTCGTTCGAATACCGTATAAAATGTATAGTTTTAAATACTTAATAATAATCCAAATAAAGCAAAATTTTCATTACAAATAACGGAATATAGATGATAAACGGTACGAGTACCTAACTGTAGCGCTTAACTGTTATTTTGTGTACTTTGACCGCGAGCCAGCTACAATGAGATTTAAATTTAATCGCAATTTTTGCGAATATAAAATAATTTGATTTATATTTACCATAAAATTAATTCTAATTCAAGTTAAAAATTATTTATGTATATTAACCACCAGTGCACAAAGTGTTGGTTCATGGTTACCAGATTATCAAATACAGTATTCTTCCTGTTGGAGTTGTATGCGAACATGTGTCTGGTTATGGGATTCTTCTGATCCTTTGCTGTTTAGTTTGAACCTTAGCAAAAGGAACAAGAGCAACAGTCGAGCGGCACGCGACAGTGGGATACCCTTCGACCTTTTTGAAAAAATAAAGAGTCTACTTAATAGAAATATCGTAACGTAAGCCTTTATATGCGTCTGTGTATGAATACGTGTATATGCGTGTATCATTTTATTGGTCAAGCACAAATGTATGTATGTGTGTGTGTGCGTTTGAATGCAAAAAATGCGTGTGCACAAAGAAGAGAAGAACAACAAATGGCTCTACGCGCTCGCATTTTCTTTCCTTTTCTTTCCTACATGAGCATTGCAATGACGTCACAGCTTGCTGGTCTGTATACAAAATCAAAGCGAACAAGGTTTTTGTTTAATAACTTCTGTGTATATCGTCCGATCAGATTGAAATTTTGACGTTATGTTGGTATTATAATTAGTTGTATATATTTTATATGTCGCTCGCAATTCAGCTTAAAAGATGAAATTATTGATTTGCGTGGGCGGGGGGCGTGGCAGCCAACATTTGAAATAAACTTCACCTGTCCCGGATAAACAGAAACCTTCATGTTGACTTGGCTTAATCGACTTGGCTAGTGATCCTGAGCAAGAATATATATACTTTGTGGGGTCTCCCACGCCTCCTTCTACCTGTTACATACATTTGCACAAAGTAAGTATACCCTTTTTTGACCATTTTCAATGGTCGAAGGGTATAAAAGGCCTGAAAACAAAAATATTGTAGATAGCAGATGAGTATTTTCTGATGAATATAATGAACTTGGAAATCCAATTAGATACAAAGCTAGATTGGTTGCACGAGGATTCACTCAAAAGTACCAAGTCGACTATGAAGAGACATATGCTCCTGTAGCTAGAATCTCAAGTTTTCGATTCATATTATCACTGGCAATACAATATAACTTAAAAGTCCATCAAATGGATGTAAAAACAGCTTTCTTAAATGGCACGTCAAAAGAGGAAATATATATGAGAATTCCTCAAGGTATATCGTGCAATAGTAACAATGTGTGTAAATTGAATAAGGCAATTTACGGACTCAAGCAAGCGGCTAGATGCTGGTTTGAAGTATTTGAGCAAGCATTGAAAGACTGTGAGTTTGCAAACTCTCCAGTAGATTGCTGTATATATATTTTGGACAAAGGTAACATCAATGAAAACATATATGTGTTATTATACAATATGTAGATGATGTGGTTATAGCTACAGAAGATATGACAAGAATGAATAACTTCAAAAAGTATTTAATGGAAAAGTTCAGAATGACTGACCTAAATGAAATAAAACATTTTATTGGAATTAGGATAGAAATGCATGAAGGTGAAATTTATTTAAGCCAATCTGCATATGTTAAAAGAATTTTAAATAAATTTAAAATGGAAAATTGTAATGCAGTACTCCTTTACCTAGCAAAATAAATTATGAATTACTTAATTCAGATGAAAACTGCAATGCCCAATGCCGTAACCTTATAGGATGTTTAATGTACATAATGCTTTGTACACGCCCAGATTTGACTACTGCAGTAAACATCTTGAGTAGATATAGTAGCAAAAATAACTCAGAGTTATGGCAGAACTTAAAAATTGTTCTTAGATATTTGAAGTGCACTATCGATATGAAATTAATTTTTAAAAAGAACTTGTCATTCGATAATAAATTAATTGGTTTTGTGGATTCTGATTGGGGTGGTAGTGAAATTGATAGAAAAAGTACATCAGGGTACTTACTGAGTATATGGCCCTATTTGAAGCCGTATGGCTTAAATCTTTATTAACTAGTATTAACATTAAACTAGAAAACCCCATTAAAATTTTCGAAGACAATCAAGGCTGTATTAGCATAACCAACAATCCCCCATGCCTTAAACGAGCTAAACATATTGATATTAAATATCATTTTACAAGAGAGCAAGTTCAGAATAATGTGATTTATCTTGAGTATATTTCTACAGAGAACCAACTGGCTGACATATTTACAAAACCGTTACCTGCTACAAGATTTCTGGAGCTACGAGAAAAATTGGGTTTGATGCAAGACGACCAATCAAATGCTCAATGATAATTTCTTTTTAAATCTAATTTCTGTAAACATCACAATGATCTGATCGGGGTTTTTTGGGGTTTCCCCGTATCCTCGCAGCGAATGCTGGATCAGTTAACACTTCTCAGAATGCACACCACCCACATATATACTAATGACTATTTTTGTTTATAAATTGTAGACGTTATTTTTGAGGGGGCGTGTTGCAATACCCCTATTCAACTACAAAAATAACGTTTAGCAACACTACTTTATATTTTACATGCATGGTCACACTTTTTATTTCCTTCCTTCTTCTTGAACTTTTTCTGCTGAGAGCAGGTCGTGGTGCTGGTGTTGCAGTTGAAAATATATATAATTATAAATAACTAAAACATAAATCTTGATTTAGAAAATAAAGCGCTATCGTGATAGTATCGAATATTTCAATGAAAACCATCGGAAATATCGAATGTTCTAACCATCGATAGTTTTCCAGCTCTACTAGGGACCATAGAGCTGGAGGAAGAAATGAAAACAAGGAATTCCAATATTTGCATGGAATTAACATTTATGAGTTATCTGTATTAAAGGTTCTGATGACAAAAAAATCTTTTAAAACACTTTATTCCAATAAAATATAAACTTATACTGAATAACTTTTGAATAAAAAAGTTTTTATTTTTCCGCAATTAAAAAGGGGAAATAAACAACAAAAAAACCAGAAATTCCTTTATTATTAGTAAAACACCTCCAAAACATTCAATTTTTAAAATTGGAGTTGATGCCGAAAAACACGACTTTTTCCCACTGAGCATTGCGAATAATAACAATAGTTCTGTATCTACCTTAACATTTCAAATTCCGACCTAACTATAAAGAAATTTTATATATGAATATATTTTCTTTCTAGTGGTAGTAATACTTTTTTATTGTGATTTGTCTTTTGTTACTAACACTAACTCTCCTGATCTGATTGGGTTTTTCCAATCCTCTGCAACAAACGTCGGATCGGCTTTTTCGTTTATACCGCAGTTCCAAGAATCCAATAAGTTATAGCTTAATTTAGTATACCCTTCGACCATTAAAAATAGTCAAAAAAGGGTATACTAACTTAGTGCAAATTTATGTAAAAGGCAGAATATTCGTGCTCAAGATCAGTAGCCGAATCGCGCCATGTCTGTCTGTCTGTAAGCTGTGTAAGCGCACAGATCTCAGCAATTATGAAAGTTATATATACCGGATTTGACAGGCAGATTTTTGTGTACAATACTTATTTCGGTAAAGGTTAAATATGTGCCCTAATCTGAGATTTTCTAAAAATTTTTCTCAACACTTGGCATTTTCTTGCTTGCATTTCGAATAAATCAGTTTGTGGGACACTGTACCGTCACAACATTTTGCAGGCAGACTGGCGCTTTACACAAAAAAGCAACAACAAAATACATGCAAATTTAATTATTTTCAAATTTCAATAAAAAAATACAGAAGCTTCCGTGACATAATTCCTTCACCTTAATTCATCATAAATATAGCCCTACCTTGTGGTAGTGCAAAAAACGTAAAGAAAATAGTATCGTAAGTAAGGAATAGTATCGTGAAATTATATACACTTTAGGTTTAAACAAAGGTCGAAGGGTATCTCACTGTCGCGTGCAACTCGACTGTTGCTCCTGTATTTTTTTCAATGTCAGCACATATTGAAACTTTCACAGAGCGTAAAGAATTGCCTCGTGCTAATCATTCCGCTGTCGTTGTGCGACTGAGTTGATGTTGCTGTGCGCTTCTTCAAACGAGTAGTGGTTAACGAAGAGAGCCGATCGCTCACTCGTGAAACACTTCGGGCTTAATCGCTATAGCATCAAAAGAGTAAAATTCGCTCTTAAAGTACGTCGTGGATAAGTGGTTGTATTCGGTGTACACCCCTGTCTCTAATTATACGACAACTTAAAATGTTTGGTTAGGCCTCGTAGGAGAGTGAGAACGCAATACAAAACAAAATAAAATATGTAGGATGACAATGCAGATTCAATAACAAAACCCATAACATAATTTTATTGCTCGTCTTTTATCTTCCGTTTTCAAGTTACGGTAAAATATGCTCAATCGGTACGTTTTTGCACTGGCAGCAAGTGAAACAAACTAATAAGACACATTTCAACTTTTGCAGCTGTGATAATTTTTTGGGCGCATTTTTTGTGATCGTTATTTCGTTTATACCCTTAAAATGTAATACTTACTATGTGCAAGTGTATGTAACAGACAGATAACAGAAGGAAGGTTCGCAGACCCCACAAAGTATATATTATATGTACATATATATTCTGACTTAGGATCACGAGTCAATTGAGCCATACCCGTCTGTCTGTCCGGATGTCTATCCAGATAAACATACAGATTTCATTTAAGCCATGTCTCTCTGTCTGTCAGGATGATCAGATGACCAGATGAGCACACAGATCTAAGCTATTTAGATACATGTAAAATTAATTTTTTTCAAAATTCAATTAAAAAATACTAGAATCAACCGCCAAATAATTCTTTCACCTAAATTAAAAATAAATATAGCCCTATCCGTAAAAAAATTTAAAAAAGTCGGAGATGTAGGCAGCTATTTAACCTCTACCAACAATATTTATAAAACTAAATAACTACACTGAACAATATTTAATTACATACATTTGTTTATCACGTCTGCTCGAAATTTGCTCTCCCAATAGACAAGAGAAGTTTTCCACTCTTTAATTACATCGCGGACGGCGAAGAACTGGTGCAGACACATAAAAACGAAGAGAACCAAGAAACAGCACGCACGCTTTTCTCTTTACTTGTGAAAGAACACAAGACAATAGTGAGAGAGAAAGAACGGGATCATGCAATAATAGATACAGTGGGACGAACTAGGAAATTCTTAAACGAAAATAATAACATATTAATTTTAAATTCTGACACAAGACAGTGGCAATAGAAAACGACGTGCTGACAGTAGAAGGCCATGGATTATCGTAGTATACCGTGTATCATTTATTTTCCGTTATTTCTAATGTAAATTTTGCTTTAATTGGATTATTATTTAACATTTAAAATCATGAATTTTATACGGTATTTGAACGAACGCACATATTCAATTCTCGGACAGAAGAGGAAGAACACATAAACACTGCAGTTGCGAATAAACAATTTAAATTTATATTGTTCTTTCTTTCCTATTAAATATATATAAATATATAAACTCAACAAACAATAATTTTTTAGTAGTCAACACATGTTGTTAGAACACTTTTATAAACTTTGCCGAATGTTGCACAAATCTGGCAGTGATGTAGCCCATGTGTGCCAAATACGGTAATTGGTGTGTGTTAGAGCGGGACGCCATGTGGATAGGCAGACATGTAAGTTTCGGCGCCCCACTCGAACATTCGTAATTTATTGACTGTCTTAAATATTGCATATAAATTTAAAATTAAATATTTGAAAACTATTTTTTATTGATAATAAGCGGGTGTATGCGGCCCGTTTGACTGTAGTTTTCCTTATAGCTTATACGAATAAAAAAAATTAAAATAATTAAAATGAAAAGTTGCACCAGCCGCGCATAAGAGTTGAACTCGCGCACGCACATAAAATCTTCAAAGACTGCTTTCTGCCACTAGATTTGGACTTCGGTATGAATATAAAATAATTTGATTTATATTTACCATAAAATTAATTCTAATTCAAGTTAAAAATTATTTATGTATATTAACCACCAGTGCACAAAGTGTTGGTTCATGGTTACCAGATTATCAAATACAGTATTCTTCCTGTTGGAGTTGTATGCGAACATGTGTCTGGTTATGGGATTCTTCTGATCCTTTGCTGTTTAGTTTGAACCTTAGCAAAAGGAACAAGAGCAACAGTCGAGCGGCACGCGACAGTGGGATACCCTTCGACCTTTTTGAAAAATAAAGAGTCTACTTAATAGAAATATCGTAACGTAAGCCTTTATATGCGTCTGTGTATGAATACGTGTATATGCGTGTATCATTTTATTGGTCAAGCACAAATGTATGTATGTGTGTGTGTGCGTTTGAATGCAAAAAATGCGTGTGCACAAAGAAGAGAAGAACAACAAATGGCTCTACGCGCTCGCATTTTCTTTCCTTTTCTTTCCTACATGAGCATTGCAATGACGTCACAGCTTGCTGGTCTGTATACAAAATCAAAGCGAACAAGGTTTTTGTTTAATAACTTCTGTGTATATCGTCCGATCAGATTGAAATTTTGACGTTATGTTGGTATTATAATTAGTTGTATATATTTTATATGTCGCTCGCAATTCAGCTTAAAAGATGAAATTATTGATTTGCGTGGGCGGGGGGCGTGGCACCCAACATTTGAAATAAACTTCACCTGTCCCGGATAAACAGAAACCTTCATGTTGACTTGGCTTAATCGACTTGGCTAGTGATCCTGAGCAAGAATATATATACTTTGTGGGGTCTCCCACGCCTCCTTCTACCTGTTACATACATTTGCACAAAGTAAGTATACCCTTTTTTGACCATTTTCAATGGTCGAAGGGTATAAAAAGGCCTGAAAACAAAAATATTGTAGATAGCAGATGAGTATTTTCTGATGAATATAATGAACTTGGAAATCCAATTAGATACAAAGCTAGATTGGTTGCACGAGGATTCACTCAAAAGTACCAAGTCGACTATGAAGAGACATATGCTCCTGTAGCTAGAATCTCAAGTTTTCGATTCATATTATCACTGGCAATACAATATAACTTAAAAGTCCATCAAATGGATGTAAAAACAGCTTTCTTAAATGGCACGTCAAAAGAGGAAATATATATGAGAATTCCTCAAGGTATATCGTGCAATAGTAACAATGTGTGTAAATTGAATAAGGCAATTTACGGACTCAAGCAAGCGGCTAGATGCTGGTTTGAAGTATTTGAGCAAGCATTGAAAGACTGTGAGTTTGCAAACTCTCCAGTAGATTGCTGTATATATATTTTGGACAAAGGTAACATCAATGAAAACATATATGTGTTATTATACAATATGTAGATGATGTGGTTATAGCTACAGAAGATATGACAAGAATGAATAACTTCAAAAAGTATTTAATGGAAAAGTTCAGAATGACTGACCTAAATGAAATAAAACATTTTATTGGAATTAGGATAGAAATGCATGAAGGTGAAATTTATTTAAGCCAATCTGCATATGTTAAAAGAATTTTAAATAAATTTAAAATGGAAAATTGTAATGCAGTACTCCTTTACCTAGCAAAATAAATTATGAATTACTTAATTCAGATGAAAACTGCAATGCCCAATGCCGTAACCTTATAGGATGTTTAATGTACATAATGCTTTGTACACGCCCAGATTTGACTACTGCAGTAAACATCTTGAGTAGATATAGTAGCAAAAATAACTCAGAGTTATGGCAGAACTTAAAAATTGTTCTTAGATATTTGAAGTGCACTATCGATATGAAATTAATTTTTAAAAAGAACTTGTCATTCGATAATAAATTAATTGGTTTTGTGGATTCTGATTGGGGTGGTAGTGAAATTGATAGAAAAAGTACATCAGGGTACTTACTGAGTATATGGCCCTATTTGAAGCCGTATGGCTTAAATCTTTATTAACTAGTATTAACATTAAACTAGAAAACCCCATTAAAATTTTCGAAGACAATCAAGGCTGTATTAGCATAACCAACAATCCCCCATGCCTTAAACGAGCTAAACATATTGATATTAAATATCATTTTACAAGAGAGCAAGTTCAGAATAATGTGATTTATCTTGAGTATATTTCTACAGAGAACCAACTGGCTGACATATTTACAAAACCGTTACCTGCTACAAGATTTCTGGAGCTACGAGAAAAATTGGGTTTGATGCAAGACGACCAATCAAATGCTCAATGATAATTTCTTTTTAAATCTAATTTCTGTAAACATCACAATGATCTGATCGGGTTTTTCTGGGTTTTCCCCGTATCCTCGCAGCGAATGCTGGATCAGTTAACACTTCTCAGAATGCACACCACCCACATATATACTAATGACTATTTTTGTTTATAAATTGTAGACGTTATTTTTGAGGGGGCGTGTTGCAATACCCCTATTCAACTACAAAAATAACGTTTAGCAACACTACTTTATATTTTACATGCATGGTCACACTTTTTATTTCCTTCCTTCTTCTTGAACTTTTTCTGCTGAGAGCAGGTCGTGGTGCTGGTGTTGCAGTTGAAAATATATATAATTATAAATAACTAAAACATAAATCTTGATTTAGAAAATAAAGCGCTATCGTGATAGTATCGAATATTTCAATGAAAACCATCGGAAATATCGAATGTTCTAACCATCGATAGTTTTCCAGCTCTACTAGGGACCATAGAGCTGGAGGAAGAAATGAAAACAAAGAATTCCAATATTTGCATGGAATTAACATTTATGAGTTATCTGTATTAAAGGTTCTGATGACAAAAAAATCTTTTAAAACACTTTATTCCAATAAAATATAAACTTATACTGAATAACTTTTGAATAAAAAAGTTTTTATTTTTCCGCAATTAAAAAGGGGAAATAAACAACAAAAAAACCAGAAATTCCTTTATTATTAGTAAAACACCTCCAAAACATTCAATTTTTAAAATTGGAGTTGATGCCGAAAAACACGACTTTTTCCCACTGAGCATTGCGAATAATAACAATAGTTCTGTATCTACCTTAACATTTCAAATTCCGACCTAACTATAAAGAAATTTTATATATGAATATATTTTCTTTCTAGTGGTAGTAATACTTTTTTATTGTGATTTGTCTTTTGTTACTAACACTAACTCTCCTGATCTGATTGGGTTTTTCCAATCCTCTGCAACAAACGTCGGATCGGCTTTTTCGTTTATACCGCAGTTCCAAGAATCCAATAAGTTATAGCTTAATTTAGTATACCCTTCGACCATTAAAAATAGTCAAAAAAGGGTATACTAACTTAGTGCAAATTTATGTAAAAGGCAGAATATTCGTGCTCAAGATCAGTAGCCGAATCGCGCCATGTCTGTCTGTCTGTAAGCTGTGTAAGCGCACAGATCTCAGCAATTATGAAAGTTATATATACCGGATTTGACAGGCAGATTTTTGTGTACAATACTTATTTCGGTAAAGGTTAAATATGTGCCCTAATCTGAGATTTTCTAAAAATTTTTCTCAACACTTGGCATTTTCTTGCTTGCATTTCGAATAAATCAGTTTGTGGGACACTGTACCGTCACAACATTTTGCAGGCAGACTGGCGCTTTACACAAAAAAGCAACAACAAAATACATGCAAATTTAATTATTTTCAAATTTCAATAAAAAAAACTAGAAGCTTCCGTGACATAATTCCTTCACCTTAATTCATCATAAATATAGCCCTACCTTGTGGTAGTGCAAAAAACGTAAAGAAAATAGTATCGTAAGTAAGGAATAGTATCGTGAAATTATATACACTTTAGGTTTAAACAAAGGTCGAAGGGTATCTCACTGTCGCGTGCAACTCGACTGTTGCTCCTGTATTTTTTTCAATGTCAGCACATATTGAAACTTTCACAGAGCGTAAAGAATTGCCTCGTGCTAATCATTCCGCTGTCGTTGTGCGACTGAGTTGATGTTGCTGTGCGCTTCTTCAAACGAGTAGTGGTTAACGAAGAGAGCCGATCGCTCACTCGTGAAACACTTCGGGCTTAATCGCTATAGCATCAAAAGAGTAAAATTCGCTCTTAAAGTACGTCGTGGATAAGTGGTTGTATTCGGTGTACACCCCTGTCTCTAATTATACGACAACTTAAAATGTTTGGTTAGGCCTCGTAGGAGAGTGAGAACGCAATACAAAACAAAATAAAATATGTAGGATGACAATGCAGATTCAATAACAAAACCCATAACATAATTTTATTGCTCGTCTTTTATCTTCCGTTTTCAAGTTACGGTAAAATATGCTCAATCGGTACGTTTTTGCACTGGCAGCAAGTGAAACAAACTAATAAGACACATTTCAACTTTTGCAGCTGTGATAATTTTTGGGCGCATTTTTTGTGATCGTTATTTCGTTTATACCCTTAAAATGTAATACTTACTATGTGCAAGTGTATGTAACAGACAGATAACAGAAGGAAGGTTCGCAGACCCCACAAAGTATATATTATATGTACATATATATTCTGACTTAGGATCACGAGTCAATTGAGCCATACCCGTCTGTCTGTCCGGATGTCTATCCAGATAAACATACAGATTTCATTTAAGCCATGTCTCTCTGTCTGTCAGGATGATCAGATGACCAGATGAGCACACAGATCTAAGCTATTTAGATACATGTAAAATTAATTTTTTTCAAAATTCAATTAAAAAATACTAGAATCAACCGCCAAATAATTCTCTCACCTAAATTAAAAATAAATATAGCCCTATCCGTAAAAAAAATTTAAAAAAGTCGGAGATGTAGGCAGCTATTTAACCTCTACCAACAATATTTATAAAACTAAATAACTACACTGAACAATATTTAATTACATACATTTGTTTATCACGTCTGCTCGAAATTTGCTCTCCCAATAGACAAGAGAAGTTTTCCACTCTTTAATTACATCGCGGACGGCGAAGAACTGGTGCAGACACATAAAAACGAAGAGAACCAAGAAACAGCACGCACGCTTTTCTCTTTACTTGTGAAAGAACACAAGACAATAGTGAGAGAGAAAGAACGGGATCATGCAATAATAGATACAGTGGGACGAACTAGGAAATTCTTAAACGAAAATAATAACATATTAATTTTAAATTCTGACACAAGACAGTGGCAATAGAAAACGACGTGCTGACAGTAGAAGGCCATGGATTATCGTAGTATACCGTGTATCATTTATTTTCCGTTATTTCTAATGTAAATTTTGCTTTAATTGGATTATTATTTAACATTTAAAAACATGAATTTTATACGGTATTTGAACGAACGCACATATTCAATTCTCGGACAGAAGAGGAAGAACACATAAACACTGCAGTTGCGAATAAACAATTTAAATTTATATTGTTCTTTCTTTCCTATTAAATATATATAAATATATAAACTCAACAAACAATAATTTTTTAGTAGTCAACACATGTTGTTAGAACACTTTTATAAACTTTGCCGAATGTTGCACAAATCTGGCAGTGATGTAGCCCATGTGTGCCAAATACGGTAATTGGTGTGTGTTAGAGCGGGACGCCATGTGGATAGGCAGACATGTAAGTTTCGGCGCCCCACTCGAACATTCGTAATTTATTGACTGTCTTAAATATTGCATATAAATTTAAAATTAAATATTTGAAAACTATTTTTTATTGATAATAAGCGGGTGTATGCGGCCCGTTTGACTGTAGTTTTCCTTATAGCTTATACGAATAAAAAAAAATTAAAATAATTAAAATGAAAAGTTGCACCAGCCGCGCATAAGAGTTGAACTCGCGCACGCACATAAAATCTTCAAAGACTGCTTTCTGCCACTAGATTTGGACTTCGGTATGAATATAAAATAATTTGATTTATATTTACCATAAAATTAATTCTAATTCAAGTTAAAAATTATTTATGTATATTAACCACCAGTGCACAAAGTGTTGGTTCATGGTTACCAGATTATCAAATACAGTATTCTTCCTGTTGGAGTTGTATGCGAACATGTGTCTGGTTATGGGATTCTTCTGATCCTTTGCTGTTTAGTTTGAACCTTAGCAAAAGGAACAAGAGCAACAGTCGAGCGGCACGCGACAGTGGGATACCCTTCGACCTTTTTGAAAAATAAAGAGTCTACTTAATAGAAATATCGTAACGTAAGCCTTTATATGCGTCTGTGTATGAATACGTGTATATGCGTGTATCATTTTATTGGTCAAGCACAAATGTATGTATGTGTGTGTGTGCGTTTGAATGCAAAAAATGCGTGTGCACAAAGAAGAGAAGAACAACAAATGGCTCTACGCGCTCGCATTTTCTTTCCTTTTCTTTCCTACATGAGCATTGCAATGACGTCACAGCTTGCTGGTCTGTATACAAAATCAAAGCGAACAAGGTTTTTGTTTAATAACTTCTGTGTATATCGTCCGATCAGATTGAAATTTTGACGTTATGTTGGTATTATAATTAGTTGTATATATTTTATATGTCGCTCGCAATTCAGCTTAAAAGATGAAATTATTGATTTGCGTGGGCGGGGGGCGTGGCACCCAACATTTGAAATAAACTTCACCTGTCCCGGATAAACAGAAACCTTCATGTTGACTTGGCTTAATCGACTTGGCTAGTGATCCTGAGCAAGAATATATATACTTTGTGGGGTCTCCCACGCCTCCTTCTACCTGTTACATACATTTGCACAAAGTAAGTATACCCTTTTTTGACCATTTTCAATGGTCGAAGGGTATAAAAAGGCCTGAAAACAAAAATATTGTAGATAGCAGATGAGTATTTTCTGATGAATATAATGAACTTGGAAATCCAATTAGATACAAAGCTAGATTGGTTGCACGAGGATTCACTCAAAAGTACCAAGTCGACTATGAAGAGACATATGCTCCTGTAGCTAGAATCTCAAGTTTTCGATTCATATTATCACTGGCAATACAATATAACTTAAAAGTCCATCAAATGGATGTAAAAACAGCTTTCTTAAATGGCACGTCAAAAGAGGAAATATATATGAGAATTCCTCAAGGTATATCGTGCAATAGTAACAATGTGTGTAAATTGAATAAGGCAATTTACGGACTCAAGCAAGCGGCTAGATGCTGGTTTGAAGTATTTGAGCAAGCATTGAAAGACTGTGAGTTTGCAAACTCTCCAGTAGATTGCTGTATATATATTTTGGACAAAGGTAACATCAATGAAAACATATATGTGTTATTATACAATATGTAGATGATGTGGTTATAGCTACAGAAGATATGACAAGAATGAATAACTTCAAAAAGTATTTAATGGAAAAGTTCAGAATGACTGACCTAAATGAAATAAAACATTTTATTGGAATTAGGATAGAAATGCATGAAGGTGAAATTTATTTAAGCCAATCTGCATATGTTAAAAGAATTTTAAATAAATTTAAAATGGAAAATTGTAATGCAGTACTCCTTTACCTAGCAAAATAAATTATGAATTACTTAATTCAGATGAAAACTGCAATGCCCAATGCCGTAACCTTATAGGATGTTTAATGTACATAATGCTTTGTACACGCCCAGATTTAACTACTGCAGTAAACATCTTGAGTAGATATTGTAGCAAAAATAACTCAGAGTTATGGCAGAACTTAAAAAGAGTTCTTAGATATTTGAAGTGCACTATCGATATGAAATTAATTTTTAAAAAGAACTTGTCATTCGATAATAAATTAATTGGTTTTGTGGATTCTGATTGGGGTGGTAGTGAAATTGATAGAAAAAGTACATCAGGGTACTTATTGAGTATATGGCCCTATTTGAAGCCGTATGGCTTAAATCTTTATTAACTAGTATTAACATTAAACTAGAAAACCCCATTAAAATTTTCGAAGACAATCAAGGCTGTATTAGCATAGCCAACAATCCCTCATGCCATAAACGAGCTAAACATATTGATATTAAATATCATTTTACAAGAGAGCAAGTTCAGAATAATGTTATTTATCTTGAGTATATTTCTACAGAGAACCAACTGGCTGACATATTTACAAAACCGTTACCTGCTACAAGATTTGTGGAGCTACGAGAAAAATTGGGTTTGATGCAAGACGACCAATCAAATGCTCAATGATAATTTCTTTTTAAATCTAATTTCTGTAAACATATTTTGTCACAATGATCTGATCGGGTTTTTCTGGGTTTTCCCCGTATCCTCGCAGCGAATGCTGGATCAGTTAACACTTCTCAGAATGCACACCACCCACATATATACTAATGACTATTTTTGTTTATAAATTGTAGACGTTATTTTTGAGGGGGCTTGTTGCAATACCCCTATTCAACTACAAAAATAACGTTTAGCAACACTACTTTATATTTTACATGCATGGTCACACTTTTTATTTCCTTCCTTCTTGAACTTTTTCTGCTGAGAGCAGGTCGTGGTGCTGGTGTTGCAGTTGAAAATATATATAATTATAAATAACTAAAACATAAATCTTGACTTATTATTTAAAAGGATACTATAAAATCATAAGCTACAACAGTTTAGTTTAAAATATTTAATTTTGTATCCATGAATGTGATATAGTTCTATGTTTGTTTGTTTAAAAAAAAAAAAAATATATAAGTTTAATCAAACATGTTTTTTTTATAAAAGTCGTTTAAAAAATAAACCAATAAATTCTTTCTCAATTTACAATGGGTATAACCACTATTTAGAAAATAAAGCGCTATCATGATAGTATCGAATACTTCAATGAAAACCATCGGAAATATCGAATGTTCTAACCATCGATAGTTTCCCAGCTCTACTAGGGACCATAGAGCTGGAGGAAGAAATGAAAACAAGGAATTCCAATATTTGCATGGAATTAACATTTATGAGTTATCTGTATTAAAGGTTCTGATGACAAAAAAATCTTTTAAAACACTTTATTCCAATAAAATATAAACTTATACTGAATAACTTTTGAATAAAAAAGTTTTTATTTTTCCGCAATTAAAAAGGGGAAATAAACAACAAAAAAAACAAAAATTCCTTTATTATTAGTAAAACACCTCCAAAACTTTCAATTTTTAAAATTGGAGTTGATGCCGAAAAACACGACTTTTTCCCACTGAGCATTGCGAATAATAACAATAGTTCTGTATCTACCTTAACATTTCAAATTCCGACCTAACTATAAAGAATCCTCTGCAACAAACGTCGGATCGGCTTTTTCGTTTATACCGCAGTTCCAAGAATCCAATAAGTTATAGCCTAATTTAGTATACCCTTCGACCATTGAAAATAGTCAAAAAAGGGTATACTAACTTAGTGCAAATTTATGTAAAAGGCAGAATATTCGTGCTCAAGATCAGTAGCCGAATCGCGCCATGTCTGTCTGTCTGTAAGCTGTGTAAGCGCACAGATCTCAGCAATTATGAAAGTTATATATACCGGATTTGACAGGCAGATTTTTGTGTACAATACTTATTTCGGTAAAGGTTAAATATGTGTCCTAATCTGAGATTTTCTAAAAATTTTTCTCAACACTTGGCATTTTCTTGCTTGCATTTCGAATAAATCAGTTTGTGGGACACTGTACCGTCACAACATTTTGCAGGCAGACTGGCGCTTTACACAAAAAAGCAACAACAAAATACATGCAAATTTAATTATTTTCAAATTTCAATAAAAAAAACTAGAAGCTTCCGTGACATAATTCCTTCACCTTAATTCATCATAAATATAGCCCTACCTTGTGGTAGTGCAAAAAACGTAAAGAAAATAGTATCGTAAGTAAGGAATAGTATCGTGAAATTATATACACTTTAGGTTTAAACAAAGGTCGAAGGGTATCTCACTGTCGCGTGCAACTCGACTGTTGCTCCTGTATTTTTTTCAATGTCAGCACATATTGAAACTTTCACAGAGCGTAAAGAATTGCCTCGTGCTAATCATTCCGCTGTCGTTGTGCGACTGAGTTGATGTTGCTGTGCGCTTCTTCAAACGAGTAGTGGTTAACGAAGAGAGCCGATCGCTCACTCGTGAAACACTTCGGGCTTAATCGCTATAGCATCAAAAGAGTAAAATTCGCTCTTAAAGTACGTCGTGGATAAGTGGTTGTATTCGGTGTACACCCCTGTCTCTAATTATACGACAACTTAAAATGTTTGGTTAGGCCTCGTAGGAGAGTGAGAACGCAATACAAAACAAAATAAAATATGTAGGATGACAATGCAGATTCAATAACAAAACCCATAACATAATTTTATTGCTCGTCTTTTATCTTCCGTTTTCAAGTTACGGTAAAATATGCTCAATCGGTACGTTTTTGCACTGGCAGCAAGTGAAACAAACTAATAAGACACATTTCAACTTTTGCAGCTGTGATAATTTTTGGGCGCATTTTTTGTGATCGTTATTTCGTTTATACCCTTAAAATGTAATACTTACTATGTGCAAGTGTATGTAACAGACAGATAACAGAAGGAAGGTTCGCAGACCCCACAAAGTATATATTATATGTACATATATATTCTGACTTAGGATCACGAGTCAATTGAGCCATACCCGTCTGTCTGTCCGGATGTCTATCCAGATAAACATACAGATTTCATTTAAGCCATGTCTCTCTGTCTGTCAGGATGATCAGATGACCAGATGAGCACACAGATCTAAGCTATTTAGATACATGTAAAATTAATTTTTTTCAAAATTCAATTAAAAAATACTAGAATCAACCGCCAAATAATTCTCTCACCTAAATTAAAAATAAATATAGCCCTATCCGTAAAAAAAATTTAAAAAAGTCGGAGATGTAGGCAGCTATTTAACCTCTACCAACAATATTTATAAAACTAAATAACTACACTGAACAATATTTAATTACATACATTTGTTTATCACGTCTGCTCGAAATTTGCTCTCCCAATAGACAAGAGAAGTTTTCCACTCTTTAATTACATCGCGGACGGCGAAGAACTGGTGCAGACACATAAAAACGAAGAGAACCAAGAAACAGCACGCACGCTTTTCTCTTTACTTGTGAAAGAACACAAGACAATAGTGAGAGAGAAAGAACGGGATCATGCAATAATAGATACAGTGGGACGAACTAGGAAATTCTTAAACGAAAATAATAACATATTAATTTTAAATTCTGACACAAGACAGTGGCAATAGAAAACGACGTGCTGACAGTAGAAGGCCATGGATTATCGTAGTATACCGTGTATCATTTATTTTCCGTTATTTCTAATGTAAATTTTGCTTTAATTGGATTATTATTTAACATTTAAAAACATGAATTTTATACGGTATTTGAACGAACGCACATATTCAATTCTCGGACAGAAGAGGAAGAACACATAAACACTGCAGTTGCGAATAAACAATTTAAATTTATATTGTTCTTTCTTTCCTATTAAATATATATAAATATATAAACTCAACAAACAATAATTTTTTAGTAGTCAACACATGTTGTTAGAACACTTTTATAAACTTTGCCGAATGTTGCACAAATCTGGCAGTGATGTAGCCCATGTGTGCCAAATACGGTAATTGGTGTGTGTTAGAGCGGGACGCCATGTGGATAGGCAGACATGTAAGTTTCGGCGCCCCACTCGAACATTCGTAATTTATTGACTGTCTTAAATATTGCATATAAATTTAAAATTAAATATTTGAAAACTATTTTTTATTGATAATAAGCGGGTGTATGCGGCCCGTTTGACTGTAGTTTTCCTTATAGCTTATACGAATAAAAAAAAATTAAAATAATTAAAATGAAAAGTTGCACCAGCCGCGCATAAGAGTTGAACTCGCGCACGCACATAAAATCTTCAAAGACTGCTTTCTGCCACTAGTTTTGGACTTCGGTATGAATATAAAATAATTTGATTTATATTTACCATAAAATTAATTCTAATTCAAGTTAAAAATTATTTATGTATATTAACCACCAGTGCACAAAGTGTTGGTTCATGGTTACCAGATTATCAAATACAGTATTCTTCCTGTTGGAGTTGTATGCGAACATGTGTCTGGTTATGGGATTCTTCTGATCCTTTGCTGTTTAGTTTGAACCTTAGCAAAAGGAACAAGAGCAACAGTCGAGCGGCACGCGACAGTGGGATACCCTTCGACCTTTTTGAAAAATAAAGAGTCTACTTAATAGAAATATCGTAACGTAAGCCTTTATATGCGTCTGTGTATGAATACGTGTATATGCGTGTATCATTTTATTGGTCAAGCACAAATGTATGTATGTGTGTGTGTGCGTTTGAATGCAAAAAATGCGTGTGCACAAAGAAGAGAAGAACAACAAATGGCTCTACGCGCTCGCATTTTCTTTCCTTTTCTTTCCTACATGAGCATTGCAATGACGTCACAGCTTGCTGGTCTGTATACAAAATCAAAGCGAACAAGGTTTTTGTTTAATAACTTCTGTGTATATCGTCCGATCAGATTGAAATTTTGACGTTATGTTGGTATTATAATTAGTTGTATATATTTTATATGTCGCTCGCAATTCAGCTTAAAAGATGAAATTATTGATTTGCGTGGGCGGGGGGCGTGGCACCCAACATTTGAAATAAACTTCACCTGTCCCGGATAAACAGAAACCTTCATGTTGACTTGGCTTAATCGACTTGGCTAGTGATCCTGAGCAAGAATATATATACTTTGTGGGGTCTCCCACGCCTCCTTCTACCTGTTACATACATTTGCACAAAGTAAGTATACCCTTTTTTGACCATTTTCAATGGTCGAAGGGTATAAAAAGGCCTGAAAACAAAAATATTGTAGATAGCAGATGAGTATTTTCTGATGAATATAATGAACTTGGAAATCCAATTAGATACAAAGCTAGATTGGTTGCACGAGGATTCACTCAAAAGTACCAAGTCGACTATGAAGAGACATATGCTCCTGTAGCTAGAATCTCAAGTTTTCGATTCATATTATCACTGGCAATA
Organism: Zaprionus indianus; assembly: GCA_018904595.1. Classification (NCBI taxonomy): domain Eukaryota; kingdom Metazoa; phylum Arthropoda; class Insecta; order Diptera; family Drosophilidae; genus Zaprionus; species Zaprionus indianus. The sequence continues at coordinate 145,644 of JAEIHA010000884.1, read as the reverse complement.
CAATATAACTTAAAAGTCCATCAAATGGATGTAAAAACAGCTTTCTTAAATGGCACGTCAAAAGAGGAAATATATATGAGAATTCCTCAAGGTATATCGTGCAATAGTAACAATGTGTGTAAATTGAATAAGGCAATTTACGGACTCAAGCAAGCGGCTAGATGCTGGTTTGAAGTATTTGAGCAAGCATTGAAAGACTGCGAGTTTGCAAACTCTCCAGTAGATTGCTGTATATATATTTTGGACAAAGGTAACATCAATGAAAACATATATATGTTATTATACAATATGTAGATGATGTGGTTATAGCTACAGAAGATATGACAAGAATGAATAACTTCAAAAAGTATTTAATGGAAAAGTTCAGAATGACTGACCTAAATGAAATAAAACATTTTATTGGAATTAGGATAGAAATGCATGAAGGTGAAATTTATTTAAGCCAATCTGCATATGTTAAAAGAATTTTAAATAAATTTAACATGGAAAATTGTAATGCAGTACTCCTTTACCTAGCAAAATAAATTATGAATTACTTAATTCAGATGAAAACTGCAATGCCCAATGTGGTAACCTTATAGGATGTTTAATGTACATAATGCTTTGTACACGCCCAGATTTAACTACTGCAGTAAACATCTTGAGTAGATATTGTAGCAAAAATAACTCAGAGTTATGGCAGAACTTAAAAAGAGTTCTTAGATATTTGAAGTGCACTATCGATATGAAATTAATTTTTAAAAAGAACTTGTCATTCGATAATAAATTAATTGGTTTTGTGGATTCTGATTGGGGTGGTAGTGAAATTGATAGAAAAAGTACATCAGGGTACTTATTGAGTATATGGCCCTATTTGAAGCCGTATGGCTTAAATCTTTATTAACTAGTATTAACATTAAACTAGAAAACCCCATTAAAATTTTCGAAGACAATCAAGGCTGTATTAGCATAGCCAACAATCCCTCATGCCATAAACGAGCTAAACATATTGATATTAAATATCATTTTACAAGAGAGCAAGTTCAGAATAATGTTATTTATCTTGAGTATATTTCTACAGAGAACCAACTGGCTGACATATTTACAAAACCGTTACCTGCTACAAGATTTCTGGAGCTACGAGAAAAATTGGGTTTGATGCAAGACGACCAATCAAATGCTCAATGATAATTTCTTTTTAAATCTAATTTCTGTAAACATATTTTGTCACAATGATCTGATCGGGTTTTTCTGGGTTTTCCCCGTATCCTCGCAGCGAATGCTGGATCAGTTAACACTTCTCAGAATGCACACCACCCACATATATACTAATGACTATTTTTGTTTATAAATTGTAGACGTTATTTTTGAGGGGGCGTGTTGCAATACCCCTATTCAACTACAAAAATAACGTTTAGCAACACTACTTTATATTTTACATGCATGGTCACACTTTTTATTTCCTTCCTTCTTCTTGAACTTTTTCTGCTGAGAGCAGGTCGTGGTGCTGGTGTTGCAGTTGAAAATATATATAATTATAAATAACTAAAACATAAATCTTGACTTATTATTTAAAAGGATACTATAAAATCATAAGCTACAACAGTTTAGTTTAAAATATTTAATTTTGTATCCATGAATGTGATATAGTTCTATGTTTGTTTGTTTTTTAAAAAAAAATATATATATAAGTTTAATCAAACATGTTTTTTTTTATAAAAGTCGTTTAAAAATAAACCAATAAATCCTTTCTCAATTTACAATGGGTATAACCACTATTTAGTAAATAAAGCGCTATCGTGATAGCAGGGGCGTTCAGAGCTTTTTTGGGGCCCGGGGCAAAAAAAAATTCGGGGCCCCCTCCCTCCCTATTTCTTTGTGGCACGACACATACATGGAAAAAATAATAGAAACAGCACTTGCACCTGGACGAAAATCTAAATTGCTCAATTTGTACTAGCACTATATGCATGAAATTGGCATCAAATAGAAGGCTGATAACTGTACTTTTATATGCGACTTGTTTCGGGTCGATGTGACCTTTGACACTTTAGCAATCTCCCTCTAAAGGAAAAAACTCCCTTTGGATCTGGAAAAAATAATAGAAACAAACGACATTTTTTTGAATATTTTTCGTTTTTTTTCAGTGAATTCTTTAAAAAGGCATGCATTCAACACTTTTAGGTAAGTTTAGCTAAGAATGACCGAATTTGCGGAAAAATTCTGTACAATTAACCTGTAACATGAAGAAAAGGTCACGGGGGTCACTGCCCCCCTGTATAGCGCAATATTGTCAAAGTTCTTCCTTATTTTTGAATTAAATGCCTTCAATCCCTTAAAAATAGTGCCCTATAATTGAAAAAAATGATGTGGTTTGATGAAAGTAACTTAAATTTGTTTAGATCTAATGAAAAACCTTACATAAGACGTCCAAAAACTACTGATTTCGATCCTAAGCCCACCACACCGTTTGTGGTGTGAATATCATACTATGGAAATTCTTTGCCCCTTCTGTAGTTGGTCCGATATTCTTGATATAGGAACAAATTGCGGCTCCCGACTTCGTAGACATCGTAAAGAACTTGATGCCAAGGAAAAAGTCCCGTTAAAACGGGGCTTCATTGGGTATAATGGCCCCAAACCTGCCTCGAAACTGCCTAGGACATGGGTGCAAGATCGCGAGCTCAATAAATTGGAGTGGTTTGACCAGTCCCCGGGCTCAAATCGGATAGAACACGTGTGAGGAGTAATATAAGAAACGGATTGGATGCATAAAACCCGAAATTAAAGAAGGACTTTGACAATATTGCGCTATACAGGGGGGCAGTGACCCCCGTGACCTTTTCTTCATGTTACAGGTTAATTGTACAGAATTTTTCCGCAAATTCGGTCATTCTTAGCTAAACTTACCTAAAAGTGTTGAATGCATGCCTTTTTAAAGAATTCACTGAAAAAAAACGAAAAATATTCAAAAAAATGTCGTTTGTTTCTATTATTTTTTCCAGATCCAAAGGGAGTTTTTTCCTTTAGAGGGAGATTGCTAAAGTGTCAAAGGTCACATCGACCCGAAACAAGTCGCATATTAAAGTACAGTTATCAGCCTTCTATTTGATGTCAATTTCCTGCATATAGTGCGTGTACATAATGCGCAATTTAGATTTTCTTCCAAGTGCAAGTGCTGTTTCTATTATTTTTTCCACCACTGTATATACTCGATTTGTCATATTTTGAAAAACTGCCATTCGACGTTTGGGGGCCCCCTTGACGACGGGGCCCGGGGCAAACTGCCCCGTTTGCCCCCCCCTCTGAACGCGCCTGCGTGATAGTATCGAATATTTCAATGAAAACCATCGGAAATATCGAATGTTCTAACCATCGATAGTTTCCCAGCTCTACTAGGGACCATAGAGCTGGAGGAAGAAATGAAAACAAGGAATTCCAATATTTGCATGGAATTAACATTTATGAGTTATCTGTATTAAAGGTTCTGATGACAAAAAAATCTTTTAAAACACTTTATTCCAATAAAATATAAACTTATACTGAATAACTTTTGAATAAAAAGTTTTTATTTTTCCGCAATTAAAAAGGGGAAATAAACAACAAAAAAAACAAAAATTCCTTTATTATTAGTAAAACACCTCCAAAACTTTCAATTTTTAAAATTGGAGTTGATGCCGAAAAACACGACTTTTTCCCACTGAGCATTGCGAATAATAACAATAGTTCTGTATCTACCTTAACATTCAAATTCCGACCTAACTATAAAGAATCCTCTGCAACAAACGTCGGATCGGCTTTTTCGTTTATACCGCAGTTCCAAGAATCCAATAAGTTATAGCCTAATTTAGTATACCCTTCGACCATTGAAAATAGTCAAAAAAGGGTATACTAACTTAGTGCAAATTTATGTAAAAGGCAGAATATTCGTGCTCAAGATCAGTAGCCGAATCGCGCCATGTCTGTCTGTCTGTAAGCTGTGTAAGCGCACAGATCTCAGCAATTATGAAAGTTATATATACCGGATTTGACAGGCAGATTTTTGTGTACAATACTTATTTCGGTAAAGGTTAAATATGTGTCCTAATCTGAGATTTTCTAAAAATTTTTCTCAACACTTGGCATTTTCTTGCTTGCATTTCGAATAAATCAGTTTGTGGGACACTGTACCGTCACAACATTTTGCAGGCAGACTGGCGCTTTACACAAAAACGCAACAACAAAATACATGCAAATTTAATTATTTTCAAATTTCAATAAAAAAAACTAGAAGCTTCCGTGACATAATTCCTTCACCTTAATTCATCATAAATATAGCCCCACCTTGTGGTAGTGCAAAAAACGTAAAGAAAATAGTATCGTAAGTAAGGAATAGTATCGTGAAATTATATACACTTTAGGTTTAAACAAAGGTCGAAGGGTATCTCACTGTCGCGTGCCACTCGACTGTTGCTCCTGTATTTTTTTCAATGTCAGCACATATTGAAACGGTCGCACAGCGTAAAGAATTGCCTCGTGGTAATCATTCCGCTGTCGTTGTGCGACTGAGTTGATGTTGCTGTGCGCTTCTTCAAACGAGTAGTGGTTAACGAAGAGAGCCGATCGCTCACTCGTGAAACACTTCGGGCTTAATCGCTATAGCATCAAAAGAGTAAAATTCGCTCTTAAAGTACGTCGTGGATAAGTGGTTGTATTCGGTGTACACCCCTGTCTCTAATTATACGACAACTTAAAATGTTTGGTTAGGCCTCGTAGGAGAGTGAGAACGCAATACAAAACAAAATAAAATATGTAGGATGACAATGCAGATTCAATAACAAAACCCATAACATAATTTTATTGCTCGTCTTTTATCTTCCGTTTTCAAGTTACGGTAAAATATGCTCAATCGGTACGTTTTTGCACTGGCAGCAAGTGAAACAAACTAATAAGACACATTTCAACTTTTGCAGCTGTGATAATTTTTGGGCGCATTTTTTGTGATCGTTATTTCGTTTATACCCTTAAAATGTAATACTTACTATGTGCAAGTGTATGTAACAGACAGATAACAGAAGGAAGGTTCGCAGACCCCACAAAGTATATATTATATGTACATATATATTCTGACTTAGGATCACGAGTCAATTGAGCCATACCCGTCTGTCTGTCCGGATGTCTATCCAGATAAACATACAGATTTCATTTAAGCCATGTCTCTCTGTCTGTCAGGATGATCAGATGACCAGATGAGCACACAGATCTAAGCTATTTAGATACATGTAAAATTAATTTTTTTCAAAATTCAATTAAAAAATAGTAGAATCAACCGCCAAATAATTCTTTCACCTAAATTAAAAATAAATATAGCCCTATCCGTAAAAAGAATATTAAAAAATCGGAGATGTAGGCAGCTATTTAACCTCTACCAACAATATTTATAAAACTAAATAACTACACTGAACAATATTTAATTACATACATTTGTTTATCACGTCTGCTCGAAATTTGCTCTCCCAATAGACAAGAGAAGTTTTCCACTCTTTAATTACATCGCGGACGGCGAAGAACTGGTGCAGACACATAAAAACAAAGAGAACCAAGAAACAGCACGCACGCTTTTCTCTTTACTTGTGAAAAAACACAAGACAATAATGAGAGAGAAAGAACGGGATCGTGCAATAATAGATACAGTGGGACGAACTAGGAAATTCTTAAACGAAAATAATAATATATTAATTTTAAATTCTGACACAAAACAGTGGCAATAGAAAACGACGTGCTGACAGTAGAAGGCCATGGATTATCGTAGCATACCGTGTATCATTTATTTTCCGTTATTTCTAATGTAAATTTTGCTTTAATTGGATTATTATTAAACATTTAAAAACATGAATTTTATACGGTATTTGAACGAACGCACATATTCAATTGTCGGACAGAAGAGGAAGAACACATAAACACTGCAGATGCGAATAAACAATTTAAATTTATATTGTTCTTTCTTTCCTATTAAATATATATAAATATATAAACTCAACAAACAATAATTTTTTAGTATGCAACACATGTTGTTAGAACACTTTTATAAACTTTGCCGAATGCTGCAGAAATCTGGCAGTGATGTAGCCCATGTGTGCCAAATACGGTAATTGATGTGTGTTAGAGCGGGACGCCATGTGGATAGGCAGACATGTAAGTTTCGGCGTCCCACTCGAACATTCGTAATTTATTGACTGTCTTAAATATTGCATAAAAATTTAAAATTAAGTATTTGAAAACTATTTTTTATTGATAATAAGCGGGTGTATGCGGCCCGTTTGACTGTAGTTTTCCTTATAGTTTATACGAATAAAAAAAAAATTAAAATAATTCAAATGAAAAGTTGCACCAGCCGCGCATAAGAGTTGAACTCGCGCACGCACACACAATCTTCAAAGACTGCTTTCTGCCACTAGATTTGGACTTCGGTATGCTTGCGTAAATAACGTCTGTTTTAGCATAAATGGTACGTTTAAATTGAGTTTAATTCGTTTTTAAAATGAAAATTCTTGTCCATTCGCTTTTGGGTTGAATTTGTGCATGTCGTTCGAATGAAATAAAAAAAATATAAAATTTATATTTTTAAATGCTTAATAATAATCCGAATAATGTAAGGTGTTCATTATAAATAACGGAAAATAAATGATATATGGTATACCATGATAATCCATGGTTTTCTACAGTCAGCACCTGACTGTAGCGTTCGACTGGTTTTAAAATCCATGGCCTAAAAACTATAAATAGCCTAGCCTTCTGCTGGTAGTTTTGGTAAAGTTTTTTGAAATACAGTTGTTGCTTAGAGTCAAGAATGTCATATGGCCGAAGAAATGTGTTATGATTTAAGAAATTAAGTTTAAGATATATAATGTGTAGCAGCTGAGTACCCTAGCACACTGCAATAACCATATCTTAAATTACATACTCTGTAAACATTATACATATATACACACTTTGTAAATATTGGCCATAAGTAAACATAACGATATCTGTTAGTATTAACATACACTGTAAAGAGGAGAATAAGAACAAGAAGAATAAAAGACAGTCTAGAACATAAAGCGAGAGAGACGAGACCTACAACTTCAGAAGTGGGATAACGGAATAACGAAAAAAATTTTTCACACATTCACATATCCCTTAACATGGCAACAACTCCGATTTTCATCATTTTTTTTTTATTTGGAAGACAAAAGTAAATAAAAAATACACTTCTTTTTATTTTTTTAATTTATTTAGTTATTTTCTTATATTTTTAAAAAAAAGGGGAGTGATGCATTTCTGCATCAAGTGCGCTTTAAGGGAAAATATTTTTAAACTACCCCATAGCATGGTAATTATAATCATCATTACAATTTTATTGTTAATGTATTAATTTAAATGAAAGTTTTTAAAACAATTATTTCTTTTATTAAAACATAAGAATACGCCACATTTGTCGCACTGTGTTTGGGAGAATCCAGTGCAGTTTGGATATTTACAACGCAGCCTCTTGTCAGTCCAGACAGGCCAATGACCGAATTGATCCTGCCGAACCATTTTGTTTGGCATTTGTTGCGAAGGTCCCCTAAGCTCTTTTTCATCCAATGCACATTGGATGCCAGAGCCACGCTTTCCTTTATTTTTTGTAGCATCCAATTTAGTTAAGGCTTCTGCTATTTGCAAACGAAAATCAGCTGAATTAAGCAACTTGTCAGTTGAGGCCTTCGCTTTGTGAACGCGCTGGTATAAAAGCCAAGCATTGCTTACAGTCAGGTCCAGAAGGTGGTAAAACACTCTAACTTGCCACCTTTGACTTTTAATGGAAATTTTATATCTTCCTATAATGCTGTCAATCAGGTCAACGCCTCCCATGTAGCGTTCGATTTCAATATATTCTTTTTTTTGTCGATCGAATCGACGTGCCGAATCTTTGGGAACAATTCCAGCATAATTTGATGCCAATCTAACTACTTTGTTGTCCATCCATGATGTCAATGATATATCAACTCCATCATAATTGTGACATATTCCAAACAAGTGCCTCGTGACATTTTCTTTCCCTTCGAAAATTCATACAACTTACCATTGGTAATTCTGTTCTGCCTGATTGTTCCTAAGGCCAAAATTCCGTCATCAGCTAAGAATTTCAAGAGGGGCAAGGATGTGAAGTAATTGTCAAAATATAGACGATAGTTTTGGTGCTTTGGTATTTCTCTTGCCAATCTGATAACGCAATTAGATGCAGCACCAAGGTCAGGTTCTTGAGGCAATACGATGTTTTCCTTGCCAGTGTCAAATTCAAATTTGTAACAAAACCCTGAAATACCGCTCAGCAGCAACAGCTTGTATCCCCATTTATGAGGTTTGTTGGGTAAATACCTTTTCATTTGGTTTCGAGCCTTTGTGGAGCACATTTGTTCATCAACACACAGGAACTGCTCCATTGGTATTTTACCGAAACTTGTGTTCAGTTTCTCCACAACTGGCCTTATTTTGAAAAGACGATCATGTCGAGGATCGTTAGGAGGAACAATGTTTACGTTATCGTTAAAATGTATATGAACTCTTAATTGTTCGAACCGTTTTTGCGACATAACATTATTGACTGCTACCATTCCAATACTTTGGAACCAGTATTTAGGCACATTGGGTAAGCGTCCAATAGACATGTACAGAATCATACCAACGAATTGACGTATTTCCAAAGATGAGAAGATAAGGCTAGAACTAGGATTTTTTTGATATACGTAGAGATTAGTTTCATTTTTAATTTCCTCAAATAATGATTTCGGAAATAGATGGAAAAAATATTCGATTGGAAGTTCAAGCTCCATTATTTCTGAATGAAATGAGGTATTCCCACGGAACTGCATTTGATGGTCATTGAGAATTAAATTTCCCTGCTTCCAAATAAGTCCTCTATTCAACTCCTTTCGCCGTTTTGTTTTGCCGTCTACCATGTTCACATCAGGGTTTTCAACAGATTGATCATTCAAGTCCATTGGACGTTCGCCGCGATCCTCCGAATCTCCTTCATCTGAACTACTAATTTCATCTACCTCTGGGCAGTAGTCGCTCTCGCTATCTCCAGAAAAATCTAAGTCATCTTCGCTTTCGAGTCCATTTATAATTCCAGCAATTTGTGATGACGTCAACCGATTTCTAGACATTATTCTTAAATTAAAACAGACAAACATCTTGTTTGTACTAATAAAAGTAATATGAACATAAAACACGGAAAACGAACACGTATACATTGGGACAAACACATAGATCATCATGTTGATCAAACAAATCACAAAACGTTATTTTCCAAGATCAGGCTGAAAATTATATTCATGGTTGTTAGTATTTTTTAATATGTAAAGCTACTTTGATGCATATCTGCAACAAACTGAAATTGTTGATTTATTCATATTCTTATGCAACAAACACAAAAACTCGACAATAATCAAATAAACATAATATTTACCTTTTTATAAATGCAAATTGTTTCCACTAAATCACTTTATTATAATTTTTATTTTTATAAGAAACTGCATAACCAATTGAGTTTAGCGCATTCACAAAATTGGCGGGAAAAGTAATTAGCTGTTTAGTATTTTAAATAATTTAGTGTTACCAACACTTTTTATATAATAAACGAATGTTATTGATCTGCATCAAATACATTTTTGACAATTTTATGACGCACATTGAAAAATAATTGTACTCAAACGGTATGATGCAGATATGCATCACCACCATGTTAAGGGATATACATACATGTGTTGATCATTTTTTTTCTAATCCCCTTGCCTACAAGGAAAACATACATATATTACACAAGAAAAACGGAGCCGATCGCAGTGGAGGACTACACCACAACGCAATTGCGAAATTGGCTGGACAAGCTGGACATGCCAAGAACGGGCAATAAAGCGGCGTTGGCCGCACGTATCAACGAAGTGTCACCAGAGGATCGAGGATCATGCCCGAGATTGGATGAAGAATTAACAACGTCGCACTGATGCAGACAGGCAGCGACATACCTCATTCCGACGCCGAAAACGCTGGTGACGCAGATAATGGCGAGGAGAACATAATCATGCAAGCCAATGTGAAGAAAATGACGCGCTAAAAGCTCAAACTGGGCGTAATGCTAGTATGACCCAGAATTTTGAGAAATCGCAATCATGCCGATGTAACAAATGATTGTATTCAAAATGAGCGCGGAAAATATAATAGAAACATTGCAGCGGATATATTAGCGATAGAATACCCTAAACCAAATGATCCGTATAGCCTTAACACTGGTGCACAATGTAATCCAAATCTGAAAGAAAGACTTATTAGCACATTTAACAAATATTATAGCAAAGCAAAACAACCAGAAATACCAATTATAAAATGCGAAATGAAATTCAAATTTGATAACGTAAAGCCTTTTCATTATCCTCCAAGACGACTGTCGTATACTGAAAAGGCGCACGTACAAGAACTGTTCGATGAATATTTAGAAAAGGGTATAATCCAAGAAAGTGAATCGGAGTATGCATCTCCAATAGTGTTAGTAAAAAAAAGTCAGGTGAACTAAGAATGTGCGTAGACTACCGTACACTGAATAAAAGCATGCTTAGAGATAATTAATCGACACCATTAATTGACGACCTTATCGATAAACTTTCAGAAAAACAATTTTTCACAAAGCTAGATCTAACCAGTCGAACGCTACAGTCAGGTGCTGACTGTAGAAGGCCATGGATTATCATGGTATACTTTATATCATTTATTTTCCGTTATATGAAAATTTTGCATTATTTGGCTTATTATTAAGCATTTAAAAATATAAATTTTATATGCTTGTTATTTTATTCGAACGACACGCACAAATTCAATTGCAGGCAGAAGAAGATGAACGCATAAACAATGCAAAAGCGAATAAACAAGAATTATAAGCATTAGGTAGGGCGAGAGAGGTCAATAAGTTTATGTATGCATTTTTGCTTATGTCAAACAGTAGTGGCGGCCGCGGAAGTTGTACAGTAGCCTAGTGGAGTGTGTGCCGGATTCGAAGACCAATTATGTTAACAGTGTGAAATTTGTGAAATGTTTTTTTTCTTTTCCTTTTAATAATTTAAATGCTTAACAAACAATACTTTTTTAATTTTTTGGTACGCAACATATTTAATTAGAACACTGTTATAAACTTTGCCGAATGTTGCACAAATCTGACAGTTGCGTACATACGCCGAATACTGCAATAGAGCGGGACGCCGAAATATAAATGTGCAAATGCAGACATGTATGTATCGGCCTCCCGCCGCTCTAACTTTCGTAACTTATTGACCGGCCGCCCATGGGACTTGAACTCACGCACGCACTCATTAAAATCTATGTATAAGGACCGCTGTCCGCCACTCTAACCACTAAGCCACCGCCTCATTTTTCGTTTGATCGGCAAAATTGCATTCTGAGCTAATTCTGTTACCATTCTATGCAAATAAAAAGTTTTGTTAAATGCTGTGTGCCCGACGCTAGATTCGAACTTCGGTATGATGCGTAAATTGGGTCTTAATATGCGCATAAGTATACGTTTAAATTGAGTTTAATTCGGATCATATCTCCCTTATTTTTAGTACGATTTAAATGAAATTTTCAGAAAACACCCGTGGAAAGGTATTTGTCAAGTGAGATGTACAACTTTTGTTGTTGGGTGTATATTGTGTATATAAAATCGTTATTACTAATTTACAGAGGCGGGAAGGGGCGTGGCCGAATTTCAAAAAAACTTTGAAACACCTATACACGTATGTTGTCACAAAATTTTGTGGGTCTAGCTCTTATAGTTGCTGAGATCCAGGCGTTCATACAGACGGACAGACAGACAGACGGACAGACAGACATGGCACAATCGATTCGGCTGTTGATACTGATTCAGAATATATATAGTTTATGGGGTCGGAGATGCCCCCTTCTGCCTGTTACGCACAAACTCGTTCCGACAAAGACAGTAGACCATGAAGTTTTTAAAATCCATGGCCTAAAAAACGGGTATTTCCATGTTTTCATGTACGAAGACTCGATCAAATACACGTCATTCACGACCCCAATGGGACAATTCGAATGGCAGAGAATGCCTTTTGGTTTACGTAATGCGCCGGCGATATTCCAACGATTCATATATAGAATATTGAACGATCTAATCAGAGAAAGTAAAGTTTTAGTCTACATGGACGATATTTTGAAAGCAACAAAAGATAGTGAGAGTCGTTTTGAAATATTAAAGTAAGTTTTAAATCGATTAGTAAGAAACAAACTAGAGTTAAGGCTAGATAAATGCGAATTTTTCTACACCGAAGTCAAATATTTAGGAAACTTTGTTTCGGGAAAAGGAATTAAGCCAGATACCAAAGGTCTACAGGCGGTAAAAAATTTTCCTACACCACGTGACACACGACGTGCAAAGCTTTATAGGTCTATGCTCATACTTTAGGCCCTTCATAAAAGACTTTTCAACAAAAGCAAAACCGCTGTATGACCTCATTAGAAAAGAGAAGAAGTTTGAGTTTGGAGAAAAAGAGCTAGAATGTTATGAGCTATTTAAAAACAACTTACTTGAAGCACCTATTTTATCGTTATATAATCCTAATGACCCAGCTGAATTACATTGCGATGTTAGCGCAGTAGGTTTCGGGGTAATTCTCATGCAAAGAAAGAGCGATGACAAGCTTCATCCAGTGTTTTATTTTTCGAAACGAACAACTGACGTCGAAACTAGATACCACAGCTTCGAGCTCGAAACTCTAGCAATCATATACTCCTTACAACGGTTCAGAATTTACTTGCAAGGCATTCAATTCAAGATGGTCAGAGATTGCAGCACACTTACCATGGCATTGAGTAAAAGAGATTTATCCCCAAGAAAAGCTCGATGGGCACTTGAGTTACAAAACTATGATTATACACTAGAGCATCGTTCAGGAAAACGTATGCAACATGTTGACGCGCTGAGTAGAAACACACACATATTGACGATCGACTCAAATACTTTCGAGGAAAGTTTAATAATTTGCCAAAACAAAGATAAAAACATTATAAAGATACGCGAAAAATTACGTTGAAGACAAACATTACGAAATGAGAAACGGCGTTATGTATAGAAAAAAAGATAGCGAATCACTTTTATTTTATATACCCCAAGAAATGGAAGATCACGTCCTGTATAAGTACCATAACGAACTAGGACACATTGGAATAGACAAAATGATAGATACCATTTTAAAAAGTTACTGGTTTCCAAATATAAAAGCAAAGGTGAAACAGCACATTAGCCATTGTCTCAACTGCATAGCTTACTCAGCACAGAGCGGTAAAAGCGAAGGATTCTTACATAACATACCAAAAGAAAGCACTCCTTTTGATGTAATACACATAGATCATTACGTCCCAATCGATAATAGAAGGGCCAATACACATGTACTAGTTATAATAGACGCATTTACAAAATTCGTAAGGATATACCCAGCCAAGACAACAAAATCAAGGGAAGCAGTAATAGCACTTAAAGATTATTTCCGAGCTTATAGTAGACCTAAATGTTTAATATCAGACCGAGGAACATGTTTCACATCAAAGGAGTTTGAAGAATTTTTAGAAGAAGAAGGAGTGAAACATGTTAAAATTGCAACAGGATCGCCACAAGCCAATGGCCAAGTTGAAAGAGTCAATAGAATTATAGGCCCAATGATTGCAAAATGAATAGAACATGGGAATACAGTATTAGAAACAGTTGAGTACGCATTAAATAACACAGTACAAAGGTCAATCAACGATCATCCAAGCAAAGTACTGTTTGGAGTATCGCAAAAGGCCAAGTTTCAGATAAATTAAGAGAAAACTTACAAGAATTAGATAGCAATCAGATATCGAGAGATTTGAACGAAATTAGGCAAGAAGCAGATAAACAAATCAAGAAAGTACAGGAATACAATAAGAATGCAGTAGACACAAAAAGATCGACACAACACAAGTATATAAAAAAAGATCTTGTTATGATCAAAAACTTCGATTCACATACGGGTATATCAAAAAAACTAATCCCAAAGTTCAAAGGTCCTTATAGAATAACAAAAATACTACAAAATGACAGATACGTATTGGAGGATGTTGAAAACTTTCAGCAGTCAAGACTTCCGTACAAAGGGATTTGGGCCGTCGCAAATATACGACCATGGTTAGACAAGAAGAATCAAATGGAAAAACAAACATTTTATAATAAGAGATCAGGAGCTCTCAGGTCAGGAAGGCCGAATTGTAGCAGCTGAGCACCCTAGCACACTTCAATAACCATATCTGTTAAATAACATACTCTGTGAACATTATACATATATACTGACGTGAGATATCAAAATATCTCGTGTTGAGTCGAACTAATGGTCCAGAGACCAACGCTGCAATATTCCAGACCGCAATAAAACTCATAAACTTGAGAGGGTTTCGGTTATTTAAATTGGCATTCAGCTGCATGCGCGCGGATACTTTTGCTGAGTAAGATGTTTACGACAATTCTTTTGCATAAGGCGTTGTAATTTGAGTGAAGTTTGTTTAGTGTCGTGTGAGTTTGTTACTATGTATGTATGATGTGCATATGTTATTATGTATGTGCATATGTCACTATATACACACTATGTAAATACTAGCCATAAGTAAACATAACGACATCTGTTAGTGTTAACATTAACATACACTGTAAAAAGGAGAATAAGAACAAGAAGAATAAAAGACAGTCTAGAACATAAAGCGAGAGAGACGAGACCTACATGTGGTTTCACATTAACGAAAGACTGAAACTGCCTATAGTCTCCGATACGTTTTGGGCTTTTTGATATAAAGTTATAGATATCTCTTGCAAATCCCTCCACAGTTTTTGGCAATTTTTTGCAATCATTAGACGCTCAGAGGTGAAATGAGTGCCATATACATTTTATCAAAAACAAATTCGGAATATTTTTTTTCAGTAGTTGCGAAAGAGAATGATTTTGGCCAAACATTGCATTGCATCCATCCGCAGCAAATCCTATCATGTTCTGCTTATATGGAATGTCCCTTTCTTCAAAAAACTTCTTGAATTCATTATGCAATGCCGTGGCAGAACTGTCAGTGACTGCAATAAGCCATAAAAAGGTATCTTGTACTTGAATGCCACTGCAGTTCTTGCAATAAGAGCGAAATGCTTCGTTGTAGATCTGTCTGTACTTTCAATGACAATAAGCGAGAACTTATTTAATTTCAACCGTTCTATTAACTGGTCCTCTGCCACTTGTCCAGTTACCGGAGTTATAATAGCTTGAGCCTTTGTCCGTCAGAATTTGATTGACGGTACGACTTTTGGTGCGCACGCAACAGATTGCATTGGCCATTGGCCGCTCTATCTCCAGCTCCAGTGAAAACGAAAGCGGCTATGATACGGACAACGAATCCCTAAAGGACGACGTGATTAGACAGTTCACCGTGCCCTATAAGAAAAAGACGGCTAAACTGGCCAAAGTCGATGAGGTCAGCGATGCTGAAGAACTGCCGTCAAATACCAATCGATTTGCTGCACTGCCTATCGAAGAGGACGTAGCTGCCAAGGAACCAGCTAAGCCAGTGGAGGCCGCCGTACCCAAGCCCCCTCCAATCATAGTACCTGGGGTGCACAGCATTGTAGACATGCTAGCTGACCTTGGAGAAGTTAGCGAGCCAGGAAGCTTCCATTATAAAGTTACCTGAGGAGGTTGCGTAAGAATTATGCCGAAAGACAGCTCGACGTATCAAAAAATTGTTGACCACATGGACAACCATAACATGGCCTTCAGGACATTCCAGCTAAAGGAAAATCGTGCTTTCCGGGTGGTCATCAAAGGGCTTCATTCAACAACGCCAGCTCAATATATCATTGAAGAACTGAAAGGGCTCGGACACATTGTTCGAGATATCAAGAACGCCGTATCAAGAATAACGAAAAACCCGATGGCTATGTTTTTTGTAAATTTGGAGGCAAAAAGATGTTTGAGGTTAAAAGGCTCTGCCATGCTGTGGTCTCCATCGAGGAGCCCAGAAAGTTCAATGACCTGGTGCAGTGCTACCGCTGCCAGGCTTTCGGGCACACCAAGCGCTACTGCAGATTGCAGTACACTTGCGTAAAGTGCGGTCAAGGGCATGACTCTATTGAGTGCACTTAGGCCAAAGATGCTCCTGCCACATGCGGTAACTGCGGGGAGGCGCACACTGCGTCTTACCAAGGCTGCCGTGTTTATATCAAGGCCAAGAAGAGGGCTGCCCCCAAGCCAAAGGCGAAGGCAATGGCTCCACCTCAGAACGTGGTCCAAACACCACCAGTGACTACCAACAACGCCACACGCTCTGGCTCCAGCTACGCTGGCGTCACCAGGGGAAGGTACCCCCAGCAGCAGCAACCCAACAACATCTTCAACCAACAAGGTCTCAATGACCGGGAGGCAGCGATGGAGGATAGAATAATGAGGCGCATGGAGAATATGATGGCCTCAATGTTCTCCCAGCTTAAAGATATAGTGATGGCTATGTTCTCCTGCCAGAGAACCACACCATGAGTACTCAGATAGTAATCTGGAATGCTAACGGCTTGGCGAAGAACAAGCCAGAAGTGGAGCTCTACCTGAAAACCAACCACGTGGATGTGATGCTGGTCAGCGAGACCCACTTTACAACGAGGAGATGGAGCCGATGCAATTGGACCGGATGCAATGCGCCAGGATTCTGCTGCTGACTCATTCTGGGAAAATTTGTATCGCGGTAGTTCACAATTAGCCATCCCGAATTGTCATCGCAGCTGAAAAACTTGGGACCGAAGTTTCTTATTGGCGGAGACTTCAACGCCAAGCATACATGGTGGGGCTCCGGGATCGTCAACCCCAAGGGCAGCGCTCTGCTGAAGTGCGTTAGAGAGATGGGCTGCAATCTGCACTCAACTGGGGAGCTGACATACTGGCCCAGCGACCTTAATAAGATACCGGACCTCATAGATCTAGGCATCAATAAAGGCATTGACCCGACGAAGGTATCTACAGTTGGGTGTTACGAGTTGTGCTCCGACCACAGTATGGTCAAGGTACTGCTTAGGACCTCCCTTCTAAGGACTCCCATCAGCACTGGAGGAGACATCGACGAAGCCGCTGCTAGTTTTACTGGCAGAATCCACCAGCCGGCTAGGATGGCCACACCCACACCTCGTACCAACAGCGGGAGACCCCAAGTGGCCCGCACGTACAGCCACCTATGGTCGAGTGAACTGGCGTCGATGGTATCTGAGAAGAGGAGGTTGAAGAGAGTCAGGTCGACCAGCAGAGCTCCATCCGACAAAAGGGCTTACAATAGAGCCTGCAAGCAGCTCAAACAGATGCTCCATGATACGAGGAGCAAGGTGCTTGAGGAGGAGCTGATAGAATTGGAGCCAGGCAATGCTGAGCACAACATCTGGAACGCCACCAAATACCTGAAGAGACCTGTGCGGAGGGGGGCACCTGTCAAAACAGCTGCATGTGTATGGTGCGTTTGCCGACCATCTGGAAACCAGCCTCCAGCCTTTCGCCTTGTGTGGTGATGAGGACATAGAAGAGACGACGCAGAAGTAATCTCCTGGCTATGACAAAATCGACGCAGATGCCCTCCCAGCGAATTGCATAGAGTTCCTCATGGTTCTGATGAACCCATGCTTAAGACTGGGACACCGCCCTTCCCAGTGGAAGGGCGCTGAGGTTATCCTCACATTCTGATGGATCATATTCTCGATCCGCTGGTCGGCCTGTTTAGAGCTAGTCTCACTTGGGGATACATACGCGTCTCTTGGAGGAGAGTCAATGTGGTATTCATTCCCAAACAGGGGAATCGTCCCCAGGACCAGCCCAAATCCTATAGGCCGATCAGTCTCACCTCCTTCCTGCTTAAGACAGCGGAAAGGCTCATAGACCTGCACATACGGTGCTCTCTGCAGGAAACTTATCCTCTGCATCCCACGCGGTTTGCGTATATAGCCGGAAGGTCGACGGAGGTCGCCCTCCACAAATTAGTAGGTAAAATCGAAGAAGCCCTCGCATCCAAGAACATTGCTTTGTGCTCTTTTCTTGATATAGAGGGTGCCTTCGATAATACCGGCTACGGCTCTATTTCTGCTGCGCTAGAGCGCAGAAATATTGCCCGTCCCCTAATCCGGTGGATTGAGGCTATGCTCAAACACCGGATCATTTCCTCTACCTTGGACACCACGACTGCCTTTATCAGTGCGGTTAAAGGATGTCCCCAGGGAGGGGTCTTATCCCCCCTACTCTGGTCTTTAGTAGTTGATGAACTACTAAGCATTCTCGCAGACCAGGGCGTGCAAGCAATCGGCTACGCGGACGACCTGGCTCTAATAGTGAACGGGAAATTTGCCAACACCGTGACAGAGCTAATGCAATCTGCTCTGAACAAGGTTGGCAGATGGTGCGAAGATGTAGGTCTCAGCATCAATCCCCAAAAGGCAATTATTGTTCCCTTCACTAAGCGCTATTCTATTGACATAGGTCAATTGAACATAGGCGGCTCCCCTGTGGGTCTTTCCAGCGAAGTCAAGTATCTAGGGGTGACCTTTGACAAAAGACTAAACTGGAATTCCCACCTAAACAACACTCTATCAAAGGCAACTCATGCCATGTGGGCATGCAGAAGATTCTTTGGTAGAACCTGGGGTCTCAAATCCTGTAACATCCGGTTGCTATTTGAGATGATGGTAAGACCCATCGTCACCTACGCTGCAATTGTGTGGTGGCCAAAGGTGACGCAGGTCACTGCCATCAACAAATGCAATAAATTGCATAGGCTACTTTGCCTTTCTCTGACGGGTGCACTCCGCACCTGTCCCACAGCAGCAATGGAGTCAATCCTCAACTTGACTCCGCTGCATATCAATATAAAAGAAGTCGCTGCAATGAGTCTTCTTAGAATCAAGCTCCAATCTGGGCTTCTAGCTACCGAATCAGGGCATGCTAGACTTATCAAAGATATTCCTGGCTTAGAGATCTGCACTAGATCTGATTCTATGACCAAGGAACTCCTCTTTGGTGCAAAATTCAGGACTCTCATCCCAGACCGGAAGGACTGGGATGCTGGCAACCCCATCAGCGACCCTGACGGCATACACTGGTATACCGACGGGTCTAAAACTGATCAGGGGGTTGGAGCCGGGATACATGGTCCCAACTCCAAAACCTCGATTGCCATGGGCAAGTGGCCCACGGTCTTTCAATCCGAGGTTCATGCCATTGAGTTCTGCTGCCGTCTAATCCTTGAGAAGGGGATGAGAGGAGCGAACATTTACATCTTCTCGGACAGCCAAGCTGCCATACTAGCCCTCTCCTCAAAGAGAGTAAGTTCACGTATGGTGGCTGACTGCTGGAACTGCCTCCAGAGGCTGTCCAACAGAAACAAAGTTACCCTCCTTTGGGTACCTGGACACTCTGGGTTCCAGGGCAACGAGCTAGCGGATGAACTAGCGAGGGCGGGGTCATCAGCCTCTATGGTTGGCCCCGAACCCTTCTGCGGCGTGGGGTGGTCAACCATCTCATCCCTTGTGAAAACTTGGGCAGATAGGTTGACCGAACGCTATTGGTTCTTCCAACCAGGGATGAGGCAGGCTAGAGAGCTTACAAATCCCTCGGTTAAACGCAGAACAGACTCACTCTCCAGGAGAGATCTCTATCTCCTTGTTGGCTATCTCAGTGGCCACCATCTGGTGAACTATCACCTAACAAAAATGCGTCTATCCTCTGATGCAGAGTGCAGGCTCTGTAAAGAGGACGATGAAACCACCAAACACATCTGTGTGACTGTCCAGCCTTGGTTTGGAGTAGGAGGAAACATTTGCACGTGGAGTTCGCAGTTCCCGAGCAAATTGTCCGTTCCTCGACGAAAGACCTGCTTGGCTTCATCAGGGAAGCAGAGCGGCTTTTGTCAAGATAGGGAGAGCATTTAGGCACAAAAGACCATTCTGGTCGCAGTGCCTCGCGCCTTCTCTGCTGGGAGACTCCCTCTTTCAAATAATAATAATAATAATACTTTTATTTGTTTGTGTGTTATAAGCAGGTGTTCCTGCATAAATAAAATATCGGCTGGGGTTCTTCCTGTCGTATTGTGTTTAGTTTTATGATTATAAATGTAAAGGATTGTTTCAAAGCTAGTTAATTTGTTTTCAGGGTTTGATTCGGTATTAATAATTCTTAATTTTTCATTAATAGTTTTATGAAATCTCTCAACATCAGAAATTCCATTTTTACTGGTTGTGATCTCTATTTTTACGCCTTCTGTTTGTAACCAAAGCTGTAAAGCTGCGCACATAAATACTGAATCTTTATCTGCTTTGATTTCTATTGGTTTACCCATATTGGTAAAAACTGAGAGTATTGCTCGTTTAGCTTCGAGCCAATCTCTGGATTGTATTTCAGTTAAAAAGGCGAACTTTGAATAAATATCGATGCACGATAGAAATTGTTTATTATTGACCATATAAAAGTCCATTACATATTTATCTCTTGGATTAAAGACTTCAGGAGTTGTTTCGAATTTTAATTGTGTATCTCTATGCTCAGTTTTTGCTACATTGCAAACATCACATTCGTTTATGATGTTTTGAATTAATTTTTGATAATCGGGGTAATAGAAGTTTTCTTTGAAAAGGGCAATGGTTTTTTCAATACCAGGATGTAAAAGTTCTTTTTGTTTCTGAAGTATAATTTCTTTAAATTGAGCATATTTGTGAAAATTGGTAAGTTTTACTACTTTTGTAATATTATTTAGGCAAATAATATTTACGTAGGCGTTTTGGAATGTTGTAAAGTCTTCATCATTGTTGAAATAAATTACAGTGTTTTTAGTGCAAATGTTTTCTTTGATAAGCTCTTTTGCATAATCGAAAGTCATTTCTTTATAAGTTATGTTTATTATTGTTTTATGGAAATATTTTGTTACCTTTAATTCATTTGTGTGACCCTTAGTGAATTCTATCTGATGGGTAAAGTAATTAATGTGTCTTTCTGTAATGGGTATGTAATTATACCATTGAAAATGGTCAAAAAAGGGTATACTAACTTTGTGCAAATGTATGTAACAGGCAGAAGGAGGCGTGGAAGACCCCACAAAGTATATATATTCTTACTCAGGATCACAAGCCAAGTCGAATAAGCCATGTCTGTCTGTCTGTCCAGATGTCTGGATGTCTGGATGTCCGGATGAACACACAGATCTCAGCTATTATAAAAGCTAGAGACACCAAATTTGGCATGAAGGTTTCTGTTTATCCGGGACAGGTGAAGTTTATTTCAAATGTTGGGTGCCACGCCCCCCGCCCACGCAAATCAATAATTTCATCTTTTTAGCTGATTTGCGAGCGACATATAAAATATACAACATTCTGAGTAAGACTATATTTAGCTACTTATAATACCAACAAAACGTCAAAATTCCAATCCGATCGGACAACAAACACAGAAGTTATTAAACAAAAATCTTGTTCGCTTTGATTTTTTATACAGACCAGCAATCTGTGACGTCATTGCAATGCTCATGTAGGAAAGAAAAGGAAAGAGAATGCGAGCGCGTAGCGCCACTTGTTGTTCTTCACTTGTTTTCTAAGCACACGCTTTTTTTGCATTCAAACGCACACACACACATACATACATTTGTGCTTGACCAATGAAATTCTACATGCATATATACGTATTCATATAAACACGCATATAAAGGCTTACGTTACGATATTTCTATTAAGGAGAAGTATTGTACAATTATTGACTCTTTACGTTTCAAAAAGGTCGAAGGGTATCCCTCTGTCGCGTGCCGGTCATGTGCATAGCCTGTGCCTAGCCAGTGTCTAGCCTGTGTCTAGCCAGTGTCTAGCCTGAGACAGGCATGTGCATAGCGTGTGCCTAGCCTGTGCCTAGCCTGTGCCTAGCCTTTGTCTAGCCGGTGCATAGCCAGAGTCTAGCCTGTGCCTAGCCAGTGTGTATCCTCTGTCTAGCCTGTGTCTAGTCTGTGTCTTGACGGTGTATAGCCGGTGTCTAGCCTGTGCCTTGCCTATGACTGGCATGTGCATAGCCTGTGCCTAGCCAGTGTTGCTCTTATTTTGACTGTCTTCGTTACTACTATGTATGGTGGCAGCGGTGATGGAAGTTTCACCGAGAAGTTCTCAATTTTCACACGTGAAAGTGCATCTGCAACATGGTTTTCTTTACCTGGTACATATTTTATTTGGTAGTCAAACTCATTTAGTCTGATTTTCCATCTTTGAAGATTCATGTTTGGTTCCTTGATATTTTCATTCAAACTAAGGGGCGGTGGTCACTTAGAATTTGAAATTTTCGACCGAAAAGATAGGACGTGAATTATTTGGTGGCCCAGACAATAGCTAAAAGTTCTTTCTCTATTGCCGAATACTTGAGTTCATGGTCATTAAGTGAACGACTAGCGTAACAAACAGGTTTATGATCCTGTGAGAGTACAGCACCTAGAGCAATATTGCTGGCATCTGTAGTCAGTGAGAATGGTTTCTCAAAGTTAGGGTAGATTGCATGTATTTTTGTTGGGTTAGGCTTTATACCTTCAGCTGTTATGATGTGCCCTAGAAACTCTGTTTCTTTTTTGAGAAATTCGCATTTGTCTAACTGCAATTTCAGATTAGCTTCCTTTAATTTAGCAAAAACTTTACGCAGAGACATAAAATGTTCTTCCAATGAAGTGGAGAATACTATAATGTCATCCATGTATACCAAACAATCTTTGTAGATAAGATCTTCTAATAGATTGTTTACGCAACGTTTAAAGGTTGCGGGGAAATTTTGAGTCCGAATGGCATTCGAGTGTACTCATAACGTCCATTCTTGGTAGAAAAAGCTGTTTTAGGTATTGAGTTTTCATCCCTTTGGATTTGATGAAAACCTTTTGCTAAATCTATGGTAGTGAAATATTGAGATCTACCGAGTTTATCTAATATTTCATCCATAACAGGAATTGGGTATTTGTCGTCCACGGTAATTTCGTTTAGTTTGTGATAGTCAATTACTATCCTAAACTTTTGTTTACCGGATGCATCACTTTTCTTTGGTACTATCCAAATAGGTGAGCAATAAGGCGAGTTCGATTTTCGAATAATGCCTTGATCAATCATTTCTTTGATTTGGACTTCGACTTCTTTGTCGTGAGCTTGGGGATATTTATAAGGTTTCTTATAAATAGGATCTTCATGCTTGGTATTTAATGACATGTTTAACAGTGCTTGTGAAGGTCAAATTTTCACCTTCTCTGTACTGAATGTCTTTAAATTCGTGAAGAATTTTAGTCAGAGCATTTCGCTCTTCCTTGTTTAAGTGATCGAGTCTGAATTCATTTGATTCTTTCAGCTCGTTTTGTACTGCATAGTTTATTGCTTCATCATCAGTTGATGGTGGCTCCAAACAGTTCATGCAGTCGGTATCGTCTTCTGAATTTACCTTTTGCTCTTTCTCATAGTGCATTAAGAAGTTGTAATTGTTTAAATTAACACTTCGTTCACTAAAATTGATTTGAGCGTTGGTGTTTTCTATGAAGTCTCTACCAAGTAGCATATCACAATTTTCCGAAAAATTATGGATATAAAAAACTTGCTTAGTGGGGCAAAGCTTACTGGGTTTCAAACTAATACTATCTTTTAATGTAATTATACCGTTAATGGTATGAACTTTTAACTTATTTGTTTTAACGGGGAAATTAAAGAAATTGGATTTTATAATATTAATTGTAGATCCGGTATCAATAATACAACGGAGCTTTATATTGTTCATAACAATATTTATGAACGGTTTTGTTCTTGTTCGTCGTCCGAGGCATTTCGATGAAAATTTTCGGACGTGTCCATTCTTGATTGGCCACTAGAACTTGGTCCTTGCCTTTTATGGGCTGGGTTAGGAGCACTTGAAGAGGCTTGATTTTATTGATAATTTGTTGTATTTTGTAATTGTGCCTGTTCTAGTTTCTGTTGATATTCTTGGTATAACTGCTCAATGTTCTGGCTATTATTATTATTTTTCTTGTTATCATTAGTATTGTTATAATTTTGCTTTTGGCTGGTTGAACTTGACACATGGTTATAATTTGGACTGTAATTCTTATTTTTGGAATATTTGCTTTGATCATTATTTTTGTTTTGACTATTTTGTGATTTCGAACGATCTAACATGGTTATGGTGCGATCGTTCGAAATCACAATACAATCATAGCAACCCTCTTGTTGAGCGATTTGCTTCAACTTGCTTACAGTTGTTATGTGGAATCTAGCTAATTGCATGTATAATCTATCAGGGAGTTTTCTTATAATTACGTCTTTGACAGTATTATTCATTCCATTTGTATATATGTGGTTATTAAACGGGTTGTTTTCTAAATCTAACTTATTTGTAATTATGAAACATTTTTCTTCTAGCTCTTCGATAAACTTAAGCACTGATCCATTGAAAGGAGTGTTGAATAATCTTCTCAGGAGTTCCTCGAATGGGGTTTGTGTTTTAAATTCCGTGATGAGGGCTTCCTTCAGATCAATCCAGGTGTCGGCTGAACTTAACTGGGACACACGCCGGGCATCACCCCCAATCTGCATCTCGATTGCACTAAACATGATGTGTGCTTGCCGGGCGTCGGTTGTCGGGTAGAGACTTTGAATGAACTCGATTCTCCGTATGAATGAACTCAATTCAGATGTTGTACCATTAAATACTGGCGCTTGTCGACTCTGACCAAGGGCCTGGTTCAGATGATTTTCCGAAAGGAGTTGAATTTGATGTGGTTGTTGTTGCGGTGGCTGTGCCATTTTAGATTTTTGTATTGATGGTTGTTTTACACTCGCTTAGCTTTGCACTAGGGTTTTTTTTATTGTTTTTGTTTTTTTTTTGTTTCGGGGTTTTGACCTGGGACGAAAATTGTCCTTTAATGGTCTTTAATGCAGCACTGAGTTATGAATTTTTTAGAAAAATGTTTACTTTTAGTTGCGGTCACACTTTTTAGCGGGCTACCAAGTTGAAGTGTTTCACAGAGCACTGAGTTTCATTTTTTGTGGATTATAGTCTTCCAGTAGCCTTTAGTTGGCTACGCAAGCGAAGTTATTCAATCACACGCGGTATTTAGGCGGATTGTAACCTTCCTGTAGCATTTAATTTAGCCACGCAAAAGAAGGTGTTAGATCACACGCGGTTCTTTGGCGGATATCGATCAACGTTTCAATCTATATCCTACCGGCTGCGCCAACAACAAGTTCGCGGTTGGTGTTTTATAAAAAAATATAACTTTATTTGTAATAAACACTTAGGCGAAACCCGGAGACAATTCGCGTCGTTCTATGAAGAAGTTTGAATTAAATCTGACTTAAAGCTACAAACTGGACGCTTAGCAAACCCTTGGCTGAGTCTTATTCACTTCTATATTGAACTTACATAAGGCTCTCTTTTATGTTTACATGATATTGGACACTCTCTTGAGTGGATTGTGCATGGGAACGGATCAGCCGAGATTTGCGCTGCGTAGGCAGTTTTGACCCTCCTCAAAACATAATCTGCATAATTTTATGGATACTTCTGAATCAGATTTGGACGCAACAGTGGTGAACAATTGCAAAATGGAAGATATTATGTCGCAGGTTTTTGATAAAGAAGAAGAACTAGACGCTGCTATAAGAATTGCTCAGAAGAAGAAATTGTTGGCCGAGCTTTCACAAAGTCTTGGCAATGCTGGTGGTGATACGCGGGACATTGTGCGCAGTGTTGTTCCATTTGCAGGAGCTGAGTCATGTGATGCAAAAAAATGGTTAACGGATTTTGAACGTGCTTGTGACGCAGTAAATGATGCCGACGCTTTTAAACTTCGCTGCATACGACTTTTAATGAAACCAGCATTAGAGGGAGACCTTTTCTTACGTGTTGACCGTTCTGCAAATTATGCCGAATTCAGAGACAATTTTTTGAAAACCTTCGGATATGACTACACTATGGCAGAAATAATATCTCAATTGAAGGCAAATGTGTATGTACCAGGCAAAATCTCCATAATTGGCTACATACGAGGGTCGTTTGATAAGTCCGTGACTTTTTGTATTTGCCGCGCACCTGCTCTAAATACAACACTGCTCCTGTCAGCAGTTATCGATTAACAGCTGACTGTAAAATTTTGAGAAAGCTGCGTTTTTTGGTTTGCGTTTTATAGGCATTGAAAGCAGACGATCTCGTGAATTTTAACGAAAATGGAAAAAAGTGAATTTCGTGTCAGCATGGCAAAATTTCATAAATTGGGCTACGAACTGCTACCCCATCCAGCATATTCTCCAGATTTAGCCCCCTGTGACTATTTTTTGTTTCCAAACATGAAGAAATGGCTCGGCGGTAAGAGATTCGGGTCAAATGAAGAGAAACACAGAAACAAACGACTATTTTGAGGGCCTTGAGAAAACCTATTATTTGGAAGGAATAAAAAAATTGGAAAAACGCTGGACTAAATGTATAGAGCTAAAAGGAGATTATGTTGAGAAATAAAACGCTTCTTTGACGAAAAAAATATATTTTATTCAAAAAGTCACGGACTTATCAAACGACCCTCGTACTACAGATGCAAGAAATAGCTGCACGTGCTGAAGTTGATGAAGCGCAAACAGTGAAACTTATAATAGATGGCTTTCAGGATAGTTCTTCAAGTATTGCCATATTGTATCATGCTCAGACGATTGAACAACTTAAGCAACTATCACGTCGATATGCTGAATTGCGGGCAAAGTCTTCAGCAGTCACTAAATCTTCTGCAACTTCACGAGTGTCAGCAGCTGAGGCTGACAAGATTGGTATCCGGTGCTTCAATTGTTCAAAGTATGGACATTACGCATCATCTTGCACTGCTCAAAAAGGTGCAAAGGGTTCCTGCTTCCGATGTGGATCACTTCAGCATGTGTTAAAGGATTGTACGCAACAACCAGTGACGTCTTCAGAGCTTGTTGGAACGACTGATCATAAAGTCGAACCGGAAAATAATAATCATTGCTTCCTCCCAATATTTAATAAGGTAGGAGTATATTTTTATACTGAAAAAACGCATAAGTCTAATTTCATTTTTCTTTCTGCCATGTTCGACACCGGAAGCAAAATTAATTTAATCAAAAGGTCAAAGGTGCCATATAGTAGTATAAGTTAGAAACTATATTCGACAAATTTTCGTGGTATCAATGGAGCTCAAATATTTTCATTTGGAAAAGTTTACTTATATATTAAGTTTAATGAAATTATCAATAATACAGAATTTTATGTTATCCCAGACTGTTATTTTGAAACGGATATATTAATTGGTAGACAGTTCATGAAAACATTTGGAGTTGAATTAATTTGTGTTAATGAAATTGAAAAGAAAATAAAAATTGAAGTACAAAGACAATTATTGAACAATTTAAATCAATTTTCTTCAGAAATATCTTCAGAAATTAGAAATTCTAGTGATAGTGATCGATTAGCAACAGTGAAATTAAGTAACAATATATTTGATTTGGATACGGAAATTTTAGGAAAAGATACAGCGGAAGATTGCATATTAGCTATTGAGCTGGATGATTCAGAGTCGTTAAATATTGATTTAAAATTGGATAAGATCGAACGCAGTAGGGTTTTAGAAATAATTAAAATTAACTATTCAGATGTCGAAAATATTGACCCCGTTGATCATAATTATGAAATGAATATTAAACTTCAGACAGACGGCTCAGTTTATTCAACACCGCGAAGACTTTCATATCAAGACAGACAGACAGTTGATAACACTATAGAAGACTTATTGAGGAAAGGATTTATTAGACCTAGCGAATCTCCTTACACATCAGCAATAGTTCTGGTTAAGAAGAAGTCAGGTGAAAAACGTATGTGTGTAGATTACAGACAACTTAACAAAATGACAATAAGAGATGGATACCCTTTACCACATATCAATGATTGTTTAGAAAAAATGGAAGGAAATCAATATTTCTCTCTTTTAGATTTAAAGTCTGAGTTTCATCAAGTTAAAATGGCAGAAAGTTTGATTTAATATACCTCTTTTGTTACACCTAATGGACAATACGAATATTTTAAGATGCCTTTTGGGTTACGAAATGCCCCTTCCGCATTTCAGAGGTTTATAAACTTTATTTCTAAACCATTAATGCGAGAACACAGTATTATTGTTTAAATTTATTTATTTATTTAATTAATTTAAAGTCAACTAAATGCAGTCGACTGAATTGACAAAAGAACAATTAAAAAGTGAAAAATTTATAAAAAATGTAAGCATAAAGTATATATAAAGGTTTTAAAAGATCTAAGATTATTTTACTTTTATTAAATTTAATTTTAATTTAATTTAATTTAATCTGGGATAGACAAAGATATAACCGATCCAACATTTGTTGCAAAGAATTGGGGAAAACCCAGAAAAACCCAATCAGATCAGAAGAGTTAATAGTATTAGTAAAAAGTTAGTATATGTTAAGACATGCCCAACCGACCGAGGGGCAGTGTCATAAACGCGAGCATGCAGAAATAGAAGCTAAGAAAAAATAGACAGGCGTTTCGAGGAAAATTTAACTTCTACCTAGGTAGGACAAAAGTTTCAATTTTAAGGCTGGTACAGAGTCTGTATTTGTTAATATGAAGGAGTACTTATTAAAATCAGAACATAATACCCTGAATGGTTCATGCAGGGCATAGTTCGATCTACAATTAGGAAGAGTTAGTGGTAAGTAATTACGGGTAATTCTACATGGGACGGCGAAGTTTAACTGGCTAACCAGATCAACACTCTCAACGTCCCCTTGGATAAGGTTATTCATAAAAACTACACCAAGCATAGTTCTTCGGTTAGCTAAGGACGGTAAATTAAGTAATCTAAGTCTATTTGTATAAGGAGGAAGTCTTATATCTACATCCCAGTTGAGACCTCGCAAGTCGAAAATTAAAAAGTTCTTTTGTACGGATTCAATACGGTCCCTGTGAATCGAGTACTGAGGACACCAAACGCATGATCCGTACTCCAAAATTGGACGAACAAGTGAGGTATAAAGGGTCTTTGTTAGATAAGGATCGTCAAACTCCTTAGACCATCGCTTAATAAAGCCAAGTATTCCCATAGCCTTATTGACCATTGTAGAAATATGTTCCGAAAACTTAAGTTTACGGTCCAGACGGATACCAAGATCGTCAACTAAGGCAATTCTTTCTAAGGCACAACCACAAAGTGTATAGGATACCAACTCAGGGCTGGTTCGGTAGAATGTCATCAGCTTGCATTTAGAACTATTCAGAATTAATAAATTTACACGGCACCATGATTGAAAACTATCTAGGTCAGCTTGTAAGTAGGAGTGACAGAAGGCATCTTTAAGTTGAAAACACAGGTTTACATCATCTGCATACATAAGAGTGCGAGCAGATCGTATGACAAGCGGAAGGTCATTGATGAAAAGAGTGAATAGAAGGGGACCTAAATGACTCCCTTGAGGAACACCAGAGGTGGCATGAAGTGGGTTTGAAAGGCAATCTTTAAAAAGTACCATTTGGGTTCTGTCAGTCAGATAACTAACAATCCAACTAAGAAGTTTAGGCGAGAAACCAAGAAGTTTAAGCTTTTCTGCTAGGAGGGAATGATTTACTGAGTCAAAAGCTTTACTGAAATCAGTATAAATGACATCAGTTTGAAGATTTTGCTGAAATCCCTGTACTACAAAGGATGTCAGCTCAAGTAAATTTGTCGTAGTGGAACGACGTTTGATGCATCCGTGTTGACAAGGGGAAATGATGGATCTACAAAAGTATTGCAAGTGAGGGGTTAAGACATTCTCAAAGAATTTAGGTATGGCCGATAGCTTAGAGATGCCTCTATAGTTAGTTGCATCCGACTTGCTGCCCTTTTTGAGAAAGGGAATAATCAATGATTCCTTCCAGATGGAAGGAAATAAAGAAGTTTCTAAGGACAGCGAGAATAGTTTTAGCAATGGCTTACTCAGGGAATTAGCACAGAACCGTAGTACGCACGCGGGAATTTCGTCGGGGCCTGGCGAGTAAAGTGGTGTAACCAAGTGAAGATCCCTAGCAATTGAACTTTCATTCATAAGTGGAGTGAAGATACCATTCGAACATGGGATATTATAAGGATATGACTGAGTATTATGGGTGGCAGGTAAATAAGTAGTTTGAAAAAACCTTGAAAACATATCGGCCATGGCCTGATCCGTGTCTGCAATAGCATTTTCAAATTCCAATTTACATGGAAAAGCCGCTGATTTACGCTTCATGTTAACAAAACTATAAAACTGTTTGGGGTTTTGAAAAAACTGAGCCCTACAACGGTTTAAATAATTTTTATAACACTTGGCGTTAAGCACGATGAAGTTTGACCGGGCAGTTAAATAGCGAGAAAAGAATAAAGAAGAGTGTTTAAGTTTATATTTATATATTTTCTTAGTTCTTTAAATTCTTTAGGCGTGACAGCTCTTTTGTAAACCACGGGGGCTTACTTGAGGCTGTCGGATAGAATCTCGGAACACATATATCAAAGAATGAATTAATGGTGCTATAAAAGACTTTTATGGCTACTGCCATATCAGTGCACAGGTGAAGATTAGACCAGTCAAAGTTAGAAATAAGGTTATTTAATTATAGGAAGTCTGCTTTTCTGAAACAGCGCACACGCTTACTATTAGTGTTACTCTTAGTCAAAGAATAATATCCCAAATCGAAATTGACTTCGAGGGTGGGATGGTATGGATCTTCAGGTACAGAGAGGGGTTGGGCCCTGTTTAAAATTACCTTAGATGGATCAGAAACGAAACATAGATCCAGCGATCTTTTTATGGAGTTAAGAACATGATTGACCTGCGACAATGACATGTCAAACAGTCCATCGAAAAGATCGTGCTGCTGGGAAGGCAATAGAGAATATTCCTCAGGACTAGGTGTCCAATTGCAGTCAGGAATATTAAAGTCCCCAAGGACTATGAACTGATCCCTGTCTGATAACAGGTTAAATACAGTCTTAATTGCAGACAAATGCTGCGAATAGACTGATGATTCCGATGACGGCGGAATATATGACCAGGTTATATATAAGAAAAAGCCGGGAAGGTGTAGTTTTACACAAATAAATTCAATATCATATTGAACCTCCGGCTGTATAAAATCTGATGCAATGGTGGAGTCTACTGCAACAAGAACGGCACCACCACGTCGATCAGTTCTATCACGCCTGTAAATAGTGTACTTACTTGGTAAAACCTCGGAGCTTAGGATTTCCGGTTTTAACCAAGTCTCTGTTAACACCAAAAACTGAGAAGTAAATGAAAGACTATTCAGAAAGAAAGTTTAAAGGTTTGCTACGAAGGCCTCTTACATTTTGATAGGAGAAAGAAAGATAAGAGTTTAGTTTTTTGTCGTCTTATTGGGCGCAGTGGTCTGGTTTGGCAAAGTAAGTCTAATCGGGGGCCGATTCTTTTTTTTCTTTGCCTCGAATTCTCTTAACCACGATATGAGCTGGCCAAAAATCAGGCGTGCATATGTGGTTAAAGCAATCGTTAGGGACACAAAGTTTAAAGGATGATACGTCCCGTTCATAAGAGAACTTAAATTTTTCCACCTTATTTTTCTCAGACAACAACAGCAGCCGAAAAGAGATATCAAAGTTTCGAGTTAGAGACGTTAGCTATTATTTATTCACTCAACAAATTTAGAATATATTTAGAAGGAATTCCATTTAAAATCATAACAGATTGTAATTCATTGACTCTGACTTTAAATCGCAAAAGTGTAAATGCCAGGATAGCTCGATGGGCCTTACAACTAGAGAACTACAACTATACGATTGAACATAGAAGTGGGAAATATATGACACATGTTGATGCCCTTAGTCGCTATACTAGATCATTGAGTGATGAATTTAAATATGAGCCAATAGCGACAATAGATGAAGATGAACAAAGAAACCAATTAGTTGCAGTGATTGACAGTGGTGATATTAATTTTCAACTTCAGATTACACAAAATAGAGATGACAAAATAGTAAAATTAAAAGAAAAATTAGAAAATGGACCCGTGAAAGATTTTATACTTTATGATGGTATTGTTTATAGACAGTTAAAAAATATGGAACTTTTATATGTTCCTGAAGAAATGGAAACTAATTTAATTAGAACAGTACATGAAAAGTTATGTCATTTAGGAACTGAAAAATGCGTAAATGAAATTCTAAACCATTATTGGTTTCCGAATATGACAACCAAAGTGAAATCATTTATTGATAATTGTCTTAAGTGTATTATGTTTACAATTCCTCCACATGCAAACAATAGAACTCTTCATAGCATCCCTAAGAAACCAATTCCCTTTGACACACTACATATAGACCATTTTGGACCCCTCCCTTCAATTATTTCTTAAAAGAAGCATATTTTAGTTGTTATTTATAGTTGCACTAAATTCGTAAAGCTATTTTCAGCTAACACTACAAGCACAAAGGAAGTGTGTATGTGTTTGACAAAGTATTTTGAAAACTAAAGCCGACCTCGTAGAATCATCAGTGATAGAGGATCCTGCTTCACATCTTCAGAATTTAGTGAATTCCTTTTAGAGTAGCGACCGCATCACCTCAAACGAATCGACAAGTAGAACGTGTAAATAGAACACTTAAGACAATGTTAGCTAAAATCACAGAGCCAGTGTAACATTCAGATTGGTGTAGATTATAAAATAAAGCTGAATTCGCTATTAATAACTCAGTACACTCCAGTACTGGAGAAATTCCATCAGTTCTGCTTTTCGGAATACAACAAAGAAGAATTGACGTTGATGCTCTGACTGAATATTTAGAAAATATAAGCAATTTAAATAAAAGCCGTGATCTTGATAATTGTTGCAAAAAAGTTTCTGAGAATATTGAAAATATTCAGAGTACTATCAAAAGAATCATAAGAATCATGAGACGTTTTCAGTAGGAGACTTTGTAGTTATGAGAAACATTGATACCACGATAGGCACAAATAAAAAATTTCTCCCCAAATATAAAGGCCCATATTGCATAAAAAAAGTTTTACCTAATGACCGAAACGTTTTGGAAGATATTGAAAATGGGCAAATTACGCAATTACCTTATGAAGGTATTTTAGAAGTTTCTCGATTACGAAATTGGGCAGACTGGCGTGACCAGTGTAAAAATTACTCCTCATTAGACTAACATTTTAAACTACTAAATATTCTTACTATAAAAATTTGTAAAAACATATGTTAATATTAACTAATAATTTAATTTACCATTACTATGTAAATATTTGAATACCATATAGATCGAGGACGATCTTAATTGTGAG
The DNA here is from genome assembly GCA_018904595.1 of Zaprionus indianus. Taxonomy (NCBI): domain Eukaryota; kingdom Metazoa; phylum Arthropoda; class Insecta; order Diptera; family Drosophilidae; genus Zaprionus; species Zaprionus indianus. Next base: position 112,250 of record JAEIHA010000884.1, on the reverse strand, counting down.
AATGGCCGAGCTGTAGCATATCTATATTATTGTATTTCTATTATATACGAGTAAGCTTTATCGGAGTTAACGATTAATCGATGTTTAAAGACAAAATAAGAAGTTCCGATAGTTGTTCATCTTCTTTGGAATCATCGTGTAATTAGAACGATAGAATAAGAGTTAAGGCAATTGTTATCGACGATCCACACATTCAATAAGAGAAGCGCTGGTGTGCAAATGACGCGTTAAGTAAAAAGTGTAATTTAATAATCGAAATAAAAAAAAAAAACTATTTAAAATTAAATAAGAACTTCATGCAAGTGGGATTGCCAGCCTACATATATATAACAACAAGTTCGCGGTTGGTATTTTATAAAAAAAATATAACTTTATTTGTAATAAACACTTAGGCGAAAACCGGAGACAATTCGCGTCGTTCTATGAAGAAGTTTGATTTAAATCTGACTTAAAGCTACAAACTGGACGCTTAGCAAACCTTTGGTTGAGTCTTATTTACTTCTATATTGAGCTTACATAAGGCTCTCTTTTATGTTTACATGATATTGGACACTCTCTTGAGTGGATTGTGCATGGGAACGGATCAGCTGAGATTTGCGCTGCGTAAGCAGTTTTGACCCTTTCGTGGGAATGTTTATAAATGATCGAAGTAGGCTGACTTGTTATTGTCGCCGAATTGGGGGAAAATGTTTATGTCTAAGCAGGCGGAATTGTCGCCGAATTGGGGGATACAAATGTTTATGTCTAAGCAGGCGGATGGATATCAGGGTATCGGTATGTCCAGATGAACACGCAGATTAAGGTTTCCGTTTACCAGGCGCAAGTTTCAAGTTTATTTCAAATGTTGGGTGCCACGCCCACCGCCCCCTGAAATCAATAATTAAACTCTTAAGCTGATTTGTGACCGTCATATAAAAGATACAACATTCTGAGTTAGAGCATATTTAGCTTATTACAATACCAACATATCGTCAATTTTAATCCGATCGGACAGCGAACACAGACGTTCTTAAGCAAAATCCTTGTATGCTATGATTTTCTATACAGACCAGCAAGCTGTGACGTCATTGCAATGCTCATGTAGGAATAACAGAGAATGCGAGCGCGTAGCGCCATCTGTTGCTCTTCTCTTATTTTCTATGCACACCAATATTTTGCATTCAAACGTACACAAACATACATACATTAATATTGTGCATGTATACATGAAAGTTAAAGGATAAAGTCGCCCAACTTATATTTTTCTTTTTTTGCACCGACAAGTGCAGTTATTTCGAAAAACCATACTGGTCTTCATTTCAGACAGTTGTTCCCATGGTATGTTATCGTTATCCGATCTTAATAATGTTCTATATGAGTAATGCATCTATGGAACATTGACAATGTCGTCAACTTGGTTGGAGTATTTTGAAAAAGAACAAAAACGGGAAGTTAGGTTGTGTTGCAGCTGTACGATATATCGGTCCGATCTTGCTTGTTCCGACTTATTTATGGCGTGCAGCAATAAGAAACATGGGTGCCACATTTTATTAAGGTATCTATAAAACTGACTAGTTTACGGTGCAACAGACGGACGAACGGACAGACAGATGTAGCTAGCTCGACTTCCCAGGTGATGCTGATTCAGATCATATACAAGTAGTATAAGGTTGTCAAATATCTCCCTTCCGCTTTTTTGTCTTTTGAATTTCGCGGCTATGTACAAAGCGCTACAGAGCTCGTATCTGGCAACACTATACATAATTTGAAAGGTCTTGATATAACCTACAAAACAACGCTATGCATGTTTAGTTTGGATATTGCGTTCAACAATAGTTATAGACGTGTAAACATGTTTTAAAGTTTTCCTTCGTTAAAGGCAAATCCGCTAGAGAAACGTTCCGTGAGATTAATGGTGTTTTGGGGGATGGTACTCTATCACTTCGAACTGCGGAGGAATGATTTCGACGATTCAGAGCCGGTGAAAACGACACCATGGATAAGCCAGCCGGCGGAAGACCTGTGACGACAAATACCGATCAAATCATGGAATACATCGAGTTAGACCGGGATATGGCATCTCGTGACATCGACAGGAAGGGAGATATTTGACAACCTTATATATACCAATCTTTATAGTGTCATAACTCCTGGCCAAAATTAATATACCCACTGCAACATTTTATACATTGCAAATGTGTACAACAGGCAGAAGGAGGCGTGACAGATCCCACTTAGTATATATAATCTTGTGCTGGATTACTAGCCGGTTCGATCGAGCCATATCTGTCTGTCTGTCCGGATGCCCGTCTTTCTATTTATTTAAAAAAGTAAAAGCATGTCACCAAATGTTCCTGCCAGTTAACAAGTAAGACAGGCAATAATTTGAAAGTATGCCGCTCCCTTTTTTATAGGTTCGAGTAGGTCTTGACATTGAAGTCATAGAAGGAATCTAAGGTCGTAACATTCCTTGGTTCTGATTTAGTCATTTAGTTATTATTGTACTTCACACAACAAAATTATGTGAGGTAACATTATTAGTTTTAAATACTCTTTCCGCCGGAGAATATAGACGCAAATACTATAAAATGGCACCAAGACGTAAATCCCATTTATTACAAAGCGAACTTGAATCGCATACATCGGTTAGTGATAATAGTAATAATGAGACGGAAGTGATAAACGATGACGAGAAGTGCCACAAAGAGCAAGAATTCACGGATCGCCTAGAAAACACTCTACAATGCACAAATAAATATAACCAGTCGAACGCTACAGTCAGGTGCTGACTGTAGAAGGCCATGGATTATCATGGTATACCTTATATCATTTATTTTCGGTTATATGAAAATTTTGCATTATTTGGCTTATTATTAAGCATTTAAAAATATAAATTTTATATTCTTGTTATTTTATTCGAACGACACGCACAAATTCAATTGCAGGCAGAAGAATATGAACGCATAAACAATGCAAAAGCGAATAAACAAGAATTATAAGCATTAGGTAGGGCGAGAGGGCAATAAGTTTATGTATGCATTTTTGCTTATGTCAAACAGTAGTGGCGGCCGCGGAAGTTGTACAGTAGCCTAGTGGAGTGCATTCTATGCAAATAAAAAGTTTTGTTAAATGCTGTGTGCCCGACGCTAGATTCGCTAGATTCGTGGCCAAATTTCAAAAAAACTTTGAAACACCTGGATATACACATCTTTTGTCACAAAATTTTATAGGTCTAGCTCTTATAGTTGCTGAGATCCAGGCGTTCATACAGACGGTCAGAAGGACAGACAGACAGACATGGCTAAATCGACTCGGCTGATGATACTGATTCAGAATATATATAGTTTATGGGGTCGGAGACGCCTCCTTCTGCCTGTTACGCACAAACTCGTTCCGACAAACACAGTAGACCATGAATTTTTTTAAAATCCATGGCCTAAAAAGTTTTTATTTTTATTTCTGTAATTAAAAAGGAAAAATAAACCACAAAAAACCTGAAATTCCCTTATTATTAGTAATAAACCTCCAAAACGTTCCAATTTTTAACATTAGAGTTGATTCCGAAAAACACGTTTTTTTCCCACTGAGCATTGCTAATAATAACAATAGTTCTGTATCTACCTTAACATTTCAAATTCCGATTTAACTATATAGAAATGTTATATATAAACATATTTTCTTTCTAGTGTCAGTAATACTTTTTAATTGTGATTTGTCTTTTGTTACTGACACTTACTCTCCTGATCTGATTGGGTTTTTCCAATCCTCTGCAACAAACGTCGGATCAGCTTTTTCCTCTGTACCGAAGTTCCAAGAATCCAATAAGTTATGGCTTAATTTATTTTACCTTTCGACCATTGAAAATAGTCAAAAAAGGGTATACTAACTTAGTGCAAATTTATGTAAAATGCAGAATATTCGTGCTCAAGATCAGTAGCCGAATCGATTGAGCAATGTCTGTCTGTTTGTAAGCTGTGTAAGCGCACAGATCTCAGCAATTATGAAAGTTACATATACCGGATTTGACAGGCAGATTTTTAGGCCATGGATTTTAAAAAAAATCATGGTCTATTGTGTTTGTCGGAACGGAAATGTGCGTAACAGGCAGAAGGAGGTAAGTTGCTCAGCATCGTCGCTTACGCGTGAACGAGCGGACTGAAGCCGCCGTTTCAGTCTCCTGACCTCTTGGCGTTTAGAAGAAAGCTCGGCACTCCACCAAACTATCTTCCTTGCGGTCTTGGGTCCTCTGCGTCCCAGCACTTGGTCGCACATAGAGTGTACGAGCGAGCGCACTCATCCAACGGCGTGTCAGCAAAATCGTCTGGGAGTTCCGAAGCCAGTCTTGTCACCCCATCCTCAAATGATCGCCAGCGTGCAGCGGAGATGTTCCAGGATGGCACAGGAGCAAAGCTCTCAACTGTATTTGCTGGGTCTGGCGTAACCACAACATTGATAATGTTGTGATCACTAAGATCCCACTCATCCACTCTCCAGTCGTACGTAGCCCACGTACATGCTGCATCGATAACGAGTGTCACATCGATATCACTACGTGCGTAGGGAGTCTCGAATGTAAACTTGTTACACGGCGTGTTGAGCACATCGGCTCGACAACCTTGAATCCAGTCAGACAGCAGCTCACCCCGGAAGTAGGTAGCTGATCCCTAAGAGCGCTCAGAGATTTTGCTAAACCACATGGGGGATACTGCGTTCGCGTCGAGACTAAAGATGAGAGGCCTGCGGCTGGCTAGCAGCAGCACCGCATCTAAGTACCCAAGGTACTGCTTGAGTCCAGAGTTGAATTGGCAGTACACGGAGCATAGGAAGATTGAGCCAAAACTTCCAGTAACGCTCACGCATACTCCCAACTGGGTGACAAGAGGCTCTATCGGCATACAGATGGCATCCGTGCGCCTTTTCATCGACCTCAAGCGTCAGATTGACTCTTTCGCCATCGGTGACTGACCACGGTTTCGTCTCCAGGTCTCCAGGTGCCTTTTTGAAAGCCACTATGGAGAACTCCTCCTTGAAGTTGTTGTTGTACAACTCCTCCATAAACTCTTCAGGCAGTATTCCAGTGTCCACATCGAACACCTGGACTTTGGGTCGTTGGCTCTTGTTCGGCTGAACCTTGAGACCAACCTCAGCAAACTTCTTGTTCGCGACAACTTTCTTCATCTCGCTCACCGATGGTGTGCGGATGACGGCTCCACCGCGCTTCAGCTCACGCACCTCGTGCACACGTACACCAAGTGCGGGGGCGACCTCCTTGCGGACCCTCTCAGCGATCTGCTTCCCAAATATGCTGGGGTCGTCGCACATCACTACCGCCGACCAAGTCTCAACGGGCTTCCTTGCCCGAGGGGGCGGCGGTAGGAGCATAAGCGGGGGCGGCTCCTTGGACAGCATTTGTTGGCGGCGCCATCATTCCTCTTCCTTCCCCTGGTCTGACTCTTGATCCTTTTCCGGATCCTCCAGCTCCAGCGCCTGCTTTCGGTCCTCCGAAGGTTCCACCGCACTCAAGCAACGCGTTAGGCAAAGCAACGCGTCGGCCTCTACAGCAGCAGCGGCAGCGGGGCGCCCCCCCAACAGCAGGTGTACAACAGCAAAGTACAATGCCTTCTAGGCAGGCGACGGGTACACGTGTACTGGGGTACAGGAACACACACACGCACGCACGCACGCGGTCTAGCGCACACGCACACAGATGCACGCACACGCACACGTACACTCAGCTCTGACGCGGCTGGCACGACACGTGCTGTCACTAGCGGTAAAAGTCCCGTTGGCTGTTGCTCGAACTTGTAAACAAGTTCCCGTTAGCGCACTAAGTGAACAAGGTACCGTAAAAGCTTATCTCGACGAATAAGCGAACACACGATCCGCACTCCAAAATACACGTCTGCTCGCGACGACTGTCTGAAGCTAACTCAGTAGCAGATAGGGACAGTAGGAATCTCGTTAATCCATTCATGCGCGTCACTAATTAGATGACGAGGCATTTGTCTATTTTTTTTCCCTCAGTCGGGTGACCGACTGATAATTCCAAATGCCACGCCACTTTAGTGTCGCGGAAACGACCTCAAAGTTCTCATGTACCTGGTGATCTCGCCGCAATGCCGTCAGTAAGTCGGGTCCGCCGTACTTGTCTATTTTGCTCTGAAGAGCCCTATGGTAAAGTGCGATCATTTCGGAAGGCAACCAGGTCTGGCTTATACGTCCCGGTCTCACCCTGTAGACTTAGTTCAGCAATGACGGCATAGCCCCGCTTCACAAGCCCCTGCTTGATCTTCGTTACTACACCGTTGTGTCTAGCCACCGGCCTCCCGTGCGTGCGATGACACTTCTGCAGGATGTGGTTTAGTGTTTCAGGAGCACTACATCCTGCACGACACTGCCTTGCCAATTCGTGCCGACCCCTTGCGGTACGAGACCGCGTAGGGAGGCCATTTATCCGTAGTTTGACTCCGTTCAGAAAAGCTTTTCCACTTAACAAGCGCGTGGGCTGACATACCCATCCGTAATGCACACCACAACGGTTTGTTTCACGGAGACCGCTTTCATCAACAGAAGAAAACAGTCTGTTTGCCCAATACGTATCTACCTTGGCACGTGATTAAAGTAGGTCTAGTCCAGCCTGTTGCTCTATATTAAGAAAGGAGTTGGCGACCACGGACTGTTCGATGTGGGGCCAATTCATACTTTCCAGACGTTTCATGCGCAACATCGGTGCAATCCATCTTAAAGAAGGAATTTCGAGACCCCCACTCAAGTAAGGGGCGTGGAAGAAAGCTACTGACACGTCCAACGGTAAATCTAACCATTTCCTAATGGTAGACCGTACCATGGCAAACATCTTTTGCTGTGGTTTCAGGGGGGATTTGGTTAAACGATCTAGCTTCGGACCGAGGTCCTCTGCAGGATCGTCCTAGCCTTCCCCTCCGTAGTGAAATGGATACCGAGTTACTTCCACTCTTCAGAACGCTTCAGCGCTGGACACTCGCGCGAACCTACACAGAAGGTACGATTTTTTGCCACCGGACATTTCTGCTTTGGTTGCCCCTTTATGCTGACAGTAAAACACTTATCAGCGTTTAGGGTAAGTCCAACGGCAGAAAAAAATTCGACCGTGGTAGCCAGGAGTCTCTGAAGGCCCTTCGGAGTAGAAGCAAACAGCACCAAGACATCTGAAAACGTTGCCGCGTTTGTGGTTGCGTTTCCGACTTTGACACCGATCCCAATCCACGTGGTCGAAAGCTCCTTTGAAGTTCACGAAGATTTTTATTATTGGACGTTGAATACAATGACTGTATTATCAAGTGGTCCAACGACACCAAGCCGATGCTTGTTGCGCGCGGAACCCAAACGAAGTCCACCTCCCGCCTAACCGACCGAGAGACACCGTCGCATAACGGACGACACGGAAGCGCGGTAAAAACGCGAATGGGAACGCGATTAGAAATTAACGCGATATGGAAAGAAACTAAAATAACCAGTCGAACGCTACAGTCAGGTGCTGACTGTAGAAGGCCATGGATTATCATGGTATACCTTATATCATTTATTTTCCGTTATATGAAAATTTTGCATTATTTGGCTCATTATTAAGCTTTTAAAAATATAAATTTTATATTCTTGTTATTTTATTCGAACGACACGCACAAATTCAATTGCAGGCAGAAGAAGATGAACGCATAAACAATGCAAAAGCGAATAAACAAGAATTATAAGCATAAGGTAGGGCGAGAGGGCAATAAGTTTATGTATGCATTTTTGCTGATGTCAAACAGTAGTGGCGGCCGAGAAAGTTGTACAGTAGCCTTGTGGAGTGTGTGCCGGGTTCGAAGACCAATTATGTTAACAGTGATCGGGTTCGATTGGTGCCGCGGTGAATGTGTGACATTTTTTTTTCGTCTTTCTTTTCCTTTTAATAATTTAAAAGCTTATAAACAATAATTTTTTAATTTTTTGGTACGCAACATATTTAATTAGAACACTTTTATAAATTTTGCCGAATGTTGCACAAATCTGACAGTTGCGTATGTGTGCCGAATACGGCAATTGATGTGTGTTAGAGCGGGACGCTGAAACGTAAATGTGCAAATGCAGACATGCATGTATCGGCATCCCGCTCTAACTTTCGTAACATATTGATTGTCTTAAATATCGCATAATATATGAAATTTAATTTTTGAAAACTATTTTTATTGGTATTTAATTAAATAACTGTAGTTTTCCTTTTAGCTTATAATAATAAAAAAAATAACCAAAAAAAAAAAAAAAAGTAATAAAAATAAAGAGTTGCACCGGCCGCGCACGGGACTTGAACTCGCACTCACGCACGCACTCATTAAATCTATAAGGACCGCTGACAGCCACTGTAACCACTAAGCCACCCCCTCATTGTTCGTTCGATCGGCAAAGTTGCATTCTGAGCTAATTCTGTTACCATTCTATGCAAATAAAAAATTTTGTTAAATGCTGTGTGCCTGACGCTAGATTCGAACTTCGGTATGATGCGTAAATTGGGTCTTAATATGCGCATAAGTATACGTTCAAATTGAGTTTAATTTGGATCATATCTCCCTTATTTTTAGTACGATTTAAATGAAATTTTCAGAAAACACCCGTGGAAAGGTATTTGTCAAGTGAGATGTACAACTTTTGTTGTTGGGTGTATATTGTGTATATAAAATCGTTATTACTAATTTACAGAGGCGGGAAGGGGCGTGGCCAAATTTCAAAAAAACTTTGAAACACCTGGATATACACGAATGTTGTCACAAATTTGTATGGCTCTAGCTCTTATAGTTGCTGAGATCCAGGCGTTCATACATACGGACAGACGGACAGACAGACAGACGGACAGACAGACATGGCTCAATCGACTCGGCTGTTGATACTGATTCAGAATATATATAGTTTATGGGGTCGGAGACGCCTCCTTCTGCCTGTTACGCACAAACTCGTTCCGACAAACACAGTAGACCATGATTTTTTTTTAAATTCATGGCCTAAAATGGATATAATATTTATATTTTTAAATTCTTAATAATAAGCCAAATAATGCAAAATTTTCATATAACGCAAAATAAATGATATAAGGTATACCATGATAATCCATGGCCTTCTATAGTCAGCACCTGACTAGCGTTCGACTGGTTTTTATTATATAACATATTATTATATATGCAACATTTGTCTGCAATACAGACCATATTTAATCTGTTAGCAGACAGAGATCACTTTTCAGTCCTGGGTGACTTTAATATCCCTGATTGTAATTGGACAACAAGTGCTGATTCAAACCGTCTTCTGCCCTCACGGCAATATGACCTTTTTGACGGTCTGTTTGACATGTCATTGTCACAGGTCAATCATGTTTTAAACAGTAGTAACAGATCGTTAGACTTATGCTTTGTCTCGTATACATCTAGAGTGAGTCTAAACAAGACACAACCACTCTTCCTTACCATCCTAACCATCCCACTCTTGAAGTTACTTTTGATTTTGGAGCATGTATGGATAAAGATGAAAAACTGTGTAATCGTGAACGCTGCTTTAGAAAAACAGATTTTGACTTCTTAAAGGGGATGATTTCCCAAATTGATTGGTCGGAAATGTATTCGTCCACTCATATAGCGACCAATATGTTTTATAACACAATCAACTACTTTTTAGATATTTGTGTTCCGTGTTTTTACCCAACTTCCTCGAGTAAGCCGCCTGTCGCCTTCTAGTTTCATTTAGACTTCCCACGGCAAGCGGGCTATGTCATGGGTGACCTTCACTTCCCGCCTACTCGTGGGATCAATTTTTATGGATCTAAATAACCTTTTTAACAAGCCTGATGCGGATTTGAACGCATCAACCCAGGGTGAAGCTTTCACGGCCGACCCCAACACCAGCACTGCAGCCATTGGGCTGCTGGCTTCTACGACCAATACTACGGGTCTCGACCCTGGTACTCCGGGGGACTCGGACAGGCCATGAACTCCCTTGGACATTGAGTTCGCTAGTGCTGCCTTCTCGTCCAACACCTGCTCAGACATGCAGCATACCGTCGAGGTGATGTCCTCCGACGCTGAAGCTGAAGGTGATCTGATCAGCTTTGCTGACGACACTTCTGTGGCCTCTCAGAGGTCAGGCCTCACGGAAGCAGGCTCCCAAGTCCAGACTCTGCGACTGGACTCGGGGAACGCCTTCGTCAAATTGAAGACCCGCGAGAAGAAGCTCTTCAAAGCTGCACTCGCAAAGGGTTCAAGCAGAGCAGAGGCTCTTGCAATCGCCACTGCGCCCCCGCGGAAACCTAGGCTAAGCGGATGCGCGGTGACGACACTATCCCCGAACCCCAAGGGTCCTCAAAGAAGCCCAAAAACACTCATGTGGAGTCCTCTGGAACAGCCTAAATCATATCGGCCGATCAGTCTCACCTCCTTTCTGCTTAAGACAGCGGAAAGGCTCGTAGATCTGCACATACGGTGCTCTCTACAGAAAACCTATCCTCTGCTTCCCACCCAGTTTGCGCATATAGCCGGAAGATTAACGGAGGTCTCCCTTCACAAGCTAGTATGTAAAATCGAAGGAGCCCTTGTATCCAAGAACATTGCTCTGTGCTCTTTTCTTGATATAGAGGGTGCTGCTTTTATCAGTGCGGTTAAAGGATGTCCCCAGGGAGGGGTCTTATCCCCCCTACTCTGGTCTCTAGTAGTTGATGAACTGCTAAGCATTCTTGCAGAACAGGGCGTGGAAGTAATTGGCTACGCTGACGACCTGGCTCTAATAGTGAACGGGAAATTTGCCAACACGGTGACAGAACTGATGCAATTCGCTCTGAACACAGTTAGCAGATGGTGCGAAGATGTAGGTCTCAGCATCAATCCTCAGAAGACAATTATCGTCCCCTTCACTAAGCGTTATTCTATTTACATAGGTCAATTTAACATTGGCGGCTCTCCTGTGGGTCTTTCCAGCAAGGGCTGACCCTTGATAAGACTAAACTGGAATTCCCACCTAAACAATACTCTATCAAAGGCAACTCATGTCATGTGGGCATGCAGAATATTCCTTGGTAGAACCTGGGGTCTCAAATCTTGTAACATCCGGTTGATATTTGAGATGATGGTAAGACCCATCGTCAACTCCGCTGCAATTGTGCGGTGGCCAAAGGTGACGCAGGTCACAGCCATCAACAAATGCAATAAATTGCATAGGCTGCTTTGCCTCTCTTTGACGGGTGCACTTCGCACCTGTCCCACAGCCGCAATGGAATCAATCTTGAACTAAACTTTTCGAGAATGTTATAACTCCTCACTTGCAACATTTCTGTAGATCCGTTATCTCACCTTTTCAACATGGGTTCATTAAAAGTCGTTCAACTACGACAAACTTGCTTGAGCTGACATCCTTCGTGGTAAAAGGATTTCAGGAAAATCTTCAAACTGATGTTATTTATACTGATTTCAGTAAAGCTTTTGACTCAGTGAATCATTCCCTTCTGGCACATAAACTTGACCTTCTAGGCTTTTCACCAAAACTACTTAGTTGGATTGTAAGCTATCTGGCTGACAGAACTCAAAGAGTCCTCTTTAAAACCACCCTTTCAAACCCAATTCATGCCACATCTGGTGCTCCTCAAGGGAGTCATCTCGGTCCCCTACTTTTTACGCTTTTCATTAATGACCTTCCCTTGGTCATATGTAACTCCCGTACTCTTATGTATGCGGATGATGTAAAGCTTTGCTACCAATTTAAAGACGACCACTGTCACTCAAACTTACAAACCGACCTAAATAGTTTCAATTCTTGGTGTTGTGCCAATTTTTTAAACCTGAACAGCTCTAAATGCAAGCTGATGACATTCTCTCGAACCAGTCCGAAGTTTGCTTCTTATACTCTTCGTGGTTGTGCCTTGGAAGGAATCACCCTAGTTAATGATCTGGGGTCCGTTTGGACCGAAAACTAAAGTTTTCCAGTCATATTACTAATATGGTCAATAAAGCCATGGGTGTCCTAGGCTTTATCAAGTGATGGTCTAAGGAATTCGACGATCCTTATATTACAAAGACCCTTTACGTTGCACTTGTTCGTCCCATTCTCGAATACGGTTCATGCGTATGGTGTCCCCAGTACACTATTCATAAGGAACGCATCGAATCTGTACAGAAAAATTTCTTACTTTTTGCTTTACGCGGCCTTAACTGGGATGAACATTTGAGACTGCCTCCCTATAATAGTAGACTTCTGTTACTAAATCTGCCTTCCCTAACTAACCGCAGAGCCATGCTAGGGGTCTTATTTATTAACAACCTTATGCAAGGTGACATTGACAGTGAGGCCTTGTTAAGGCAGCTCCACTTCTCTGTTCCTTGCAGAAATACTCGTTATTTCCATCCACTAACACTTCCTTATTGTAGATCGAACTATGCACTGCATGATCCTTTCAGGGCATTATGTTCGGACTACAATAAGCTCCAACACGTCATAGCTAGCACTAACTCTATCGCTGCTATGAAGTTCTTAATTCTTGCTTATCTAGCACGTAATTAGTAATTAGTATTTTCCTCGATAGTCTATTCTATGTTTTTTCTTTTTTTTTCCTATTTGCATGCCGCGTTCTATCGCCTCTTCGTTTTTATTTTAGTTTTTTTCCATATCGCGTTAATTTCTACTCGCGTTCCTATTCGCGTTTCTACCGCGCTTCCGTGTCGTCCGTTATGCGACGGTGCCCCTCGGTCGGTTAATCATTGTATTCAACGTCCAATAACAATAATTAAGTAATTTTTCCACCATCTCGTTGTTTTTCCTTTGTAATCGTGATGTGGGATCCGTTTCCAATTTTCTGTACGTGCAGAAATCTCCCAATAATGTCAACAATTTATTTTTATATTCGGCCTTTTCTATTGCCACTGTTTTGTTCTCTTTGTCAGAGTTTAAAATTAATATATTTTTATTTTCGATCAAAAATTTTCTAGTTCATCCCACTTTATCTATTATTGCACTATCCCGTTCATTCTCTTTCATTATTGTCTTGTGTTCTATCACAAGTAAAGAGAAATGCGTGCGTGCTGTTTCTTGCTTTTCTTTGTTTTTATGTGTCTACACCAGTTCTTCGCCGTCCGCGATGTAATTAAAGAGTGGAAAACTTCTCTTATCTACTGGGAGAGCAAGTCTCAAGCAGACGTGAAAACCTATTTTTTTTTTTAATTTTTTTTACGGATAGGGCTATATTTATTATGAATTTAGGTGAAAGAATTATTTGGCGGTTCATTCTAGTATTTTTTAATTGAATTTTGAAAATAATTAATTTTACATGTATCTAAATAACTTAGATATGTGTGTTCATCTGGTCATCTGATCATCCGGACAGACAGAGAGACATGGCTGAGCAAGAATATATACACTTTGTGGGGTCTCCCACGCCTCCGTCTGCCTGTTACATACATTTTCGCAAAGTTTGTATACCCTATTTTGATGGTCGAGGGGTATAAAAACGTAAGCCTTTGAATGCAAACGTTTGTATATAAATACGTGTTAATGCATGTATTGTAGCATTTCATTGGCGAACCACATATGCATGCACGTGTGTGCGTTTGAATGCAAATAATGTACGGTACAGTGCCCTACATCGCGCGCACGATTTTATTTTTTTTTCAAAAATATTTCCCTGTCCGCACTCTATCTTAACACTTAGCTTTTTTTTAAATGAATTGATTTGTAGGAGATCTGTACAGTCACAAAATGTTGCAGGCAGACTGGCGCCTTGCACAAAAAGGCAACAACAAAATACATGTTAATTCAATTATATTCAAAATTCAATTGAAAAAACTATAACTGACAGCCAAATAAAATAATAAATAAATAATAAAATAAAAATAAAAAGTCATTTATTGAACCTTCACTTACATATACGTTATGAATAATAAACCTCGTTCGCCTAGATTTTCTATACAAACCAGCAATGTGTAACGTCATTGCAATGCTGGTGTAGGGAAGAAAGGGAAAGAGAATGCGAGCGCGTAACATGAGCTGTTGCTCTAGTCTTCTTTTCTATGCACACGCATTTTATGCACACACATACATATGAACATACTTATGTGCTTGACTAATGAAATGCTGCATGCATATACACGGAGAAAGTGTTCAAATACAGACATATGTATATTGCATATAAAGGCTTACGTTGCATTATTTTTTTTTAGACCACCACATATACCCGATTGAATGAATCTATACATATCAATGTCTGTAAGTAGATCCAATTCAATCTTGGTACTTTTCAACATAGCGTCCCAACACAAACCTGGAGTAGTGAAAAACTGAGCAGGGTCTAGAAAGTATACGTTTATACATAATTGTCAAAAATTTTCAAAGATATCTGCCAATAACAGAACATCAGTTTCAGGTACAACTCTAAATATTCCTTAAGAGTTGTACATGAAAACTTGTTCCAGACATCCAGAGCATGTGCATAACTTTCTCCCGAACATTCAGATTCAGTTAAGTTACTGTAAAAAGTTTCTCATCGTGGTAGAAGACGACCACTGTCACTCAAACTTACAAACCGACCTAAATAGTTTCAATTCTTGGTGTTGTGCCAATTTTTTAAACCTGAACAGCTCTAAATGCAAGCTGATGACATTCTCTCGAACCAGTCCGAAGTTTGCTTCTTATACTCTTCGTGGTTGTGCCTTGGAAGGAATCACCCTAGTTAATGATCTGGGGGTCCGTTTGGACCGAAAACTAAAGTTTTCCAGTCATATTACTAATATGGTCAATAAAGCCATGGGTGTCCTAGGCTTTATCAAGTGATGGTCTAAGGAATTCGACGATCCTTATATTACAAAGACCCTTTACGTTGCACTTGTTCGTCCCATTCTCGAATACGGTTCATGCGTATGGTGTCCCCAGTACACTATTCATAAGGAACGCATCGAATCTGTACAGAAAAATTTCTTACTTTTTGCTTTACGCGGCCTTAACTGGGATGAACATTTGAGACTGCCTCCCTATAATAGTAGACTTCTGTTACTAAATCTGCCTTCCCTAACTAACCGCAGAGCCATGCTAGGGGTCTTATTTATTAACAACCTTATGCAAGGTGACATTGACAGTGAGGCCTTGTTAAGGCAGCTCCACTTCTCTGTTCCTTGCAGAAATACTCGTTATTTCCATCCACTAACACTTCCTTATTGTAGATCGAACTATGCACTGCATGATCCTTTCAGGGCATTATGTTCGGACTACAATAAGCTCCAACACGTCATAGCTAGCACTAACTCTATCGCTGCTATGAAGTTCTTAATTCTTGCTTATCTAGCACGTAATTAGTAATTAGTATTTTCCTCGATAGTCTATTCTATGTTTTTTCTTTTTTTTTCCTATTTGCATGCCGCGTTCTATCGCCTCTTCGTTTTTATTTTAGTTTTTTTCCATATCGCGTTAATTTCTACTCGCGTTCCTATTCGCGTTTCTACCGCGCTTCCGTGTCGTCCGTTATGCGACGGTGCCCCTCGGTCGGTTAATCATTGTATTCAACGTCCAATAACAATAATTAAGTAATTTTTCCACCATCTCGTTGTTTTTCCTTTGTAATCGTGATGTGGGATCCGTTTCCAATTTTCTGTACGTGCAGAAATCTCCCAATAATGTCAACAATTTATTTTTATATTCGGCCTTTTCTATTGCCACTGTTTTGTTCTCTTTGTCAGAGTTTAAAATTAATATATTTTTATTTTCGATCAAAAATTTTCTAGTTCATCCCACTTTATCTATTATTGCACTATCCCGTTCATTCTCTTTCATTATTGTCTTGTGTTCTATCACAAGTAAAGAGAAATGCGTGCGTGCTGTTTCTTGCTTTTCTTTGTTTTTATGTGTCTACACCAGTTCTTCGCCGTCCGCGATGTAATTAAAGAGTGGAAAACTTCTCTTATCTACTGGGAGAGCAAGTCTCAAGCAGACGTGAAAACCTATTTTTTTTTTTAATTTTTTTACGGATAGGGCTATATTTATTATGAATTTAGGTGAAAGAATTATTTGGCGGTTCATTCTAGTATTTTTTAATTGAATTTTGAAAATAATTAATTTTACATGTATCTAAATAACTTAGATATGTGTGTTCATCTGGTCATCTGATCATCCGGACAGACAGAGAGACATGGCTGAGCAAGAATATATACACTTTGTGGGGTCTCCCACGCCTCCGTCTGCCTGTTACATACATTTTCGCAAAGTTTGTATACCCTATTTTGATGGTCGAGGGGTATAAAAACGTAAGCCTTTGAATGCAAACGTTTGTATATAAATACGTGTTAATGCATGTATTGTAGCATTTCATTGGCGAACCACATATGCATGCACGTGTGTGCGTTTGAATGCAAATAATGTACGGTACAGTGCCCTACATCGCGCGCACGATTTTATTTTTTTTTCAAAAATATTTCCCTGTCCGCACTCTATCTTAACACTTAGCTTTTTTTTAAATGAATTGATTTGTAGGAGATCTGTACAGTCACAAAATGTTGCAGGCAGACTGGCGCCTTGCACAAAAAGGCAACAACAAAATACATGTTAATTCAATTATATTCAAAATTCAATTGAAAAAAACTATAACTGACAGCCAAATAAAATAATAAATAAATAATAAAATAAAAATAAAAAGTCATTTATTGAACCTTCACTTACATATACGTTATGAATAATAAACCTCGTTCGCCTAGATTTTCTATACAAACCAGCAATGTGTAACGTCATTGCAATGCTGGTGTAGGGAAGAAAGGGAAAGAGAATGCGAGCGCGTAACATGAGCTGTTGCTCTAGTCTTCTTTTCTATGCACACGCATTTTATGCACACACATACATATGAACATACTTATGTGCTTGACTAATGAAATGCTGCATGCATATACACGGAGAAAGTGTTCAAATACAGACATATGTATATTGCATATAAAGGCTTACGTTGCATTATTTTTTTTTAGACCACCACATATACCCGATTGAATGAATCTATACATATCAATGTCTGTAAGTAGATCCAATTCAATCTTGGTACTTTTCAACATAGCGTCCCAACACAAACCTGGAGTAGTGAAAAACTGAGCAGGGTCTAGAAAGTATACGTTTATACATAATTGTCAAAAATTTTCAAAGATATCTGCCAATAACAGAACATCAGTTTCAGGTACAACTCTAAATATTCCTTAAGAGTTGTACATGAAAACTTGTTCCAGACATCCAGAGCATGTGCATAACTTTCTCCCGAACATTCAGATTCAGTTAAGTTACTGTAAAAAGTTTCTCATCGTGGTAGAGAAGTTTCTTCAAGTCTATCAACTGAACTTAAATGTTCATAGGGAAACCCACCCTTTTTACGCATTAATTTAAATATTGATTCGGACTCAAACATATGTCTAGTAACGGACATTTGTGAATCATCTAGATTTCACGCTAATTTATCTAACGAAGATGACATGAAACGGAAAGAATCTAGAAAACGAATTTCCAAATTCTTTCCATCGGACATTGGAACAAATTTTAAAACTGATATATATTATTCCTTGTTAAGGGGTACTACCCTAAGTTGTTCAGGTATATTTGCCAACGAGTTAATATACAAGTGACAATCATACCTACTGAAATTATGGAAAAATACTGGGATAAAATTGGGTACTTTATATTTTACCCCTGGATTTACCAGTAAAATGACAATGATCTCTAAGTCTATCTTCTAACAGGGGTGCTGCACATATAAAAAAATTGTTGGTTTCCTGAAACTCAACTTCATCATCAACAGATACGAGGGTCGTTTGATAAGTCCGTGACTTTTTGTATTTGCCGCGCACCTGCTCTAAATACAACAGTGCTCCTGTCAGCAGTTATCGATTAACAGCTGACTGTAAAATTTTGAGAAAGCTGCGTTTTTTGGTTTGCGTTTTATAGGCATTGAAAGCAGACGATCTCGTGAATTTTAACGAAAATGGAAAAAAGTAAATTTCGTGTCAGCATGGCAAAATTTCATAAATTGGGCTACGAACTGCTACCCCATCCAGCATATTCTCCAGATTTAGCCCCCTGTGACTATTTTTTGTTTCCAAACATGAAGAAATGGCTCGGCGGTAAGAGATTCGGGTCATCACAGAAACAAACGACTATTTTGAGGGCCTTGAGAAAACCTATTATTTGGAAGGAATAAAAAAATTGGAAAAACGCTGGACTAAATGTATAGAGCTAAAAGGAGATTATGTTGAGAAATAAAACGCTTCTTTGACGAAAAAAATATATTTTATTCAAAAAGTCACGGACTTATCAAACGACCCTCGTATTTTTCGATAAATACCTATCATAAATATTTATCACATTCTCTACTAAGCTATCTACAAATGCTGAACTGGCCCTCTCACTTGTTTCTAAATTAAAACGACTTAACTCATTATTATAAGCACAATTTTCCTACATCGTGAGCGCTATTTTATTTTTTCGAAAAGTTTTACCCTGCCCCGTACTCTTTCTTAACACTTAGCTTCTTTTTAAATGAATTGGTTTCTGGGAGATCTGTACCGTCACAAAATGTTGCAGGTAGACTGGCGCCTTGCACAAAAAGGCAACAACAAAATACATGTAAATTTAATTATATTTAGGGTGACCAGAACACCCGGACCTGGTTTGGCGGGTGACATTGACTTAAGGGATACTACATGTACCGCCTATTTCCTAGGCGGTTCGAGTGGCTTGCCGTGCCCCACAGCTGTATCCCGTAGGTCCAGATTGGCTTGAGAATTGCCTTGTACACCAGGATTTTGATGTTCTGCCTCAGCTTGGACCTTCTCCAAATGAATCATTACATCTGCCTCAGTCGCGCATCGGCCTGTATACGTTTGTTGACTATGTGGGGGACGCCATGTGAGCCTGCGGTCCAGGTTCAGCCCTAGATACTTGGGTGTGGGCATGTTGGGAATGTTGGCTCCGTTTGGCGTGACCGGTGGGCAGTCTCCTCTTCGTAGTGAGAATGTTTTTTGTGTTGATTTTTCCGCGTTCACTACGATATTCCATCTGTTGAGCCAGGGATGTAGCGCGTCCATTTGCCTTTGTATGAGGTCGGAGGCTTCTCGTGGGTCGGATGATGAGGCGAGGAAAGCAGTGGCGTCCGCATATGTGGGTATCGTTAGGTTCCTGGAGGGGAGAATGGGAAGGTCTGCGGTGTAAAGGGTGTAGAGGATTGGTCCGAGCACGCTGCCTTGCGGAACTCCAGCTCTGATCAGTCTGGGTAAGCTTATTTAAGGAGGGTAAAATGGGGGCTTGGGAGGCAGGATTTCAGTTTGTGGAGGAGTCCAGGATGCCATACTCGGTCGAATGCCTGCTTCACGTCGAGCATTACAGCGCAGCAGTACTTCTTCTGCTCGAATGGAGGCTAGATTGGCTTCAGGCTTACCAGGCTTAAGAAGGACTATAACCCCTGCTCTTTTCCATTCCTTCGGAAAGTACCCTAGAAGGAAACAGCCGTTGTAAATGCTGACCTGCATTTGTGTGCAGCGGAGTGGTAACATTCTTAAGGCTGCCGCATCTATGCGATCCAGGCCTGGAGATTCGCTGTTCTTGAGTAGGGCGATCTCTTGCGCAACTTCCTCTGGGTTGACTGGTTGCCACGGCGGGCCGGGAAAGCTTGGACGGTCGAGAAGTCTGGTAGTTTTGGCACGCTCTTCAACAGTGCAGCAGTCGAACGGTGAGAAAGCGTTGAACAGATGTTCGGCGAATGCTTCTGCTCTTTCAGCGTCCGATCGGCCTCAGGATCCATCCGCTTTGCGCACTGAAGACACCTTTTTAACCGGTCGTTTTATGTGGCGGGTGACGTTCCATAGGTTGTGATCCGGATCCCCTGGAGAGAGTTCCTCAAGGAACCTGAGGAAGGAGTCCTGGCCTAGGCTGGAGATCTTATCCTTTAGCTCCTTTGTGGCGTGATTGAGAGCTGTTTTGTCTTTGGATTGCGCGACACGAACCAGACTCTCCTGAGACGCCAGGTCGCGAACTTGGCGGCGTCAGTATGTTTCCCAGTGAGCCTCCTCAGCGGGTTTTTCCTGAGGACGGGCGTGTTGAACGTTTATTGCGCATTTGTGGTGCAGCTAATCTTGGCATGTCCTATGCCTTTCGACACAGCACACTTGGCCAGTGGGTTGGCTCGCCAGTGGAGTGGCAGTCCAAGCTGTGACGTTGCAGGTACTCAAACAGTGTTTTCCCTTTGGGGTTGTTGGCGCGCGATCCCTACCAAGAGTGTTTGGCGTTAAAGTCGCCAGCTGCTATGAACCGGGGCCCAAGATGCTCGAAGAGCTCACAGAGGTGACTTGTTGTTATGCGGTATCTGGGGGGAAAGTAGACCGCTCCGATGTTGATGTCTCTTTGCGGGCTGGCGATCCTGATGACAGGACATTGTGCCCAGTCTCGCTGAAACGCGGGCAGCTCTAGGTATTGGATACCGCTCCTGATAAGGATGGCTGCTCCTCCGCGAGCTCAGCCAGAAGGGTGGTCTGCCTGAATGAAGTCATATCCATGACATTCGCGACGGGCCTTGCTTTCAGAGTTGCGAGTGCCTTGCCCTTTTTATAGGCAGGGCATCCCTTAAAGGACGCGGTTTGTGCTCCTCTTTCTTCTCGCATTGCCTCGAGTCGTGAGGGCTTCCACATTTTACACAGCGGTATTCCATGAAACAGTAGTGTATGACCAAAGCCTTGGCATCTGTAGCATTGTGGCACATCGTTAAACTTCTCTGGCGGTTCGATGGCTACAACCGACCTGCAGATCCGGTTGATCTGATAGACATCCTTGTTGTTGCTGGAGGGCTCAAGGTTGGCGAAGAAGATTCCCAGAGGTTCCTTTGTTCTTCTGTCAATGGGATTATGCAGATCTCTTACAGTGTGCCCCTGTCTGTGAAGGTCTTCAATAATTTCATCACGGTCAGTGGAGTGGTGGAGTCCTTTGATGACTACATTGTAGGCTCTTTCGGTTGGAAGGTCCGATGCTTTTTGTTCTGGGCCACAAGCTGGAGACGCAGAGCTGAGTAGGACTCCTTGTCCGGCATCATGACTCGAACGTTGTTTCCATTCACGGTCTTGTATGTGAAGTTGTTCCTCGGGCCCACAAGCGCCGTAATCATATTGATAGTCACATCAGGAATGAATATCGGAGGTAGTTTGATGGACTTCGGGGTGGTTTTGGTTTTTCGGTGGTTTTGAGCTTGGGTTCGTCTTTAGCAGGTCCGGGTTCGTCATCAGAGCTCTCTTGGTCGTCATCGTCTTCTTCGCTCGAAAGGATGGCAAAGGTGTTGTTGGCCAGCTTTTTGCGCAGGGCTGCGCTAGTGCTTGGATTGTCATCCAGTTCCTTTCCTTGCGCTTTCTTAGCCGGTTTGCGCTTGATCTCGCCCGGCCCTGATTGCGAGGTGCTTCCTCGCGAACAACCGTTAGGTTCGTAGGCTGGGCCAATCAGAACGCGCGACGAAATCACGCGACGCGAAGTGGTTGGGCGCGGGAAACGAGACTTCAATATGTACATATATACTTTGTGGAGTCTCCTACGCCTCCTTCTGCCTGTTACATAAATTTTCACAAAGTTAGTATACCCTCTTTTGGGTATACCATTTTCAATGTTCAGAAAAATGAGAAGAGCAGCAACTACGCGTTCGCATTTTCTTCGCTGACACACATTGCTGGATTGAAGACAAAATTCAAGCGATCAATGTTTATTTAATAACGTCTGTAATTATTTTCCGGTCGGATTAGTATTGATCTAAATCAAAAAGGTATCTCTTTGTATGTACGAGTATGTCGTTCACAAATCGTCTTAAAAGATGTAAATATTTATTTGCCGGGATGGTGGGATCGTTTCATATATTATTTTTCTTCCGATATATTTCGGTTACTCTCCGGTAACCGTCTTCAGGGCTAAAAACACAATAGGGCTTAAACACAAAAATGGAATTATTAACAATATTTATAAAACTAAAAACTACACTGAACAATACTAGATTACATATGTATGTACATTTGCTGGCGCCGAGTTCCTAACTGACTTAGGAAGTATAGTTCTTTGTATGTGAGCGCAATTTTCTGTGCCCCTTTTGTAGTTAAGTCTATATTGTGTTGGCGTGTTTATTATGTGTAGCCTTTCGAGAGTGTAACATTAAACATTGTAAGGAAGCTTTTCGTGGCCGGGGTACACTCAATCTCGCCCAGGGCCACTTTACAGAACATTTATAAAGTGCAGAGACCTGAGACGAGGAATGTGTGCTCTTTTAGAGCGGAAAAGTGATTTCCTAGGAGGAAAGAGATCGGACCATACCTTGGTGTATACCGCGTCCTTTTGACTTAAATTAGTAGTTCCGCGGCTAAGCCGGCTGGCTAGGTGTTGGCGTCAATACAGGGCGTGCTATAGGGTTTCCACTGGTACCTCGCATCTACTTTCTCTGCCCAGTTGACCTTGGAGTCTGGTTATGAGCCTCGACTTCCAAGTCCACTGACCTGCGTCTGTTCCAAAAGTTCGGTTAATACTTGCTTTCATACTTAGCGGAACTTTTGGCACAGTTGTAGATACTGCTGCACCAGCATCACGCATATGTAACTCCCGCACTTTTGCCTCGGTGTTTAATTTTAATAATAGTTTTACTGAAAACGCTGGCGTTGTTGTCTCTTTGTTTTATTTATTACTTAACATTTTTCCCTACCTTCACCGTAGCCTGCTCTATTCTGTTTATTGTTTATTTTGGTTAACTAGGTTTCCCTGCCTGTTAGTCATTTGCTCACCCCCATATTTTTGCGTCTGTCTTGCTCTAGTGAACGGTGTCTGTCGGCAGTAATGCGGTTTTTGTATTGGTGTGTTATTCTTCCTTCTGCTGCTCATTTCTCGCTGGCGGTCCTGCTGTGGCTTTTTCTGGTGTTTGCACTTTCGAGGATTACTTGTTTGCTCGCTGTCACGCACGTTTGCCCGGCTCGCTGGCTAAATCGGAACTCCTCCTGCTAATGCAAATGTTGCCGCCTGCGCAGACGCCGTCTCTCAGTTGCACTCCCTTGCGTGCGAACTTTTCCTTCAGGGTGAAATGTTCCATTTGCGTTTGCGCTCTGGAATGACCGTTGCTTGCGCTTGCTCTTGGCGTGTGCGCACTCTCTCCTACGTGATCTCTTCCTGGGCTTCCCTATATTCTAACTTATATGGCTATGGTCTATGACCGACTTCCCTGAATTCATTACTCCTTGGCGATGCCTAATCTAAAGTACCTTCGTGGTAATACTTAAAAATAAATAAAAAAAGTTAATAATTATATCTCAACTATAAATAAAAGAAAAAAATGTGTGGGCTCAAAATATGGGTCCTCACAGAGTCTTTTTGACTGCGTCCTGGAAAGCTAGGCAGTTTTTGCTATGCTAGTGCAGATACCGACCAAGCCATGGCCGATATGTTTGCAAAGTTTTTTAAAACGACTTATTCTCCCTCTACACAGAAAACTCACTTGTATCCATACAACATTCCAAGATCAAATGGTATCTTCTTTCCCTTTTTAAACGAAAGCTCATTGGTAAAGGATCTCTCTTTAGTAAAGCCAGTCTTCTCACCAGGCCCGGACGGTGTTCCTGCTTGCATACTTAGATTCTGTGCTATCTCCCTAAGTAAGCCATTGCTCAAACTATTTTCGCTGTCCTTAGAAACTTCAGTCTTTCCTTCCATTTGGAAGGAATCTTTTATTATTCCCTTGCTTAAAAGTCTGATGCAAGCAATTATAGAGGTATCTCTAAATTGTCGGCTATACCCAAACTTTTCGAGAATGTTATAACTCCTCACTTGCAACATTTCTGTAGATCCGTTATCTCACCTTTTCAACACGGGTTCATTAAAAGTCGTTCAACTACGACAAACTTGCTTGAGCTGACATCCTTCGTGGTAAAAGGATTTCAGGAAAATCTTCAAACTGATGTTATTTATACTGATTTCAGTAAAGCTTTTGACTCAGTGAATCATTCCCTTCTGGCACATAAACTTGACCTTCTAGGCTTTTCACCAAAACTACTTAGTTGGATTGTAAGCTATCTGGCTGACAGAACTCAAAGAGTCCTCTTTAAAACCACCCTTTCAAACCCAATTCATGCCACATCTGGTGCTCCTCAAGGGAGTCATCTCGGTCCCCTACTTTTTACGCTTTTCATTAATGACCTTCCCTTGGTCATATGTAACTCCCGTACTCTTATGTATGCGGATGATGTAAAGCTTTGCTACCAATTTAAAGACGACCACTGTCACTCAAACTTACAAACCGACCTAAATAGTTTCAATTCTTGGTGTTGTGCCAATTTTTTAAACCTGAACAGCTCTAAATGCAAGCTGATGACATTCTCTCGAACCAGTCCGAAGTTTGCTTCTTATACTCTTCGTGGTTGTGCCTTGGAAGGAATCACCCTAGTTAATGATCTGGGGGTCCGTTTGGACCGAAAACTAAAGTTTTCCAGTCATATTACTAATATGGTCAATAAAGCCATGGGTGTCCTAGGCTTTATCAAGTGATGGTCTAAGGAATTCGACGATCCTTATATTACAAAGACCCTTTACGTTGCACTTGTTCGTCCCATTCTCGAATACGGTTCATGCGTATGGTGTCCCCAGTACACTATTCATAAGGAACGCATCGAATCTGTACAGAAAAATTTCTTACTTTTTGCTTTACGCGGCCTTAACTGGGATGAACATTTGAGACTGCCTCCCTATAATAGTAGACTTCTGTTACTAAATCTGCCTTCCCTAACTAACCGCAGAGCCATGCTAGGGGTCTTATTTATTAACAACCTTATGCAAGGTGACATTGACAGTGAGGCCTTGTTAAGGCAGCTCCACTTCTCTGTTCCTTGCAGAAATACTCGTTATTTCCATCCACTAACACTTCCTTATTGTAGATCGAACTATGCACTGCATGATCCTTTCAGGGCATTATGTTCGGACTACAATAAGGTCCAACACATCATAGCTAGCACTAACACTATCGCTGCTATGAAGTCCTTAATTCTTGCCTATCTAGTACGTAATTAGTAATTAGTATTTGAATCTTCCTCGATTTTCTATTCTATGTTTTTCCTTTTTTTCCCCTACTTGCATGCCGCGTTCTATCGCCTCGTCTTTTTTATTTTAGTTTTTTTTTTCCACATCGCGTTAATTTTTACTCGCGTTTCTATTCGCGTTTCTAACGCGTATCCGTGTCGTCCGTTATGCGACGGAGTCTCTCGGTCGGTCAGGCGGGATGTGGACTTCGTTTGGGTTCCGCGCGCAACAAGCATCGGCTTGGTGTCGTTGGACCACTTGATAATACAGTCATTGTATTCAACGTCCAATAATAATTAAACGCAATATGGTCTTCGTCTTTCCGCTTTTGGTCATTGCAGTCGGGCTAGCCATTTTGGAAATCGTCCTGTTTGCCCCAGATGGTTCCAGGTGACGACTCGTTTTTGGGGGAGTGGACCTTGTTCCCGGTAAATTCTCCCTGGGTCTCTTCTGGGTCTACCTGAAGGACCTTATGTCCCTCAGATATAACTTTCACTTTATTACTCTCACTGTTACACAGTGCTTTCATTTTGCCGAACGTATCCTTCATACCCTGGTTGATATGCCGGACACATTTTCCATTCACCATCTCAAGCACTTGCTCAATTAAAACTGAGAGCTGGCTAAGCTAACATAGGTGATCATTTCCACCTGACTGTTGCCTTTCGGTGGGGACCTTGCTGGCGGTTTTGTCTTCTTTTGGACCATTGGGGTTGGCCTTTTTGAGACTGCCGTCTTGGCTATTGCTCCCACAGGGGAACTAGCCATCTTGGTGCTCTTCTTGAAGAAAGCAATTTCATCGTCATCTCCATTCTTATTTATAGTGGAGGAGAGCTCCTCCACGCTGTCAACTCTGTCTCTACTGGAGTTGTTGTTGTTGCTTGCGATGTTATCTGCAACGATGGCCAAGTTTCCCACCACCGAGGCATTGCGGTCGCTGGCGATCGACGACGAGGCGCCAGCTTGCTCGCCCCTTCCTGTCGCCGGCACTTGGGATCCGTCCCCCTGCACCGTAACAGTATTCCGTGAAGGACCTACCATGTTGATTTATAACGTAATCACCCATGCGGTTGTTAAAGTCTGCCCACAAGAGACTCGCCTTGAGAGTTGAGAGCTGCTTGCCTTTCTCCGAAAGGAATCGACCCGGCCACTACTAAGGTAGTGGCAAACAGAGTCTTTCCACCTCCCTGGCGCCTTTAGGAGAAAGGCCATCCCCGTTTGGCCCTTTAATCACCTTGTACGACGAGTGGTGACATACTGTGGTGGAATTTCAGGACCCGCTACCGCACGGATGACAGTGTGACACGGTATTTTTTTTTTTTTTTTTTTTTATATATTGGAGTGTTCATGGGAAAAAATCTTGAGAGACACCGTCCTAGAGACGGTAGTGTGGGACCCGCACCCACTAAAAACCCGCACCCACTCAGAAACGCTAACCCTCGTTTGAGGTACCCCTTGATAAACCACTCCTAAAGTAAAAACATCGCAAAGGACCGAGCTTAGCCCTGTGGTGGTTCTACCTGGTTGTTGGCTGCTGCGAGAAAGAGTTTCACAGCCATTCTAGACTACGCTGCTCTACCATAATGCACACACACATTTCTTTAATATAATCCCAGTTTTCTGGGTCTCAAACATAAGCCCTACAATATTTTCTGGGCTTACAGTTACTCTCAAGCATCTTTTGACAATTTCCCGTTCATCTGCGTAGTAAGGGCAGTGGAAGAAAATGTGTTCCACAGTCTCATCGTCTTCATTGCAAATATAGAACACAGCTTCAGGATCATGACCGTACTTATTCAGATAGTGGCTAGCTTCCATATCGGGCCACCATAGGATTTCTTCGCCAAAGAGGCGTCGCAGGCAGAAGTCAATTGGTTGATGTGATGTCGCCTTCGCGTCAGAGGTATTTCCATGCAGAAGAGCGACATTGTGCTGCTCAGTGATGAGGTGTCTAAGGAGTGTGTGTATTGAGTATGTGTGTGTTTGTATTGTGTATGTGTGTGTGTGTGTCCTTCATTTTTTCTTAAGTTAAATTAACCGATGAGGAGTATGGCGTCGCGCAGTTTCCGACTAGGATTCCTCTCCCTCTTATTGCTGCTCTCGGTGGCAGCGAAAATTAACTCATATAGGGCCAAAGACAGGAACCACAGGGTATAACAGCGCAGAAAACCATTGCGAATTTAACCAAGACAACTGAGTGTCCACCGTGACACAGAGCGTGCAGCAACAATGAACGACGCGCTGGATGGCGTGTGGCACAGCATGGCGAGGGAGGCAGGTACGCACTTTCGCGTGAGAAAGAAGGCGCGCAAGGGCTAGGGCTCCTATGGCCACACGCGGTTTGCCTATTTCAAACAAGAGCAACAGTCACAAGGAACGCGACAGTGGTATACCCTTCGACCTTTCATGCCACCAAACATTTGAAATAAACTTGATCTGAAAATTTAATTTCATTTCAATCAGACTAAAAATAAGTGAGATATTATCCGAATTAAACTCAATGTGTACGTATACTTATGCGTATAATTAAGACCTGATTTACGCATGCATACCGAAGTTCTAGTCGGACACACATCGTTTTAGACAACTTTTTATTTGCATAGAACGGTAACAGAATTGGCTCAGAATGCAAATTTGCCGATCGAACAAAATATCAAGAAATTGATCTTATTTCTTCTCTTCTCTATCTGCTTTTCGTTTGTCCCCTACATTTACCAGGCATATTCCTTTTTCCTATCATGGTGAACCAGGTCAAGGTGTCATGCTCTGCAGCAATCTGCAAATGCGCCTCTGATCCTAAGGCGGATTACATTGGTTATTTGCTCTGTGATAATTTCTGTCACTTAAAATGCTTTGGCCTGAATGGGCGGGTTAGAGATGCCGTGAACGCAAATACAGGCCTTAAATGGTCTTGCGAAACGTGCCGCATGGCTGAATCCGACCTACAGAAAATCCACAATAAAACCAAACTGGGGTTTTATCGTTTACGTACAGCTTTCTCAAATCTTCAGTCTGAATTTTTAGAGATGGAGGCCAAGTTTAACGCCTTTACGGCACTAAGTAAGCCACCTGCTCCGCTGAGCATATCTATTGATTCAGAATCGAATATAAATCTTACAAACTTACTCTCTTCTCAGGCTTGTTCTCCCGATCTTCTATGCCTAAATTCCCCTATTCCGTCATGCTCTTCTAGCTGCACTTTAAAAAAATCTTTAAGCAAGGTTTACTCCCATGAATAATCTGACTGTTGAAAAATTCAACTTAAAATTTGCACGCGACATCTCTTCTTTTAAAATAAGTCTTCCAGCAGAACAGTTTAAAGACGTTTGCGCTGCTTCCTCTTGGTCGCCCGACTTAGTTGTTAAGGAGTTTACTGCAAAACAAAAGAGCCGAACTGCACTTCCCACGTTGGCTGTTACATCACCAAGTGGCACTTCAAAAAATCTAAATCGTCAAAAAACTGAAGTTTCCTCTTGCCTCGGAAAATGTCAGAGGAACAACTAAAAATCTTTCTTCCTTAATTCTTTTCTATCAAAATGTAAGAGGCCTTTGTAGTAAAACCTCAAGTCTTTACCTTCATAGTCTTGCATTTTCCTCTCATATTATTGCTTTTACCGAAACCTGGTTAAAACCAGAGACTCTAAGCTCTGAAGTCTTTCCAAAAAGGTACACAACATACAGGTTTGATCAACCTGACCGACGGGGTGGTGGAGTACTGATTGCAGTAGGTCCAACATTGAGTGGGATCTCTTACAGCCGGAGATTCAATTGGACATTGAATTCATTTGTGTAAAACTACACTTTTCCGGCTTTTCCTTGTTTTTTACCTGCTCCTATATTCCGCCGTCATCGGAATCATCAGTCTACTCGCATCACTTGTCTGCGATTACGACTGTTTTTAACCTATTAACAATGACAGGAAACACTTCATAGTCCTTAACGACTTTAATATTCCCGAATGTAATTGAACATTTAGTGTTCAGGGGAAAGTTCCTTTTGCCTTCCCGCCAATATGAGCTACATGACGGTTTGTTTGATATTTCTTTATCGCAGGTCAATCATGTCAAAAACTCCTTAAACAGATCACTGGATCTATGCTTCGTCTCTGATCTTGTCAGGGTGATTTTAAACAGGGCACAACCGCTATCCCTTTCAGAAGTTCCTTATCATCCCATCTTCGAAGTAAATTTGGACTTGGGTGTTAGTATTATGGATACTTGTACAACTGAAAGGCCATGTAGTCGTGTGCGCTGCTTTAAAAAAGCAGACTTTGGAGAGTTAAATCACGTAATTTTGCATTGCGATTGGTCGGACTTCTACTTATGAACTGATAAGTCAGTTGCAATCAATATATTTTACAACACCATAAACTCCGTTTTTGATGCCTGTGTTTCGTTTTTCTTTCCGACATGCTCGAGTAAGCCTTCTTGGTTTACAAAAGTGTAGCTTATTTAAGAAATAAAAGCAGAGTACCTCTCCGATAGTCTTTTCCCGCTACCTAAGAGATATAAAAGCTATGTGTCCCGATTCAGGATTCAGTTATTTCAAAATCCTAAACAATTCAATAGTTTTGTTAACATGAAGCGTAGGTCAGCGGTGATTCCTTCTTATCTAATGTTTGATAATGCTGAGGCGGACACAGATCAGGCTATTGCCAATAAGTTTGCCAAATTTTTTCAAACAACTTACTCATCTGCTACACAAAAGTTTTACTTTTATCCCAAGTGTTCCCAGTTCGAATGGCATCTTAACCCCGTTACTAAACGAACGATCTTTGCTCAGTTAAACCAGTCTTATCACCTGGTCCAGACGGTATCCCCGCCTGTGTACTTCGATACTGTGCTAGCTCACTGTGTAAGCCATTGCTCAAACTATTTTTGCTGAAAGTGCCTCCTTTCCATCCAACTGGAAGGAATCATTTATTATCCCTTTACTTAAAAAGGGCAGCAAGTCTGATGCAAACAATTATAGAGGTATCTCTAAATTATCGGCTATAATCGCCTCACTTGCAACATTTAAGTAGATCCGTTATATCTCCTTTTCAACACGGATTCGTCAAACGTCGTTCTACTATGACAAATTTGCTTGAGCTGACATCCTTTATTGTTAAAGGTTTTTAGAAAAATCTTTAAACTGACGTCATTTATACTGATTTCAGTAAAGCTTTTGACTCAGTGAATCATTCCCTTCTGGCACATCTTCTAGGTTTTTCACCAAGACTACTTAGTTGGATTGTAAGCTATTTGGGTGACAGAACCCTACGAGTCCTCTTTAAAAATAATCTTTCTTACCCCGTTCATGCCACATCCGGTGTTCCCCAGGGGAGCCATTTAGGCCCCCTTCTTTTTACACCTTTCATCAATGACCTTCCATTGGTCATACTTAACTCGCGTACTCTCATGTATGCGGATGATGTCAAGTCTGTTTTCAATTTAGAGATGACCCCTGTCATTCTCGCTTTCAATCCGACCTAGATAGTTTCTATCCTTGGTATCGTGCAGATTTGCTTAATCTGAAGAGCTCCAAATGCAAGCTTATGACATTCTCATACCTTGGAAAGAATTTCTTTGGCTGATGATCTTGGTGTCCGTTTGGACCATAAACTTAAGTTAAGTGAACATATATCATCAATGGTCAATAAAGCTATGGGTGTGCTCGGATTTATTAGGAGATGGTCTAACGAGTTTGATGACCCCTATCTAACAAATATGCTCTTTACCTCACTTGTTCACCCAATTCATGTGTTTGGAGTCCACAGTACACAGTTCACAAGGACCGCATTGAATCCGTACAGAAAACTTTCTAGTTTTTGCCCTGCGAGGCCTTAACTGGAATATAAATTCAAGACTACCTATCGCAGTAGACTTTTGTTACTTAATCTGCCTTCTCTAGCCAATCGTAGAACCATGCTTGGTGTTGTGTTAATTGATAACCTTGAATAAGCTTTTTTAGAGAACAAAATACAAAGAAAATAATAAGGACGCGGTGGTTCGGTTAAGCATTCAAATTTGACAATTTATTGCTGCTGCTGGCCTCTATGATTGCTTTTCAACGAATGAATTTTAACTACCGAGAGTGGGCCACAATCCGACCACACTCCCCAAATTCGCCGTCGGCATTTGCCGATCGTCAAAACAAAAGAGTAACTTAAACTTAACGACACTTCTTGTGTTCTCTTAATTACTACTTAGCTAAGTTACAAATTTCTGCAATAAATGCTGTTCTGCTCGAGGATTCCGGCCCCGTTGAAGTGCTCCGGTCTTTAACACCTGGGGAGTCGGGCCAGCTTATGAATCGGTCGCTGCAATGCGCCTGCCGGTGTTTTTATTTTGGCTACCCGAACCTTGCCGTCCTCCCCTCGAATTGTGCGCGTTACGCGCCCGGTTATCCACTGCTGAGGGGGTGTGTTGTCGTCGTGAACTAGCACGACCACCACCTCCTCGGGATTGTCCTCGCCTTTGGCCCATTGCGGTCGCTGCTGGAGGCTGAGCAGGTAGTCCTTGGACCACTGTTTGCCGCTGCTTTCGTCTGGATCGGATCCTGAAATTCTTCGCGTTGTCGCTGAATATCGTCTCCGGTAATCCGCGTCTCCCGATGAACCTTTTAAAAACGTTCAAAAAGGCATCAGTCCATAAATCGGTTACCAAATCTTAATGAACCGCCTTTGAGGCAAAACCTACGATGCAAATATCTGACAAAAAGTTGAATGAATCCTGACTTCTTTGTCATTAAAAGCGGATATTTAGCGTCATAAGAGAGAGGCCCGTGTAACAAACGTCCTCCTACTCGAATGAGTTCAAATTGTATTCCATTGTATGTCAAATCTATCAATAAATGGGTTCAGCGATTGCAACTTTGGTGCTAGAACTACTGATTGTCTCAATAATTTCAATTCACTTTTGAACGATGTACTTTGTACTACGGCGATCAGTTTTAGAAATTAAATATTTCTTCTTGATGCCGACACTATGAGAGAATCTGTTTTGAGCTTTTGCAACAGAATCGAAGCACATAAGCCGTTATGTGAATCAATTTTAGAAAGTTTGAGTGACGATTAATTAGCTTAACAAAACAATTTGGCTCAACTACTGCCAAAGTACATACAACAGAACTTTTGTCTTCGGAGGATTTGATTTCTAACGCTTTTTCAACCAGGTGAAGCTGAAGCCATTGGTCTTCTTCCAGTTTCAAGAAACTTGGTCCTTCGATTCATAACGAGCTAATAATCTCGTCTATGTCGGTTCCTTTCGATACTTAATCCGCCGGATTAGCATCTGTTGAAACGTGGCGCCACACAATACCTTTCGACAACTCCTGAATTTCTGCAACTCTATTTGCCACAAATGTGCCCAATGTGCCAGAATCGCGTTGTAACCAATACAGCACAATCTGTGAATCCGACCAGAAATTCAAACTTTCTATATTAAATTTTGTTAAGGTTGTCGCAATTTGGTGCCAGAGCTTGGCCAGCAAGAGCGCTGCACATAGCTCTAGTCGGGGTATTGTTTTCACGTTAAGTGGAGCTACCCTAGGTTTTGCAGTGAGCAATGCAATGCCAACGTCTCGTTTGTTGCAAATTCGAACGTATATGCAACAACCATATGCATGACTGGATGCATCAGCAAAGCCGTGTATCTGAACCCTTTAATACGTATTTAGACATACGTACCGGGGATGCGGTTTTTATGTAAATCGCGCAATGTCATGGACTCATTGGAATGGCTTCATCCCAGTCTATTTTCAGTCTCCACAACTCCTGGAACAACATTTTGGCCTTGGTAACAATCGGACACAGCAAACCAAGAGGGTCAAATAAGCGAGAAGCTGCAGACAATATGTTGCGTTTCGTTGGCTTAGCCGAAGCAAAACTGTCCACATCGAGATGATATTTAAATATATCCTCTTGAGGTGCCCAGCGCATCCCAAGAATTTTTAAGGAACTCTGGTCATAAATTTTGAGAGTCACTTCTTCGCAAGCTTTTGTTTTGAACGACAGATCAATACAGTGCCCACTTGGCAAGTGGAAAACATCCTGATTCCAATATCTTTGAACTTCATTGCAAATAGTGTAGAGTTCTTGTATACTATCTGCTCCTGCCAACATATCATCAACATAAAAGCCCTTCTTAATCACATCTGATCCAATAGGATGTGATTGTGCGTGCATGTTGGCTAGCTCAAACAAGCAGCGCATCGCCAGAAAAGGTGCAGAAGCTGTACCGTATGTGACTGTATTAAGTCGGTATGCCTGAATATTTGTGAAGTATTTTTTCACCACAGAATACGTTGGAAATTTCTATCTTTTACAGAGACATTTATCTGCCTATACATTTTTGAAATGTCAGCAGTTACGGTATACTTAATCAACAAAAAATTAATCAGGATTGTATATAGCTCCCTCTGAATTGTCGGCCCCACCATCAGTGTTTCGTTAAGTGAAACCACTGTTGACGTCTTACTAGAAGCGTCGAAAACTACACGAAGCTTGGTGGAGGAACTTTCAGGCCTAAGAACGCATTGATGAGGAATATAATAATGCTGTTCTAGAGGAGTTGACTTCAAAATGGACATGTGTCCCAAATCCAAATACTCTTTCATGAAGTCAAGGTACATAGTTTTAAGAACCGCATCCTTCGATATTTTACGCTCAAGTTGCAAAAAACGCCTTTCAGCAGTTTGAAAGGACAGGCCAAGAATTTTTGGATCGGTCTTGAAAGGGAGATCCACTTGGAAACGACCAGAAGATAGCTGCTTCACAGTTTTCTCGAAGAAAAGTTCACAAGCCTGTTGTTCAGCTGTTTGGCGAACAGCCTTCAATTCGAATGGAAATTGATCCAATTCCCAGAAACGGTTAACTAACGAATCGAGAGAACAATTAGTTTGGGCCATTAAACACCTACTGAACTGATGCCTAGGCACTTGTCCAGTACATTTGCCTGCTACTATCCATCCTAGCAGCGTTTTTTGCATTATAGGAAGTTCAGAACCCAATTTTATTTTCCCAACGCACAATAATTCGTAGAACAATTCTGCTCCCAAAAGAATGTCCACCTTAGCAGGTCTATTGAATTCTGGGTCTGCCAGTTTTATAGTTTTGGGTATTTTCCAATTTGAAATACCCATGGAATGTCCAGGCTGTGTTGTTGAAATGGATTTCAACACCCAACATTCAGCCAAAAATTGTGAGAGTTTATGCGCGACTGAATGAATAGAAGCACATATCTTATTTTTTGGTATCTATTGTTGTACCACCAACCATCGAGATAGCTAATGATGTTGGCTCCCGCTTGAGCCGTAACATCTGGGCCATGCGCTCAGACATCAAATTGATTTAGGAGCCACTATCAAGTAAGGCCCGTGCAGGATGCAACTGACCAAATCTCTCTTTTACATTAACGACAGCTGTGGCGAGAACAATTTGTTCATTGTTTGCTACATGCCCTAAATACGAATCTGACATAGTCACTTGAAGAGTGGATACCTCACCTTGAGCAGGAGTAGTTTACCTGTGAAGCAGCGAATGGTGAGGCTTCGAACAAATTCGACATTTTGATGCCTTACATTTTGACACCATATGACCCACAATCAAACAATTTAGGTACAACTTTTGTGTTTTGACGAATTCAAAACGTTGCATAACTGATATAGCAGCAAACGATGGACACGAATCAAGATTGTGCGTTTCTGACTTGTAGAAGACGCACACAGACGATGATGAACGCCCTCCATCAGCACAAGCAAAGGACGATTTAAACTGATGGGGCTTCTTAGCGTCAACTCGCGACTTTGTTTTGTCCCGAGTTGACTCTTCTGCTGACAGATACTGATATCTCTTATTGAATTGTCTAGCACAATCTTCCCAAGATGGCAGCGTATCATAGTCAAGCTGCTCTTCAAAACGAGATTTTGTAACATGGTCCACCTTTGCCATGACCATATGAATTATCATTGCACTAGCAATGTCTTTGTCGTTACCTAACGACGACAGCGAAGCATAAATAGCAGACACCGTATCTATGATCGATCTTAAACTCGACGCAGATGGTTTTGTCATGCTAGGTATGTCAAACAATTGCGAAACTGTATCAAAGAATATAAGACATTTGCTGTCATATACTGCTTTGAGACTAGCGAGGGCCTTTGGATAGTTACAATCCGTTAGTTGGTACGGCCTAACTACCCCCAATGCTTCATCTGACAAACACGAGACTACGTGATTGAAGTTTTCGACGTTTGACAAAGAATTGTCATCATCGACTAAACTTTCAAAGAGGCACATAAAATTTTTGTATTCCGAATGTTTGCCACTAAATTTTGGCAAACGCATTTTCGGCAACTGAGATCGCTGGCTCGAAACTAGGGAGCAATCATTCTCAGTTTTTGGCCCTGAAGTCGGCTTGGATTCATTAATGTAAGTTTTCCCAAAATGATAGGAATTATTTATTTTAATAATGACACTAGTTCCGTGTTAGTTTTATTAAAAATGTGCCAACCTTGCTGTCATCACGCGTCTCTTGCAGACCCTTCTAGAAGCGTCCGTGCATTTACCGTTCAAACGGTAAATCACCTTGGCTAACGCGCTGCACATCTTCCATTCGGATAAGCCTTATGGGAATCTGAAGCCAACGTATTCGGGTTAACTCCTCCCTCCTTCAAGTGTGGGCCGTCCTCGGCTCGCTCTAGGGCTCTTTATAGTTCTCTAGCCCCATTTCATGGAGGAACGGTAGGCTTAGGTCTTTTCGGAACTCGGTGACATTGATCTGAGAAACGGAGGGAACTGCCGGTTTTTTCCTCCAGAATTTACGTGTTTTGTGCAGTTTACGCTTATTTCACCGTCAAAGGTGATCATCACGGTGCCGGTTGACGTTAACTCTGGTCTTCCTTTTTCAGCCACAAGCACGGTTGTATAATTGATCAGTAGGACGCCTTCACCCACAACCATTATTGGGTCTAAGTAAATCGATCGGGCGGCGCAGTGTGATGGTATGCCTGCTTCTAATTGTTGGGCACATGAGGGATCGTTTTTCCCTGCAAAATGTAGTCTTCACGCCAGCGATGCAGTGTCCAACGGCGAGAACGCGGCTTCCGCAATCCGCAACCACATTGTCGCCGCTAAAGTCAACTATTCTATTTTTTTGAACGGGGTTGAGTTTAACTATCTTACAAACTAATTTATGTGTTGGTTAGGTATTAAATAAGGAAGTGTAAATTTTCAATATTTTGGAAGATCTTAATAGTAGATACCCTAAGCAAATCTGTTAAGGTCTGTGAGACGTTCACCAATTATTTTCCTAGCATCTAATTCATTCAAAATTGTAGGGGCAACCAGATTCAATTTAGCCAAAGTAATGGCCACAATTAAGTTTTGAAGGTCAGTGGTCTACTGTGTTTGTCGGAACGAGTTTGTGCGTAACAGGCAGAAGGAGGCGTCTCCGACCCCATAAACTATATATATTCTGAATCAGTATCAACAGCCGAGTCGATTGAGCCATGTCTGTCTGTCCGTCTGTCTGTCTGTCCGCCTGTCCGTATGTATGAACGCCTGGATCTCAGCAACTATAAGAGCT
Organism: Zaprionus indianus; assembly: GCA_018904595.1. Classification (NCBI taxonomy): domain Eukaryota; kingdom Metazoa; phylum Arthropoda; class Insecta; order Diptera; family Drosophilidae; genus Zaprionus; species Zaprionus indianus. Next base: position 75,636 of record JAEIHA010000884.1, on the reverse strand, counting down.
AGAGCCATACAAATTTGTGACAACATTCGTGTATATCCAGGTGTTTCAAAGTTTTTTTGAAATTTGGCCACGCCCCTTCCCGCCTCTGTGAATTAGTAATAACGATTTTATATACACAATATACACCCAACAACTAAAGTTGTACATCTCACTTGACAAATACCTTTCCACGGGTGTTTTCTGAAAATTTTTAAATCGTACTAAAAATAAGGGAGATATGATCCAAATTAAACTCAATTTGAACGTATACTTATGCGCATATTAAGACCCAATTTACGCATCATACCGAAGTTCGAATCTAGCGTCAGGCACACAGCATTTAACAAAATTTTTTATTTGCATAGAATGGTAACAGAATTAGCTCAGAATGCAACTTTGCCGATCGAACGAAAAATGAGGGGGTGGCTTAGTGGTTACAGTGGCGGTCAGCGGTCCTTATAGATTTAATGAGTGCGTGCGTGAGTGCGAGTTCAAGTCCCGTGCGCGGCCGGTGCAACTCTTTATTTTTATTACTTTGTTTTTTTTTTGGTTATTTTTAGGCCATGGATTTTAAAAAAATTCATGGTCTACTGTGTTTGTCGGAACGCAAATGTGCGTAACAGGCAGAAAGAGGCATCTCCGACCCCATAAACTATATATATTCTGAATCAGTATCAACAGCCGAGTCGATTGAGCCATGTCTGTCTGTCCGTCTGTCCGTCTGTCTGTCTGTATGAACACCTGGATCTCAGCAACTATAAGACCTAGAGTCTTCAAATTTTCTGACAACATCCGTGTATGTTGCAGTGTTTCAAAGTTTTTTTGAAATTCGGCCACGCCCCTTCCCGCCTATGTAAATCAGTAATAACAGTTTAATATACACATTTTACACCCAACAACAAAAGTTGTACATCTCACATGACAAATACCTTGCCACGGGTGCTTTCTGAAAATTTCATAAAAATCGTACTAAAAATAAGTGAGATATGATCCGAATTAAACTCAATTTGAACGTATACTTATGCGCATATTAAGACCCAATTTACGCATCATACCGAAGTTCGAATCGTCGGACACACAGCATTTTACAAAATTTTTATTTGCATAGAATGGTATCATAATTAGCTCAGAATGCAACTTAGCCGATTAGTCAATAAATGAGGCGGTGGCTTATAGGTTAGAGTGGCGGACAGCGGTCCTGCGTGCGTGAGTTCGAATTCCATGCGCGGCCGGTTGGTAAAACTTTTTATTTTAATTACTTTTTTTTTGGTTATTAGGCCATGGATTTTAAAAAAATTCATGGTCTACTGTGTTTGTCGGAACGCAAATGTGCGTAACAGGCAGAAGGAGGCATCTCCGACCCCATAAACTATATATATTCTGAATCAGTATCACTAGCCGAGTCGATTGAGCCATGTCTGTCTGTCCGTCTGTCTGTCTGTATGAACACCTGGATCTTTATAAATCAGTAATAACTATTTAAAATCCACAATATACACCCAACAACCAAAGTTGTACGTCTCACATAACAAATACCTTGCCACAGGTGTTTTCTGAAAATTTCATAAATGACTATAAATAAGTGAAATATGATAAAAATCCAACTCCTTTTAAACGTATGGTTTAAGTATAAAGCAGACCTAATTTAGGCAAGCATACCGAAGTTCAAAGCTAGCGTCAGACACACTCCGTTTTATTAAACTTTTTATCTGTATAATATGTATGGTAACAGAATTGATTCACATTGCAACTTGGCCAATATGCCAGAAAGTGAGGTGATGGCTGAGTGGTTAGAGATGCAGAGATCGGCGGCGGCCGACCGTGTGTTCAAACTCCGGTGCGGCTCGCGACGGAATATGACTTTTTTATTTCCTTTATTAATTTTGTTAATTATAAATAGGAAAGCTACAGTCAGCGGGCTGTGATATACCCCACTAAATACATGTTAAATTAATAGATTAAATTTCAATAAAATTAAAAAATATTTATAAAATTTAATTTTTTTTTATCATACTATATTAAAAAGAATCAATATAATAATAATATAATAAATATAAATAATAAAAGTTTTATGTAAATAAGTGTTACTTTTTCATTTAAAACGTATAAAAAATCTCGCGTCAAAAGTTAACCATGCGTCTCTTCAATGCCGCTGCCTTTTTGCATGTTTGCTATGATTCCAATTGGATATTGTTATTTTGGTTTTCTCTCAATATTTTGCAATTAGAATGATTGAACATAACAGCGCCAGGCCCATGTAATGTTATGAATATTCGAGAGGGATGCCAATACATACATACATCTATCATAACCATATGTACATATGTATTGGCATCCCGCTCCACACATTATTGCGCTTATGTTGTACATCCAATTAAATTTGGACTTGCTCTTGTGTACCAACGAAAGAAGACTTAGAAGTGAGAGAATCAACGCTATTGCCCATCTCCTTATTCTAAACAAACTGCAGTCAGTTGGTGTTTTCATATCTTCTATCTATTCTAAGCAAACGGCCGCTACTTTTACGTACACAATGCTTTTCATTGCCGTCTAGCAACAATTCGGCGAAAGAAAATTCTCATGCGCGCTTAGACGAATATCGATTGGCGCGTTGATAATTAAATAATTAGTATTTATTTATTTGAATTATTTACTGAAAAATTATTTAATGAAAAATATCAACAAAATCATTTCACATGTCGATCGCGGCAGCAATTGAACCACCAATACGGTCAATATCGTTCGGCTTACAGTCCGTGACATAGCTCTTTTAGCTACTGTACGACTCCCGTGGCCGTCGGAAATGGCGGTTCGAATCCCAGTGGGGGCAGCTTTTTACATATATTCTCTTTAAAGATTTTTTACAAATTTATTAGTTATTATTTAATAGATTATTATTTTTTAATTTTCCTACTTATTTTATTACATCTACTCGGAAGAAAATGTAATATATATTTATGACATTAACCATATACACATGCGCGCGAGATGACGCATTTTCAGCTCGTGCCAAAAAAATCAAGAAGAAGAAAATGTAACGATTTTTGGCACGCGCTAAAAATGCATACATATACTAATTGCCCTCTCGCTCACTCTAATGCTTACGACACTTGTCTATTCACTTTTGCATTGTCTATGCTTTCTTCTTCTTCTGCTAGTAAATTCAATTTGCGCGTGGCGTTCGAACAGAGTAATATTGATCTCCGCGAATTTTTTAATATTTAAATAAAAGCGCAATTTTCATTGCGAATTTTTAATAAGCGATAATATATAAAACGTGGTGCGAGTTGGTTTAACTATTATTTATAAACTTTAAATATAATTTGCGCGCTAAGGGTGTATTGTGCTTGTGTTGGGAGTGCTTGCGGAATTTGTTTGCTGCACAAACCCATTTCTTAACACTAATAAATATAAACAAACTCAATTAAATAAAATAAATGATTAAAATAAAGCTTTGAAAATTAGTTAATAATTAATAAATATAAATATAAGATACTTTTTGTTTAGTGCTTTATCGGTGTGGTACTAAACAAAATAAAATAAATACATATATTTCGACACTTATATGTATGTATGTATGTATGTAAATCCGACGTATGTACATAAATCTGCGCATTGTGACGGTTTCGGGAGTCGTTACATATTTTGGTACGGTTGTGACCTTGGCCGCGCACAGTGGGCTTTGAACAGATAAGTTAAACTTTACACTTTAAATAATTTTTCTAATAATTTATTGTTCCATAATTCAATATAATTACATTATATAATAATAATTAAAATAACTATATTATATAGTAAATTAATTTCTTTTTATTAATTTATTTTATTATATATTATTATTATTTATATTATAAAAATAATTTATTATTTTTTTATATTTTTGTTTATTCTAATTAACTTAAAATGCCTCGCCAAAGACAGTGTGCTGCTCAAAAGCAGCTAATCGGAGGCGCAGAAATTTATTGAATAGGCAGCAAGAGGAATATTCTCAGACTGAAAATGATAGAAATGTTAGAGCCCAGAGAGATCGCAGAGCCAATACGCAGTTTAGGGAAGCTGAGGTCATAGTAAATACAGCAGCACAAAATTTAGAATTAGAAATAAGAGAAGAGGGAAGAGTAGAAGATACAGGGCCGATTACTGATTTACGTAGATCTACGCGCATACGCGAAAGTGAAGTGCAGGTTAGTACGAGGGTCGTTTGATAAGTCCGTGACTTTTTGTATTTGCCGCGCACCTGCTCTAAATACAACACTGCTCCTGTCAGCAGTTATCGATTAACAGCTGACTGTAAAATTTTGAGAAAGCTGCGTTTTTTGGTTTGCGTTTTATAGGCATTGAAAGCAGACGATCTCGTGAATTTTAACGAAAATGGAAAAAAGTGAATTTCGTGTCAGCATGGAAAAATTTCATAAATTGGGCTACGAACTGCTACCCCATCCAGCATATTCTCCAGATTTAGCCCCCTGTGACTATTTTTTGTTTCCAAACATGAAGAAATGGCTCGGCGGTAAGAGATTCGGGTCATCACAGAAACAAACGACTATTTTGAGGGCCTTGAGAAAACCTATTATTTGGAAGGAATAAAAAAATTGGAAAAACGCTGGACTAAATGTATAGAGCTAAAAGGAGATTATGTTGAGAAATAAAACGCTTCTTTGACGAAAAAAATATATTTTATTCAAAAAGTCACGGACTTATCAAACGACCCTCGTATACAGAATAGAAGACAGGAGCCGATTGGAGTAGACTATCGGCAGAGGGAAAGAATAGCCGATAGACTGCGCAGAGCAAGTCGTAGACGGAATACGAACATACGGACTACTGAGCAGGAACACGACACACAAAATAGAAGGCAGAGACGGACTGAAGAGGACAATCGGCAGGCAGAGAGGGGGGCTGACAGATTACGTAGAGCCGCTCGCAGACAAGACTCTGACGTACGGATAACTGAACAGCGGACAAACACACAAGATAGAAGACAGAGACGGTCAGATGGGGACTATCGGCAGTCTGAGAGAGGGGCCGATAGATTGCGTAGATCTACCCGAAGACAGAATACTGACGTACAGATAACTGAGAGGCGGACAAACACACAAAATAGAAGGCAGAGACGGTCGGATGGGGACTATCGGCAGTCGGAGAGGGGGGCTGATAGATCACGTAGAGACAGTCGTAGACAGGATACTGACGTACGGATAATTGAACAGTGGACTAACACACAAAATAGAAGACAGAGACGGGCAGATGGGGACTATCGGCAATCGGAAAGGGGGGCTGATAGATCACGTAGAGCCACTCGTAGACAGGATACTGACGTACGGATAATTGAACAGCGGACTAACACACAAAATAGAAGACAGAGACGGGCTGATGGGGACTATCGGCAATCGGAAAGGGGGGCTGATAGATCACGTAGAGCCACTCGTAGACAGGATACTGACGTACGGATAATTGAACAGCGGACTAACACACAAAATAGAAGACAGAGACGGGCTGATGGGGACTATCGGCTGGTTGAGAGAGGAGCCGATAGATTACGAAGATCAGCACGACGACGAAACCGTACGATTAGGGCTTTAGAACAGAGACGCAATACACATCTTAGAACTATTATTCGTTCAGATGTTGAGCGTCGTATATTAGAAAGGGAGAGAGATACGATGAGTAGGTCCCAAGTTAGGGACAATCTTGCAAGGAGGATTGTCGATCAGGCTCTTGACAGTGCACGACGTCGAAGTGCCCGCTTATTAGAGCGTCAAGCTATTACTGACTCTTTAAGACGTCTGAGCTTAAGAGTCAGTCAATATAGGAGTCAGAACAGAGAAGCAGAAAATCGACGAAATGCAGACCGTATGAGAGAGGAACGTTCAAATAGCTTTGAGGACAATTCACTCAGTTTATCAAGCCTAGAAGCTCATATAGAAATTTTTAATAGAATGATTAAACTGGGTCCTGATCAAGTTTGCCTTTGTTGCAAAGGCCTTTGGTTTCCCTTTCAGGTTAGCAAAATTACAAGGGCTTTTATTGAAAGTAGAAATGAGTTTAGTGCAGATATTCTAAGTCTTTCCAGTCAATTCCCATCTTCTGACGAATCTTTTCAATTCTGCAATACTTGTAGTCGTAACATTAAGGCTGGGAAAAAACCAAAATTTTCCATAACAAATGGTTTAGATTTCCCTAACTTGCCCGAATGTCTGAAAGGGCTTACTCCTTTAGAGGAGCGACTTATATCACCTCGCCTTCCATTTATGGTGATTAAGTCTTTAGGTGTTGGTCGACAAAACGCCATCAAAGGAGCTGTTGTTAATGTCCCTATTCCTGTTAGCAATATTGTAACTTCGTTACCACGAGCTTTCCATGAAGCAGAGGTTGTACAGCTTCACCTCAGGCGTAGGATGGAATATAGCCATGATTTCATGGCAGAAACCATCAGACCAATGAAAATTTCAAATGCTATTAGATTCCTCGTAGACAGTGAGCTTTATAAAAAGCACAATGTAGTTCTTAATGAGCAGTGGATGTCCAATTTCGATTCCGATACTGTTCCATTTATAGCTTCTCAGGCAGATGCAGAGTTAGTTAATAATATGGCTCAAGAATTTCGAAGCCCACTTCATCCTAATGAGGATATTGAAATAGAGGAGCTTAATCCGGGGGGTCAAGAAACTCTGCTCGATAATAATCACGTTGCGAATGTTGCCATGCAAAGAATCATAATTGCTCCTGGCGAAGGCCAAAGACCCCTCGATATGATTCTGGATGCTGATTCAGAGGAATTAGCGTTTCCAACTATTTATGCTGGCGTTAAACGTAAGACTTGTCAGACTTTTACAACCATAGTTAGATCTGAGCTTAGGAATTTTGATAGGAGAGGTTGTAGAACTGATAAGTTGTTCTTCAATTACAAGAAATTAGAGCTTCTTAAAATTAGGAATAATACGAGGGTCGTTTGATAAGTCCGTGACTTTTTGAATAAAATATATTTTTTTCGTCAAAGAAGCGTTTTATTTCTCAACATAATCTCCTTTTAGCTCTATACATTTAGTCCAGCGTTTTTCCAATTTTTTTATTCCTTCCAAATAATAGGTTTTCTCAAGGCCCTCAAAATAGTCGTTTGTTTCTGTGATGACCCGAATCTCTTACCGCCGAGCCATTTCTTCATGTTTGGAAACAAAAAATAGTCACAGGGGGCTAAATCTGGAGAATATGCTGGATGGGGTAGCAGTTCGTAGCCCAATTTATGAAATTTTTCCATGCTGACACGAAATTCACTTTTTTCCATTTTCGTTAAAATTCACGAGATCGTCTGCTTTCAATGCCTATAAAACGCAAACCAAAAAACGCAGCTTTCTCAAAATTTTACAGTCAGCTGTTAATCGATAACTGCTGACAGGAGCAGTGTTGTATTTAGAGCAGGTGCGCGGCAAATACAAAAAGTCACGGACTTATCAAACGACCCTCGTACTTCCATATGCTTAAGAAAGCATAGCTCATCTCGAGCCATTACTGCCTCTAACGCCCTTAATGAGGATCAAATTGATAGTTTAATTCGTCATGATGACGCTTATAGGGTCCTTAAGGGTATTAGAACGTCTCCTGCTCATTGGGAAGCAGAAAAAAGAAGGTCATGGCAATGATCCGTCAATTCGGTCTGCCAACCTTCTTCATAACTTTGTCAGCTGCTGAAAGTAGGTGGGGGAGCTCCTCGTCATACTCAAAAGAGTTGTCGACAAGGAAGAAGTTACGGAAGAGGAGGCACTTGGGTTGGCTTCAAACGAAAAAGCTCGACTGATTCGTACCGACCCGGTCACATGTGTTAGGTATTTTGACAATCGCTGGAGGCAATTGTTTAAAATCATGAAAAAAGAAGGAGGTGTTTTCGGTAGACACAACGTTGTGTTATACTATTGGAGAGTCGAGTTTCAACAAAGAGGTTCACCTCATATCCACGGAATGTTTTGGCTGAAAGACGCTCCAAAAGTGGACTTTGAGAATGAATCTTCAATTCCTCCAGTTATCGAATTTATCGATCAGTTCGTTACCACAGATGTAACAAATGAAGAACTCGCTCCACTCATAGAATATCAAAAGCACAAGCACGGGCGCTCATGCCAACGTGAATTGGGAGGAAACTCTTATTGTCGCTTTGGTATTCCATTTTTTCCAATGCCCCGAACAGAAATTCTTAAGCCTCTTCCCGAAGGTACTGATAATTATTCCCTTCATCGAGAAAATTTAAAAAAAAATACAGAGTGTATTAAACTTCACATTCGATTCTGAAACTATCAGTTACTTAAGCAATTTTGACAACTTTTTGTCTCATACTCAAGTCAACCTCACTTACGAGGAATATATATATGCTCTGAGATCTGGCTTAAAAAAGCCACAAATTTTTCTTAAGAGATGTTTTAATGCCATTTGTACAAATGCATATAATAAACATATTCTCGGAATGCAAAGGGCCAATATTGACATTCAATTCATTTTGGATCCTTATGCTTGCTGCAGTTATATAATTAATTATATAAACAAGTCCCAAAGGGGAATTTCCAAACTGATGCGTGACGCAGTGGACGAGATCCACAATAGAAATTTCACAGTCAGGCAAAAGTTGCAATATATTGGTAACAAATTTATTTCTGGCACTGAGATTTCTGCTCAGGAAGCCGCCTATTGCTGTTTAGGCATCCGATTGTCTGAGGCTAGCAACGGAGAAGCCCATATAAATACTTCACTACCACAGCATAGGGTCAAAATGCTCAAACCAAGACAGCAACTTGTAAATATGGCTCCCGATTCAACGGACATATTTGTAGTCGGATTGATTGAACATTACGTTCAACGTCCCAATAGCCTTAACGGCATATGCTTAGGGGATTTTGCAGCTAATTATACATTTTCTAAGTCGACCAGAGCAACTTGTCAGGATTCTGACAATGAAGATTTTGATGTCAATGAAGTCATAGATGGTGCACCTCTTCCCCTTCTTGATGGCAGTGGCTTTGTAAGGGAACGAACAAAGCCAAAAATCATTCGATTTAGGAGTTTTAATATTAATAAAGATAGGCCTAGCTATTATAGGGAACTTTTAATGTTATATTTGCCTTGGAGGGACGAAAAATTAGAGCTGATAGACAGAAATTGCGAGGAAGTATATAGCGCAAATGAAGATGTAGTGAAAGTTAATTTTAAGAAATATAATGTATTAGAAGATTTAGAAGACGCGCTTAGGAGGGCCATGGAAATGGAAACCAATAGTGAGGATAGAACAGCTGAACCAGGTCAGGAAGATGATGAGTTTAGGGCATTAGGTTTAGCTGAAATAAGTTCTCAGCTTAACGTTTTGAATGTCAATGGCAATGGTGATCAGAATCAAGAATCAGAAGATACTATTCGCATAGTAAAACTTCCGCCACTAATATCCGCTGAAAATTTGTCCAAAATTGTTCAGTCGCTTAATCTTAAGCAAAAAACCTATTTTACCCATGTTTTGCATAATTCCCAGCAAAACAATGTGTTTTATGAGTTTGTGGGTGGCGGCGCCGGTGTCGGCAAAAGTCGGCTTATTTCAGCCATTTTTCAGTCCCTGTCCCAGTTGTATAACCGTAGGCCTGGATGCGATCCATCAACTGCCAAAATTCTTTTGTGTGCTCCCACAGGGAAGGCAGCTTTCGGAATTGGAGGGTCTACCCTTCATTCCATGTTTTCTCTTCCTATAAACCAATCTGGGACCGAGATGTACCATTCGGAGGGATCTCTGTTATTGTTTTCGGCGATCTCAGACAGCTTAGTCCTGTTGGAGATCGTTGGATTTTCAAATCCACTTCTGATTCGCATGATCCGTATAGTGCTATATACGGATCTTCTCTATGGGATTCTTTTAAATTTTTTGAACTTACCGAGATTATGCGACAACGAGATGATCAGGCTTTTGCTGTAGCTTTAAATAATATGGCATCTGGACACATGTCGTCTGACGACATTTCCTTACTTCGTTCCAGAGTTTCTCCAGCTAGCGAATTGCCAAATGATGCAATTCATTTGTTTTATAGAAATGAGGACACCGACATTTTTAATACGGCTAAATTAAACTCAATATTAACTACCCAATACATTTCAACAGCTCTTGATTCTATTAAAGCTTCACATCTTAGCACTGAAGTGAAAAATAGACACCTGGAGGCAGTCAAAAGTTTCAAGACCTCCAAAACTCAAGGTCTATTAACTTCATTAATTTTAAAATCTACTGCCAAATACATGGTTACGGTCAATATTGATACAGCTGATGGTTTAGTTAATGTAGCTTCAGGGATTCTGATGGATATAGGTTTCAATACATCCAATTCTCCCCAAATTCTTTGGATAAAATTTTTAGATGATAGTGTAGGATTAAATGCTCGGGCCAAGTGCCCGCATCCTTTAGAGCGTTCTTGGACGCCAATTTTCAAAACGATAAAAAGTTTTCAATTCCATTCCAATCAGCAAGTTTCAATTGATCGTAACCAATTCCCAGTTGTACCTGCAGAAGGTATAACAATTCACAAAAGTCAAGGAGCAACTTATACTAAAGTAGTGGTCCATACAACTTCTCGAATGAGTCGTGAGGCTTTGTATGTTGCTTGCAGTAGAGCTACAAATGCTGCAGGCCTTTTCATTGTTGGGGGTTTTGTGCCCCCGAAATCAGACGCCCAGTCACCAGTCGAGCAAGAGCTTAGAATATTACGAAGCGAAAAACTCCTAAATTCTCACTATGACTGTCTATTCAAAGACAATTGGTTTACTGCACTCTTCCATAATACCGAAAGTTTGCATTGCCACTTTAGCGACATTTGCTCTGATCAGCTAATGCTCCGTGCAAGTCTTCTTTGTTTCGTAGAAGCTTCCATTTTCTCAAATGAAATATTTGAAATACCTGGCTTTACACAAGTGGTACGGCTAGATTGTGAGTCAGTAGTCAACAGAACTCGACCAAAAAGAGGCATTCTTATCTTCATAAAAAACGAACTATTCGAGAATGTTAGTCTTTTTTTACTGGTCGATTTTATAGTGATCCCCATAATTTAAATTCGGCAGTTTTTGAGTATGTCGTATTGAAATATAAATGTACAGGCTTCTTTATAATCTATAAGACTCCAGCATATCCATTGCCAAAGTTCGAAGCAGAATTTGAGAACTTATTTTTGAGGTTTCCATTTTTAGAAAGTCATTCCATAATTTTTGGAGATTTTAACATGTGCTTGCGATCTCTCAGAGGGTGTAGTAGGAGAATTTTTAACTTTTTAGGGAGCTTAGAGTATAAGTCTCTTTTAGATTTGACATCGTCTACAACCAATTTGAATACTCATATTGATTGGGCGATGTCAAATATTTCAGAAGGCAGGGCCAATGCGCGCACGTATGAGACCATATATAGTTACCATAGTGGGGTTTTAGTTGATGTTGCAGGCTTAGATTTATGATAGTTTATTTTATAATTATGTTGATAAATTTTTATGTAAATAAATTTTATTATAGTTATTTCATTTAAGTATTATATTATCACATATTAAGTAATGTTACTACATTTTATTATCTCTAATTTTGAAATTTATTTTTTATTTATCTTTTATTTTATAATTTATTTTGTTAATTTACATAGATAGACAGAATCTATCTATGACTGCACGTATTGCAGAATAAATTTTTTTGGGGAACATTGGGGTTGCGCAGAGCAACTCAAGTCGACTCGAAGGTCACCAAAATTTATCTTTTTGGGAACAACTGACCCCATTACATTTGTAGTGGCCTCCCCGTGGTGTTCCCTGGGTACTGATTATATATGATAATCGGTAGCAAATTCGAGCGACGATTCCATACCGTTATTTACAAACTTTTCACGGTATAATATGATAATCCATGGCCTTCTACAGTCAGCACCTGACTGTAGCGTTCGACTGGTTTTTATTATTATAAGCTAAAAGGAAAACTACAGTTATTTAATTAAATACCAATAAAATAGTTTTCAAAAATTAAATTTCATATTTTATGCGATATTTAAGACAATCAATATGTTACGAAAGTTAGAGCGGGATGCCGATACATGCATGTCTGCATTTGCACATTTATATTTCGGCGTCCCGCTCTAACACACATCAATTGCCGTATTCGGCACACATACGCAATTGCCAGATTTGTGCAACATTCGGCAAAATTTATAAAAGTGTTCTAATTAAATATGTTGCGTACCAAAAAATTAAAAAATTATTGTTTGTTAAGCTTTTAAATTATTAAAAGGAAAAGAAAGACGAAAAAAAAATGCCAAAATGGTCTTCGTAACCGGCACACACTCCACAAGGCTACTGTACAACTTTCTCGGCCGGCACTACTGTTTGACATAAGCAAAAATACATACATAAACTTATTGCCCTCTTGCCCTACCTAATGCTTATAATTCTTGTCTGTTCGCTTTTGCATTGTTTAAGCGTTCATCTACTTCTGCCTGCAATTGAATTTGTGCGTGTCGTTCGAATAAAATAAAAAGGATATAATATTTATATTTTTAAATTCTTAATAATAATCCAAATAATGCAAAATTTTCATATAACGCATGATATATAAATGATATAAGGTATAAATGATATAAGGTATACCATGATAATCCATGGGCTTCTACAGTCAGCACCTGACTGTAGCGTTCGACTGGTTTATAGATGATCTGAGTCTATCGCATTGGATCGACACATAGAATTTACCGAATTTATGAGTTCGTCCATTCCTTTGCTTAAATTTGGAATTTATTTCGATCTGCCTACTCTCAGCCTCTATGAACTCCTGCTGCTTGAACCTAACCTGTTCCCAATCATCGAAATCCGGATCTCCGGCTATTACCTTCAATGCCTTCCCTAGCACGTTAATGCTTCTGGCCTGCCTATGATGAACCCTCAGTATTTCCAGTAACGTCTCGATACGTCTCAGGTCGTCCGTTAGCACGTTCTTCAGGTGCTGCTGTTCAATGTCGTCTATGCAGGTTGCTGTTCCTGTCATGTAAACTTCGTAAGTTGTCAGGTTAGTTGAGTGTCCGAGGTAACCGTTCTCGTCCCAAACCGTTTTGTCGCCGTCTGTGAGAGGTATGTAGTCAGCAGTCGAATAGTCACTCAGTTTCATTGTCCCGGTTGCGTGTCGTATCGTCGTCTATGTCAGTAACGTTAATAACGAATTAAGCCTAGAAGAATTTAACATAGTCAATTTTATTTTACCTTCCTCCCTTTTATTAGGACAGTCGTCCCGAGGTCCTTCTCTACAACCTCTTCTACATAGAGAGGAGTGAGCTTATTAACCAATCTTTTGTTCGATTTAACAAGCACCTTCTCTCCCACCAGGTACTGTTTGTCTTTTCTTTTTTTATTTTCACGTCCTATGCACTTATTCTGTGCTTCTTGGATCTTATTTCTGACTTCCGCCTCTAGGTCTGCTGGGAGCGATCGGACCAAATCGATCGGTCGCTTACCTGTTACTGAGTGTATGGTTTTGTTGTACTCTATCGTTGCCATCAAAATCAGCTCTGTCGTGTTCTCGAATTTTTTGAGAGCTTGGTGCATCTAGCACTTTCTACTTGTCCATTTGATGTGTTATGCAACGGAGGCGCATTCTGGATTTGTATGTCAAAGTTATTTGACAACATGGTTTTGATCTTCTCGGAATTTAATGATTTTTTATTGTCACAGAATATTGTTTTTGTATGTGGAAAACAATTTATGAGTTGTAATATGGGGATTTTTACATCCACTATTGCTCTTGACTCTATCGGATATGATATTGAAAACTTTGAGAATGTATCTACACAAGTCACAAATGATTTTTTATCGGTTGAGAATATATCAATGTGAAGTGCCTGACCTACTCCCGATGTTATTGGTGTTTCTCCCAGAAGGTGTTTTGCTGGGTGCCTATCGTATTTAGCCTTAGAACAGATCCTGCAATTCGCCGCGATTTCTTGCGCGAGTCTACCTATTTTTGGAAAAAAATAGTCTTGCATAATCTGTTTTACATTTTCCTGAGCAGCGCGATGGGCCCTGTTATGTTCAGTTGTTACTATCTCTCTTTGTTTGGTACCATCAGTTATATCTCGAACCCAGGATTTGCAGTGTCTAAATGTTGTCGAGGGATAGCTTTCAACCAGTTGGTGCTGAATAAAGGAGAGAACTGGCAGACTGCAATGTAAACAAAATTTCGAGCACTTTTTTTCTAAAGCCAGCTTAAAGTAACAGGTTATAACTGACAGAAGAAAGAATGCAATTACAGAGTCACAAACCGTTGAAAAAAATTTTTCAACGCCGACTATATGAAAAATACGCAATTACTTTTTGGGCAACCCAATATTACTATTTGGTTTCGAAAACAATTCCCCGGCCTATCTGCACTCTCAATCGTGTAAGAGAGGGATTCCTCACTGTGAATGGTAGCCAAATCTGAGTCGCCACCATTTTCTAGCGCGTTAACATGCTGCCGAGAGAGGGCATCTGCAACATAATTTTCCTTTCCCGGTTTGTAAATAATGTTCGCGTTGTGTTCGTCAACGAAAGCCTTCCAACGTTTTAACTTCGCATTCGAGTTTCGATCCGACACAGAAAACGTCAGGGGTTGGTGATCGGTATAAATGTTAAGATTTCGCACTCAGTAGAGATAGTTTTTAAGGGTCCGCAGGACCCAAACTATGGCAAGAGCTCTCGTTCGTTTGTCGCAAAATTCTTTTCCCTGTCCCTTAGCGTACGAGAAATCATTGTTATTGGTCGCCCAGCCTGGGACAGTACCGCACCGAGACCAGATGACGAGGCATCAGTTGTCAAGTCAAATGGCTTAGAAAAGTCTGGTTATGTCAGAAGTACGTCTTCCGAAGACAAGATTTGCTTAAGCTTGTCAAATGCCTTCAGTTGTTCGGTGTTTAGTTCTATGGCAATTTTCTTCGACTGGTTGGTACCGATCTTGCCGTTATCTCCCTTGAGCAATTCCGTCAAAGGTTTCGCAATAGATGCAAAGCCCTTGACGAAGTAGCGATAATAGCTGGCCAGCCCAAGAAATGAGCGTAAGCCGAAAAGGGTCTTAGGAATTTGGTATTCCAAGATAGCCTTAACCTTATCAGAGGAAGTTGTTATTCCTCCATTGGTTACCGTGTTCCTTGAAAAATTTTGACTTTTCGAGTGATACTCTCATGCCAGCGTCGTACAACGCTTTCAGCACGCGGTCTATGTGCTCAATATCATCTTCCTCGGTTCTTGAGAAGATAATCACATCATCTATGTAAACATAACATATTTTACCGACAAATTCTCGTACGACATCGTCGATAGCCCTTTGAAAAAGGCTTGGTGCATTTTTTAGTCCAAAGGGAAGTTTAAAAAATTCGTATTTTCCATTATTAACCGAAAAAGCAGTTTTTTGCCGATCTTTTTCTGCCAAATTTATTTGGTGAAAGCCAGATTTAAGGTCAAGCGTTGTCAAATACCTGGCCTTGCCTTGCTTTGGGTTGTTATATGGTGACTTGGATGGCCTTATTATCCCGTTTGCCAACATTTCTTTTACTTCGTTGTTTACAAAGTCGGTCACCCCCATTGGATACGGATAAAGTTTTGAGTAAACAGGTACTCCATCAATTTGGATGGTGGCTATCATGTTTACATTAAAAGACAGAGATTCGTTAGGGTCCGCGAAGGCATTCGATCTATTTCCGATCATCTCTTCGAATTTTTCCCTTACGACGGGTGGTATCTCTGTTGTATTGATATTAATGTGATTGACATTTTTGCATTTCAAAAAAAAAAAAGGCTCTTTTCCATTATCGTGTTCTATGAGCTCGCTTGTAAGCTCAATTTTCGCATTTACCTGTCTAAGTAGGTCGAGGCCAATAATGCCGTCAAAGTCGGAAAAACTATTTAAAACAAAAAAAGAGGATTTTACTCCAAAAAGAAAGATCTTGCACTTGGTGTGGATTTTTGCGACCGTGAATTGACGTCACATGAAATGGTTCTTCTACTGGCATGAAATAAGCCATCTCTGGCCATGGTTTGACGTAATTCTTTGAAGCCCCTGTATCTAACAGAAGCTTAACCGTTCTCTACTACTTCTCGCTTGACAAAGGGTAGCAGGGAATTTCCCCTAAAAAATTGCAATTCTCATCGTCAGAGGCGCCAAAAAGCTCCTCATCCACTGCCCTACACTCCTCTTCTGCCCTTCCATTATACTCCCGTTCTGCCTGTTCCTGTTCTGGCTCCTCCATTGCCGATTTTGCCCAGAGCCGTTTTGAGGAGTTGAGTCTCTGTTCGGCCATGCTCTATTTTTATGGCTTCATACACCGTCACTTCAGGTGTATTTGACACCTTAAGTCCCTGAACTTCTTTAGAAATCTGCAACAACTTGGCATCAAATTCTGTTTTCAAGGTGGCTGCCTGATATTCAAGCGCCTCTTTGACTGCTGCATGCATTAAAGGCACAAAGTTCTGCATACTTATTGCTTCCTCTCCCTGAGGTACTCCACCGCCTGGCATATTTTTTCCTTTCTTATACTCTTTGTAACTCTCTATAAGCTCTTCCTCACTAGAGTTAATATATTCAAAGTTTGACATATGAGGTATAGCAATAAAAACGGGCGAACTCAAAACAAACTCAAAGGAAAAATTTCAGATCACACATTACAGCGACACAGAGCATCAGATAACAAAATAATCTTTCAAGGGTAAATTCATTTAATGCAATTTTGGCTTGAAACAAAATAAATCTGGTTGCTAACAATATGAACGCTTAATGTATTTTCGTTTTATATATTTTTTATATGTTTTCGTTTTCTTTATTTTTTTTGTTATTTTTCGTTTTGTTTCTTCTTTTACTAAAAATATGTGAACGTCTCACTTACATGTTTGTCCAAATATTTGTCGCGTCTTGTGGTTGGGCTGCGTTGATGTGCCGGTGTCGACGTGCACGTGGCGGGTGTCGTGTTCGCTTTGCTTGGCTGCCTTAGCTGCCCTATAAGCGGTCCGCTTATGGTGACAATTGGATTTTAAATTCTGATAACAGCGATGGCTGTATCTTTGATTAGACAATTTGATTTGTATTATTATTTTGTCTCTAGCTTTTTATTTAACGTGTTCTCACACGGAGTCAGCATCGTTGCGAGGGTAGCTCACAAAGTTTGTGACATTTAGTTTTTGTTGATTTTTATTTATTTTATCAGCCAACATGTCTGAGAACGAGAAGTCAAGTGAAAAGCCACAAATCAGCAAGACAAGTTCAAAATTAACACTGTGCTTGCAAAGATTTGACAAAGTTAGTGCTGATATTGCTCGTATGCAAACAGCAATCAAAGCAAAGACCATATTATTTGATAAAACAGAGTTAGCGTGCCGATTAAAGCTGTTAGAAGGTTATATACAAAAGGCAATAGATTTACAGGCTGATCTAGATAATTTAAGCGCGCTTAATGATTCTAGAGGGCCTTTAGAAGACTTGTGTGTCGTCACAAGGGCATTGTACATTAATGCATCCAAGCCGACTTCAGGGCCAAAAGCTGAGAATGATTGCTCCCTAGTTTCGAGCCAGCGATCTCAGTTGCCGAAAATGCGTTTGCCAAAATTTAGTGGCAAACATTCGGAATACAAAAATTTTATGTGCCTCTTTGAAAGTTTAGTCGATGATGACAATTCTTTGTCAAACGTCGAAAACTTCAATCACGTAGTCTCGTGTTTGTCAGATGAAGCATTGGGGGTAGTTAGGCCGTACCAACTAACGGATTGTAACTATCCAAAGGCCCTCGCTAGTCTCAAAGCAGTATATGACAGCAAATGTCTTATATTCTTTGATACAGTTTCGCAATTGTTTGACATACCTAGCATGACAAAACCATCTGCGTCGAGTTTAAGATCGATCATAGATACGGTGTCTGCTATTTATGCTTCGCTGTCGTCGTTAGGTAACGACAAAGACATTGCTAGTGCAATGATAATTCATATGGTCATGGCAAAGGTGGACCATGTTACAAAATCTCGTTTTGAAGAGCAGCTTGACTATGATACGCTGCCATCTTGGGAAGATTGTGCTAGACAATTCAATAAGAGATATCAGTATCTGTCAGCAGAAGAGTCAACTCGGGACAAAACAAAGTCGCGAGTTGACGCTAAGAAGCCCCATCAGTTTAAATCGTCCTTTGCTTGTGCTGATGGAGGGCGTTCATCATCGTCTGTGTGCGTCTTCTACAAGTCAGAAACGCACAATCTTGATTCGTGTCCATCGTTTGCTGCTATATCAGTTATGCAACGTTTTGAATTCGTCAAAACACAAAAAGTTGTACCTAAATTGTTTGATTGTGGGTCATATGGTGTCAAAATGTAAGGCATCAAAATGTCGAATTTGTTCGAAGCCTCACCATTCGCTGCTTCACAGGTAAACTACTCCTGCTCAAGGTGAGGTATCCACTCTTCAAGTGACTATGTCAGATTCGTATTTAGGGCATGTAGCAAACAATGAACAAATTGTTCTCGCCACAGCTGTCGTTAATGTAAAAGAGAGATTTGGTCAGTTGCATCCTGCACGGGCCTTACTTGATAGTGGCTCCTAAATCAATTTGATGTCTGAGCGCATGGCCCAGATGTTACGGCTCAAGCGGGAGCCAACATCATTAGCTATCTCGATGGTTGGTGGTACAACAATAGATACCAAAAATAAGATATGTGCTTCTATTCATTCAGTCGCGCATAAACTCTCACAATTTTTTGGCTGAATGTTGGGTGTTGAAATCCATTTCAACAACACAGCCTGGACATTCCATGGGTATTTCAAATTGGAAAATACCCAAAAATATAAAACTGGCAGACCCAGAATTCAATAGACCTGCTAAGGTGGACATTCTTTTGGGAGCAGAATTGTTCTACGAATTATTGTGCGTTGGGAAAATAAAATTGGGTTCTGAACTTCCTATAATGCAAAAAACGCTGCTAGGATGGATAGTAGCAGGCAAATGTACTGGACAAGTGCCTAGGCATCAGTTCAGTAGGTGTTTAATGGCCCAAACTAATTGTTCTCTCGATTCGTTAGTTAACCGTTTCTGGGAATTGGATCAATTTCCATTCGAATTGAAGGCTGTTCGCCAAACAGCTGAACAACAGGCTTGTGAACTTTTCTTCGAGAAAACTGTGAAGCAGCTATCTTCTGGTCGTTTCCAAGTGGATCTCCCTTTCAAGACCGATCCAAAAATTCTTGGCCTGTCCTTTCAAACTGCTGAAAGGCGTTTTTTTGCAACTTGAGCGTAAAATATCGAAGGATGCGGTTCTTAAAACTATGTACCTTGACTTCATGAAAGAGTATTTGGATTTGGGACACATATCCATTTTAAAGTCAACTCCTCTAGAACAGCATTATTATATTCCTCATCAATGCGTTCTTAGGCCTGAAAGTTCCTCCACCAAGCTTCGTGTAGTTTTCGACGCTTCTAGTAAGACGTCAACAGTGGTTTCACTTAACGAAACACTGATGGTGGGGCCGACAATTCAGAGGGAGCTATATACAATCCTGATTAATTTTTTGTTGATTAAGTATACCGTAACTGCTGACATTTCAAAAATGTATAGGCAGATAAATGTCTCTGTAAAAGATAGAAATTTCCAACGTATTCTGTGGTGAAAAAATACTTCACAAATATTCAGGCATACCGACTTAATACAGTCACATACGGTACAGCTTCTGCACCTTTTCTGGCGATACGCTGCTTGTTTGAGCTAGCCAACATGCACGCACAATCACATCCTATTGGATCAGATGTGATTAAGAAGGGCTTTTATGTTGATGATATGTTGGCAGGAGCAGATAGTATACAAGAACTCTACACTATTTGCAATGAAGTTCAAAAGATATTGGAATCAGGATGTTTTCCACTTGCCAAGTGGGCACTGTATTGATCTGTCGTTCAAAACAAAAGCTTGCGAAGAAGTGACTCTCAAAATTTATGACCAGAGTTCCTTAAAAATTCTTGGGATGCGCTGGGCACCTCAAGAGGATATATTTAAATATCATCTCGATGTGGACAGTTTTGCTTCGGCTAAGCCAACGAAACGCAACATATTGTCTGCAGCTTCTCGCTTATTTGACCCTCTTGGTTTGCTGTGTCCGATTGTTACCAAGGCCAAAATGTTGTTCCAGGAGTTGTGGAGACTGAAAATAGACTGGGATGAAGCCATTCCAATGAGTCCATGACATTGCGCGATTTACATAAAAACCGCATCCCCCGGTACGTATGTCTAAATACGTATTAAAGGGTTCAGATACACGGCTTTGCTGATGCATCCAGTCATGCATATGGTTGTTGCATATACGTTCGAATTTGCAACAAACGAGACGTTGGCATTGCATTGCTCACTGCAAAACCTAGGGTAGCTCCACTTAACGTGAAAACAATACCCCGACTAGAGCTATGTGCAGCGCTCTTGCTGGCCAAGCTCTGGCACCAAATTGCGACAACCTTAACAAAATTTAATATAGAAAGTTTGAATTTCTGGTCGGATTTACAGATTGTGCTGTATTGGTTACAACGCGATTCTGGCACATTGGGCACATTTGTGGCAAATAGAGTTGCAGAAATTCAGGAATTGTCGAAAGGTATTGTGTGGCGCCACGTTCCAACAGATGCTAATCCGGCGGATTTAGTATCGAGAGGAACCGACATTAAGGAGATTGTTAGCTCGTTATGGTTCGAAGGGCCAAGTTTTTTGAAACTGGAGGAACACCAATGGCCTCAGCTTCACCTGGTTGAAATAGCGTTAGAAATCAAATCCTCCGAAGACAAAAAAAGTTCTGTTATATGTACTTTGGCAGAAGTTGAGCCAAATTGTTTTGTTGAGCTAATCAATCGTCACTCCTCTTTCCAAAATTGATTCGCATAATGGCTTATGTGCTTCGATTCTGTTACAAAGGGCTCAAATCAGATTCACTTGTTGTGTCGGCATCAGAAAGAAATATTTCATTTCTAAAACTGATCGCCGTAGTACAAAGCACATCGTTCAAAAGTGAATTGAAATTATTGAGACAATCAGTAGTTCTAGCACCAATGTTGCAATCGCTGAATCCATTTATTTATAGATGTGAAAAAAATGGAATACAATTTGAACTCATTCGAGTAGGAGGACGTTTCTTACACGGGCCTCTCTCTTATGCCGCTAAATTTCCGCTTTTAATGACAAAGAAGTCAGGATTTATTCAACTTTTTGTCAGATATTTGCATCGTAGGTACTACCATGCTGACCCAAAAGTTCTATTTGGACTTTTGAGGCAGCAAATTTGGGTAGTAAATGCTCGAAGTTTGTGCACTGCAGTTGTTCGGAATTGCATACACTGTTTTCGATACAACCAAAATTGTTGGGGCAAATAATGGGAAATTTGCCTGCTGATCGTCTTCGAGAAGGTCGGCCGTTTCGAGTATGTGGAGTAGACTTTTGTGGGCCGTTCTATGTTAGCTATAGAATCAGGGGTAGATGTATGTATGTTGCCGTTTTTGTTTGTTTTACCTCAAAGGGGGTTCATTTAGATTTGGTAACCGATTTATCGACTGATGCCTTTTTGAACGTTTTTAAAAGGTTCATCGGGAGATGCGGATTACCGAAGACGATATTCAGCGACAACGCGACGAATTTCGTTGGAGCGAGCAACGTTCTGAGGGAGCTGCAAACGGCGTTCCACAACAACGAGGCGAGGCTGGTGAACTTCGCGGCGGAGAGAGGAGTGCAGTGGAGGTTCATTCCCCACGCGCCACGCACTTCGGAGGACTGTGGGAAGCCGCAGTGAAGTCTGCCAAACACAGGCCACGCCAACCTGACGCAGGACGAGTTGAGCACCTATCTGGTGGACGTCGAGGCGCTGCTCAACTCCGGGCCATTGCTCGTCGACAGCAGCGATCCCAGCGATGGAGAGGTACTGACGCCAGGCCACCTGCTCATCGGTCAGCCTTTGTTGGCGCTGCCTTCAGGATCCGATCCAGACGGGAGCAGCAGCAAACAAGGACGAGGATACTTGAGGCTGTGGCAGCAGTTGTCGGCGCTCAAACGACACTTTTGGCGCAAGTGGTCCAAGGACTACCTGCTCAGCCTCCAGCAACGAACGCAGTGGGCCAAAGGCGAGGACAATCTCGAGGAGGGGGCGGTCGTGCTAGTTCACGACGACAACACACCGCCTCAGCAGTGGATAACCGGGCGCGTAACGCGCACAATTCGAGGGGAGGACGGCAAGGTTCGGGTACCCGAAATAAAAACACCGGCAGGCACAATTAAGCGACCGATTCACAAGCTGGCCCGACTCCCGATGTGTTAAAGACCGGAGCTCTTTAACGGGGCCGGAATGTTGAAGCACGACAGCATTAAAAATAAATACAAATGTAGCTAAGCTAGAGATTAAGAGAACACAAGAAGTGTCGCTAAGCTTAAGCTACTCTTTTGTTTTGACGATCGGCAAATGCCGACGGCGAATTCGGGGAGTGTGGTCGAATTGTGGCCCACTCTCCGCAATTAATAGTCATTCGTTGTAAAGCAATCAAAGAAGCCAGCAGCAGCAATAAATTGTCAATCTTTTTGAATTATAAATCTGAGCCACCGCGTCCTTTTTAATTTTTGTAGTTTTTTATTCTCTAAAAAAGCTTAGAGATTTTTCAATCCATATGGTCCAGCAGCGACGATGAAGACGGCTTGGCAGCTTTTGTTCCAGTTGATAGGCTTCAAAATTGTTCGATGACTTCCACAAGCACTTGGACACTTGTTCAATGTTTGTCTTTATTTTAAATAGCGTTGTTCACACCCACACACGAAAAGCGCGAAGCAAATTCATACCCACATACGAAACGCGCGAAGCATTTGCCACAAACAGCACAAAATAAATTGTTACCGAAAACAAATGAAATGTTTAACCACTACACCGAAGTCCCTGCTCTAAGATTTTTTAGAGAACAAAAAATTACGGAGAGTGGGCCACAATCCGACTACGATCCCCGAATTCGCCGTCGGAATTTTGCCGATCGTCAAAGCAAGAGAGCAACTTAAGCTTCACGACAGGCTGAAGGAGGCATCTCCGACCCCATAAACTAGATATATTCTGAATCAGTATCAACAGCTATGTCTGTCTGTCCGTCTGACCGTCTGTGCGTCTGTATGAACGCCTGGATCTCAGCAACTATAAGAGCTAGAGCTATAAAATTGTGACAGCATCGTATATATTCAAGAGTCTTAAAGTTTTTTTTAAAAATTTGGCCACGCTCCTTTCCAACATTCTGCAAAGTTTATATGTCAACATCATTGGCCTAAGACACATAGTCCATTAAGCTACTGCGGCAGGTACTACTGTTTGGCATTACGTAAAAATGCATACATCAACTTGTTACCCTCTCACTCTGTCTAATGCTTACATACTGTATATTCGCTTTTGCATTGTTAATGCGCTCTTCTATCCGTCAATTGAATTTGTGATAATACCATGGAATTATGCAAACAGATTTGCGTCTTTATGGTTCGTTGGCTCTACGACAATTGGAAGTTTGTATTCAGCTACGAGGGTCGTTTGATAAGTCCGTGACTTTTTGAATAAAATATATTTTTTTCGTCAAAGAAGCGTTTTATTTCTCAACATAATCTCCTTTTAGCTCTATACATTTAGTCCAGCGTTTTTCCAATTTTTTTATTCCTTCCAAATAATAGGTTTTCTCAAGGCCCTCAAAATAGTCGTTTGTTTCTGTGATGACCCGCAGCTTTCTCAAAATTTTACAGTCAGCTGTTAATCGATAACTGCTGACAGGAGCAGTGTTGTATTTAGAGCAGGTGCGCGGCAAATACAAAAAGTCACGGACTTATCAAACGACCCTCGTATGTTGCATCATCAACTGCACTCTCATTTTCAAAACTTAAAGAGACGATTATTGAAAATAAAACAGTCGCTCAAAACTATGCCCTGAATATAATAGCCATTGTTTGCAACCAAGTCCCAAACAACAGTGCAGCCTTTGCCAAAAATGAAGTAAATTCGGAAACGCCATACTGTCTTGTAAACACGAAAACTAATGTGTTCAGTCCTTCTGTCATTTGCAATTTACATATACAGGGTCCTCCATCTAACATATTTTTTTTTTTGAACTATTGATTATTTTGAGTATGGTAACACTGATGTTACATCTGATTTGGCAAGTGGAAAGTTAGTTTTATCCTTCCGCTGAACGAAAATGGTTGTGTATACGATTGAGGAACGCGTTAAAATAGTGCAGTTTTACTTTGAAAATAATGGTAATGTTTCAGAATGTGTGCGAAAATTACGCACGGAAATGTGCCGTAACAAAGCACCGTCCGCTCCGTATGTGCGCTTTCTTTTGAAAAAATTGAGAGAAACCGGCACAATTATTGATAAACCAACGCGTGAGAAACCAAAAAAAGTGCGTACTGCCGGTAATATCGCTGCTTTGGCCGAGAATGTCATTGACTCATTTTTCTTCGAAAATGCGGCAGGAGCCGCCGGGACGGTCAATGACGAACGCTACAGCGCCATGTTCCCGGAAATCGAAGGGGAGGACTTGGACAACATTTGGTTCCAGCAAGACGGCGCTCCGTGCTACACAGCCAACGTTACGATCGATCTTGTGCGCACTGTTTTCGGAGACCGAATTATCAGCCGAAATTCTGATGTTGTTTGGCCGCCTCGGAGCTGTGATTTGACACCGTTGGAGAATTATTTGTGGGGCGCCGTCAAAGACAAGTGTTATGTGGACAAGCCAGCGACAATTCAAGCTTTGAAGGACAACATTCGCGTCGCCGTTGCCGAAATACGGCCGCAAACAATCGGAATCTTCAAAAATTGGGTCGGCCGTATGGCGTACTGCAAGACCAACTGAGGCAGCCATTTGAACGAACTTGTATTCCATAAGTAACCGGAAGGATTGTACTTTAATATGAAAAAATAAATTTAATGATCGGATGAACCGTTTTTGTTTTATTGCATTTAAAAAAAAAGTTATGTGGCGGACCCTGTATACAGTGACGATATGGAACTACAATATAAACAGAACTGTACCACATTCCAATACAAAAAAACAAATAGAACTTGCTACGAGTATTAAGAGTATCAAATTCAGTTGAAACGCTTCTTGGCTTCACAAAATGCAGATTTTTTTTTTTTCCATTTTGTAGCTTTTATTTGTTGAATCTTTTCAATACCGAAAACTAACAACAAGTTAACAAATCTTACGTGTAAATACTAATTATCAGTACATTTCTTGAACTGTATTATAAGAGCGGCCCTAAAAGAAAAATTACTGCTGGGTTGGCAAGTCGTTTCGACGTAGGCGTGATCGGCTGCTTAGCCTAGTTAGCCTCCTCGCAAGCTGGTTAGGATGCGTTGATAGCTTGTTAAGGTACTTTTCCTTTTTTCCGCAATTTCGTCTTTTACAGGTGGCACGTTTAGATCTTTGTGAATGTTGGCGTTTCGAACATACCACGGTGCCCCGGTGATAGTTCTCAAAATCTTCGTCTGGGCTCTCTGAATGATATCGATGTTGCTGTTGCTGGCATTTCCCCATAGCTGGCAGCCGTAAGTCCAGATTGGTTTTAGCGCTGAGTTGTAGAGTAGCACCTTGAGGTCCAAACTGAGTGGTGAGCGGGAGTTGATAAGCCAATGAAGGCTGTTGGCCTTCAGTTTTAAGTGAGTTCTCTTGGCTTCGATGTGTCGGCGCCAAGTTAGTCTTCTATCGAGGTGTACTCCCAGGTACGTCACTTCGTTAGCTGTTGGAAGTGCGACGTTGTTCAGCGTGAGGGGTGGACAATCTTGCCTGTTAAGGGTGAAAGTTACTTGCTTGCATTTTTGTTCGTTTACCTTTATACGCCAGTCGGATAACCACTTTTCCACGTCGACCAGGTAGATGGCTAGCTGAGATGATGCTTTGATTGGGCATCTGGAGCGGCTGAGAATAGCTGTGTCATCCGCAAATGTTGAAACTGTCAGGTTACTACTTGTAGGGATGTCTGCTGTGAATAGGACGTATAGTGTTGGGCCTAGTACGCTGCCTTGTGGGACACCGGCTTCAATACTGTGTTCGTCGGATATCGCAGTGTTGCACCTAACTACAAACTTCCTGTTGTAGAGGTACGACTCTAGCAGTTTGTGAGAGTTGTTTGGAAGTGTTGTTTTGATTTTATACATCAGACCGTCCAGCCAAACTCTGTCGAATGCCTGCGAAACATCAAGAAATATTGCAGAGCAGTATTCCCGTTTTTCAAATGCGTTTCGTATTTCTGATGTTATGCGGTTAACTTGCTCAATAGTTCCGTGTTTTTCACGAAAGCCAAATTGGTGAGCTGGTATTGTGTTGTGCGTGTTCAGGAATGGAGTAATAGTCAGAGACAGTAGGCATTTTTCAAAAAGTTTAGATAAGCAGGATAGAAGGCTTATGGGTCTGTACGACGATGGAACAGTGTGATCTTTTCCCGGCTTAGGTATCATTATTATTATTGACTTTTTCCATCTTCCTGGAAAGTAGCCAAGTTTGTTGATGGCATTGAAGAGCTGGGTAATGCTGCATACGGCACAGTAAGGCAGCTCAATAATCATCTTAGGGGTAATTAGGTCGCATCCTGCAGATTTTTTCGGGTTCAGATGTTCTTTGATGATTTTTGAGATGTCGTTTGAGCGAAACACAACTGGAGCGTGATGAAGCTGGGAGTCGTCTGTTGCGGGCGGAATTTCGAACGTGTTTGTTGCAGAATTCGGTTGGAAGACTTTTTGGAGATGAGTGGCAAATGTACTGGCTCTATTTTTGTCGCTACGGGCCCAGCCACCTGTGTGGTTTCTAATTGGGACCACTGGTACTGTGGGTGAACCAAGAGTTGGGTGAGCTTTCCACAGTGAGTTTTTTGTACTGGATGTTGATAATTTTTCAATATAAGTACGTTGGGCAAGCTCTTCTTCTTGCTTTAAAGCTTTTGTAAGTTTGAGTGTGGCGTCTTTTAACTTTTGTTTCGCCGACGGTGATCTGGAGGACTGCCATTCTCGCCGTAGGCGCCGTTTTTCGAGAACAAGTTGTTCGATTTGCAGGTTGGTTTTTTTGTGATTTGTAATTTTGCTTACTGTTTGCGGCGTTGAGCAGCGAGCTGCAGCAACGATGATTGACTCCAGTGAGTTAACAAAACTATCAATGTCAGCTTCAGCTTCAAGAGGTGGGTTGAGCTCAATATGTGAGCTTATGTATTTTTTGTAGATGAGCCAGTTGGTTTTATCTGAAGTCAACTTGTAAGAGTGGTTTGCTGGTTCTGGGTGTCGGAGCAGATTTATTAGGAGGGGCGAGTGGTCAGATGATAGGTCTGGGAGGCACTCGGCGCTTATCAGATTACGGGGAATGTTTTTGGTGACTGCGAAATCAATTAGATCAGGTAGTTTTTTGGGGTCAGTTGGCCAGTATGTAGGTGTGCCAGGAGAAACGTGGTCAAGCTTGTTGTTTGCTTTTATAATGGCGTTGTAGAGCTGTTTTCCTTTTGGATTCACGAGTCGAGACCCCCAGTGTGTGTGCTTGGCATTGTAGTCCCCGGCTGCTATAAAATGTTCTCCAAGTGAGTTGAAGAATTCCATAAATTGGTCTTCTCATAAAGTGAAACGAGGTGGGCAGTAAACAGCGGCTAAGGTAAGCTGGTTACCATTATCCAAATGAATTTTTATTGATGTTGCTTGTAGATAGTTTTTGCCAGTCTCAATATGACAGTGGTGCTTAAGACGGCTTCTTATCAAAATCCCGGTCCCGCCGTGGGCCTTACCATCAGGGTGATTGGTTCCGTAGAAAATATATCCTTTTATGTTGAAGTTATATTTGTTTGTGAGGTGTGTTTCCGAAAGTAGCATTACGTCGATGTGCTTTTCGAGAAGGAATTGAGCTAGCTCAAGTTTGTGCTGTGAAACGCCGTTGGCGTTCCACGTAGAGATTCTTAGCGAGGCCAAGAAGATGATTATTTTGAATGTTGTGATACAAGCAATTGTATCAACATGTTTTGATTACGCATTAGATCTTGCATGGTTGTCCGCATAAACGCCATAAACTCCGCCATGCTCTGCTGCAGGGTTAGTATCATTTCTTCGAATTTGTTTTGTTGTTGTTCCGTTGGCTTTTTGTCTTGTACCGGATTGAAGTCCACATATTTGGATTGTGTGCATGGCGCATTGGAGGCTGGGGGCTCTAGACCTGATCTTAGAGCGCTTGCATATGACGCGTTTTTGGTAACGAATCCTGTACCAAGTGAGGATCTGGCTGCGGTAGAGAAGAAAACTTCTGGGTTGTGTTTGGAGGGTATTTTTGTGATCGGTGCGTTTTGCGAGCGTACAATGGCTACGCGCTGGTTAATGCGGCTTTTGAGCTCTTTGTATACTGGGCAGCCTCTGTAGTTGGCTGTGTGATTGCCTCCACAGTTGCCGCACCTTTTTCCGCTTGAGTCTTTTTTGGGTGCACTGCAGCTGGCTTTGTCATGGAGCTCGCCACAGACTACGCACACTGGGCGCAGCTTACAGTAAGACTTTGTGTGGCCGTATTCTTGGCAGTTCATACATTGTACCAGATTGTTGCGTTTGTGAGGTTCTTCTACGGTGATTCTACGATGTAGTAAGAATTGCAGTTTGTAGATTGGATGCACGTCGTTTCTTTTTGGCATCTTTGCTTCAGGTGCAAGTTCCACCTTGAAGAGTGGTTGCGGCTGTCTATTTTTGTTTAAGATGTTGAAGACTGATTTTGCGGTAAATCCTTTATCCTGTAGCGCCAGCTTTATTTCGTCTGGTGTTACATCAGGCTCTATGCCCTTTAGTACGACTTGCAGACCCTTGCTGCTTTTTAGCTGGTATGTGTAATAGCTTTTTTCCCCTTCATCTAAGTACTTGGTTAAGGCTCTGAAGTGTTGTTCAGACTTGGTTTGAACTTTAGTTTCGTGGATGTTGCCCCTAACTAAGGGAATTATGTGGAAATTTGCGTCACCTATGAGCTTTATTACATTGTTTACAAATGTACTAGAGCTTTTCTCACGTACAAAAATTGGTGGTGGCTTTGGCCTATTTTTGTCGCTTCCATCAGCTTCAACGGGCAGGTCTTCAATAGTGTCTGCCAAAATGTCAAACCTGTTGGCATTGTTCGGTACTACGCCTAAAGTTGTGTTGGCGTTGGCGCGTGTGATTTTTGGCTTGTTTACATTTTTTTGGGGGCTTAGCTTACGTTTGATTTGGATGTAGCGATCCATTCCAGTCTGTATGGCCGGCTTTGCGTTTTCGTTTTCGTTTGTTGCGGTTTGTTTTGCTGACTGCGCAGCTTTCGTTGTGTTCGCGTGTGTTGAGCGGGCAGTCGGCATCGGTGTTGTTTTAGTTATTGAGGTTGTCGCGACAATTGAAGAGTTTGTGCTTGCTGTTACAGCTAAGTTCTGTTCTCTTTGCTTGGTGTGAGCAGATTTTGTTGGTAAGGGAGAGGGAGACAAAGAGCAAGATCGTTCTTTGACGTTCGCTGTAAGCAGGTGTTCGTTTAGAGGGTCGGGAGTTGCCGATCGCGGGCGGTCGGATTGCGTCGACCCGATAGATAGTAGCGACGGCGACGGGGAGCAAGAGCGTTCACTGTCGCGTGTTAAGAGAGAAAGATCAGCTGTCAGGTTGGGGGGTGATTGACCGCCCTCGGTTCGGTTCCGCAGAGACGACGGAAAAGTAAGCGTTGTTGCGTTGCGAAGAGAGCCGTCGCTCATCTTGCTGACGTTGACGCTGCGCGCGAGCTTCGTTTTCACTCATTGTTTGTGGTTAGTTTATTTATATTTGTAATTAGTTAATTGATGATTGATAACTTATAGATTTGTCAGAAAATCTATATGTGCAGGCATTGCACTGAGCGTCTTTTCGCTTATGATTTTGTGTTTGGTTCACTTCACTGCTTCGATTTTTTGTTTAACTGGAGCACTGTTAAAAACACGTCCGCATGCGATGAGGTGCAATTGGCAAGGGAGATTGCAATTGCAGATGCTCTCAAATTTGTTTACTAAGCATAAATGTACTTCACCACTTAGAACTTTTGTGGCGTGATCAAAACCGCTTCTTGGCTTCTTGTATACAAAACCACTCTAGAATAATTCAGTCTTACAGCCGATTTGAATCGAGAGACATCGTTTTATATAAAAGTTTAAAATAAAATTTAGAATTCGAAAATTTTAAGTTTTATTTTTCTAACGTAAAATAAAGATATTAATATATGTATATTAGGGTTCGGCTTATTTGCGAAAGTGTGAATTGTCAGGGTCTCATGGCCTCAAATTGTTCGTTTTGGTGTAAAACTTAAGTATGTAAAGTTTTAGCCCGATCGGATAATGTTTAGAGGTGCATTTTTCAACCAAAAGTTTTATATAGGCATTTTTTGGCTAAAATGTTGTATTTTTTGATTTAAATTCTGTTTTTTTTGTGAGCAATTAAGGTTTTAGGTCGCAAATTGCTCCTATCAACTTAATTTTAAATAGTTCGTTTAGTTTTCTTTTCAAAATGCTTTCAACTATTCAAATTGGTTAAGAATTGGCGGTTTTACCTCATTTCATTGAGTATTTTCCAAGTATCGAATATCGATAACTCCAATTATTGTGTGAACACAAAATCTGTGCAACTCTTTTACAATTTTAACCGCGACTTATTGTGTAAAGCGTGTTCGAATCAAAATGTCCAAATCACGTTCAAGTGATGTAATATATTTACTTCGCCACGACTCTCCTCATATTCTGGGATCGCAGTTACCAAGCATAAGGCAAGTTAACTGTGTGCAAAAGCGCAGATATGGACATTTCAAATTCAGATTTAGAATTATCCCCTATAAAAAGAGGCAGGAAAAGCTTTTTAACATCCCGAGTTCTTTCATCGTTGGACAAATGGCAGATTTCAAATAATGCAGCTATGCATTTGATTTCTGCGGTTGTTGAAGCTTTAGGTCATGATGTCGACGAATACGCTTTCAATACCAGAACTTTGCAGCGGCTGCGAGAAGATAATAGGAAAAATATATCTGAGTCAGCGAAGAAAAGCTGTAAAGACCTTGATAATTACCTTGCAACTCTTTGAATGTTCACATCATTTTGGAAAAAGTTGATTTTTTTAATTTTAGATGACTTCAGTGGTAGATTGGGATGGAAAAATGCTTCCAGAATTGACTGGTCGAAAAAAAAGTCAAAAGAATACCAATTTTAATATCATATTCTGATGGTGAACAACTTTTGGGAGTATCAAAAGTAGTTGCATCCACTGGCGTTGAAATATCTCGTATAAATCGTTGCTGCATGTTTTGATACAACTGCATCCAATTCCAGAAGATTTAACGGTTTGGCAGTTTTGTTAGAACAGTTATTGGAACGCAGTTTGATTTATCTTCCATGCAGGCATCATATATGTGAATTATATTTACGAGCTGCTTTTGAATCAAGTGTTGGATCTTCAAGCGTTAATGTCCCTCTGTTTGCACGATTTCAAATAGCATGGGCCAAAATTGACCAAAAACTCTTTAAATTTGGTATACTAAATGATTATGTCGCCACACGCATAAACAAAGAAAAGAATCAGATCATTGATTTCTGTCGATGTCAATTGAAAAAAGATCATGCACGTAATGACTACCGCGAACTATTAGAGTTAACAATTCTCTTTTTGGGAATAGTTCCGGAAGGCCATAATTTCCGACCGCCTGGCCCTATGCATCATGCTCGCTGGATGTCTAAAGCAATTTATACACTGAAGCTATACCTTTTTCGAGAAGTCTTCCGTTTAACTAAACACGAAGAAAAGTATTTGCGTGATGTGTCTGTTTTTATAGTGAATTTTAATTACGGTTGTGGTTTAGATCCCCGTTGGCCGTTGAAGCTCCTAATAGAGACTTTCAATTTATTCGGGCTATGTACAAATACAGAGAAGTGGACGAGAGGATTTCAATGGCAGTGCTCAAAAAGACATGTAATCATTTATGGTACCTGGCAGACGAGTATATCACATTGGCCCTATTCGATGATAACGTTACTGTCGCAGAAAAACGAGAAATGGCACAGCGTTTATTAGCCTTTGCGGATGATACAGACAAAGATGACGATTCCGTTAAGCGCATTAATTTAAAAGTACGAGATTTGTCAACTTTTGTTTCAAAAAAATTATCGGATTTCATTACAACAAATAGTATTAAGTTTTTCGACCGGTTGAATCTATCGAAATCTTTTTTAGTCATAGATCCATCGAAGTGGCATGATCACAAAGACTTTAAAAATGCTGTTGAGATTGTACGAAAACTAAAAGTTGTTAATGATATTGCAGAGCGTGGCGTAAAACTAATGCAAGATTATAACAAGAAATTAACAACTAAAGAGCTCGAATATCAAAAATTATTACAAGTTGTCAAAGAGTATACAAGAAGTACGCATTTAGCAGTAAGAAATCGCTTAACAATTAATTAAAAATTTAAAAATTCTTATATATTTTAAATATATTTTATCATATAAAACTAAAATAAAGTTGATAAGAGCAATTTAATTTAAATGCTCACAAAAAAACAGAATTTTAACTAAAAAATACAGCATTTTAGCCAAAAACTGCCCATATCAAACTTTTGGTTAAGAAAGGCACCTCTAAACATTATCCGATAGGGCTAAAATTTTACAAATTTATATTTTACACCAAAACGAACAATTTGAGACCATGAGACCTTTAATATTCGAATTTTTTTTTTCCTCCATACAAATAAGCCGAACCCTAATGTATATACGAGGGTCGTTTGATAAGTCCGTGACTTTTTGTATTTGCCGCGCACCTGCTCTAAATACAACACTGCTCCTGTCAGCAGTTATCGATTAACAGCTGACTGTAAAATTTTGAGAAAGCTGCGTTTTTTGGTTTGCGTTTTATAGGCATTGAAAGCAGACGATCTCGTGAATTTTAACGAAAATGGAAAAAAGTGAATTTCGTGTCAGCATGGCAAAATTTCATAAATTGGGCTACGAACTGCTACCCCATCCAGCATATTCTCCAGATTTAGCCCGCTGTGACTATTTTTTGTTTCCAAACATGAAGAAATGGCTCGGCGGTAAGAGATTCGGGTCATCACAGAAACAAACGACTATTTTGAGGGCCTTGAGAAAACCTATTATTTGGAAGGAATAAAAAAATTGGAAAAACGCTGGACTAAATGTATAGAGCTAAAAGGAGATTATGTTGAGAAATAAAACGCTTCTTTGACGAAAAAAATATATTTTATTCAAAAAGTCACGGACTTATCAAACGACCCTCGTATATACATAGATTTTGATGCATCAGAATGCTGTCAATGTTTTGAAAAAGAGATAGGTGTAGGTTAGGTGGGGAACATGGAGATATTTAAATGAAACACATTTAAATGAAACACATTTAAATGAAACACATTTAAATATCTCAAGCCGACTCGAAGGTCATCAAATAATTACCCAATTGTTTTTAACATACAATGGCCTCCCGTGGGAGGGAACAGGATACCAATTGAACTTTATAATCGGGAGCAAATTCGAGCGGCGAAAACAAAAACAAAACAGTCACTTGTTTTGGCAACAACAACGTTCTCTGCATATGCACATACACGCAAACACATTTGTGCATGCACTGTATTATTATAAGTAATATTAATGTTATAAAATATTAATATTAATGCTAGTAATCATAAATAATAAGTATCGTTGAATTCTAATAATATCGATATGTTTATATAAGACCAACTCTGAAATGTTGATCTTAAGCTATCGATAAGCTTTTCTAGTCACCTTTGAAATTCTGCTGAAATAAAGCCAACGTGAACAAGAGCAACAGTCGAGCGGCACGCGACAGTGGGATACCCTTCGATCTTTTTTTTAAACATTAAGAGTCTATAATTGTACGATACTACTCCTTAATAGAAATATCGTAACGTAAGCCTTTATATGCGTCTTTATATAAATACGTGTATATGCATGTAGCATTTCATTGGTCAAGCACAAATGTATGTATATGTGTATGCGTTTGAATGTAAAAAACGCGTGTGCATTGAAAAGAAGAGAAGAACAACAAATGGCGTTACGCGCTCGCATTCTCTTTCCTTTTCTTTCCTACATGAGCATTGCAATTACGTCACAGATTGCTGGTCTGTATACAAAATCAGAGCGAATAAGGTTTTTGTTTAATAACTTCTGTGTTTGTTGTCCGATCGGATTGAAATTTTGACAAATCAACTTATAAGATTAAATTAATGATTTGGCAGTGGGCGTGGCACCCAACATTTGAAATAAACTTGATCTGCGCCGGATAAACAGAAACTTTCACGCCAAATTTGGTGTCTCTAGCTATTATAATACCTGAGATCTGTGTGTTCATCTGGTCATCTGGACATCCGGACAGACAGACAGACATGGCTTAATCGACTCGGCTAGTGATCCTGAGCAGAAATATATATACTTTGTGGGGTCTCCCACGCCTCCTTCTGCCTGTTCATACATTTGCACAATGTTAGTATACCCTTTTTTGATCATTTTGAATGCTCGAAGGGTACAAAAATTGACTTCAAGCTGCAAGCGCGCTTGGTGAAGCATTTGCCTGTAGGAAAATTTCACAATACACATATACATACACTCATTTGCGAGCTTGTGGGAGGAGTGAGAAAAATTTCCCGCCTTGATAGACGTGGAAAGGTTGCACTGCGCGAGTTTTTTAAAAATACACGATTCGGATTAGCCAAGTACGAGGGTCGTTTGATAAGTCCGTGACTTTTTGTATTTGCCGCGCACCTGCTCTAAATACAACACTGCTCCTGTCAGCAGTTATCGATTAACAGCTGACTGTAAAATTTTGAGAAAGCTGCGTTTTTTGGTTTGCGTTTTATAGGCATTGAAAGCAGACGATCTCGTGAATTTTAACGAAAATGGAAAAAAGTGAATTTCGTGTGCTAATTAAGCATTATTTTTTGCGTAAAAAATCCATCACCGAAACCAAGGAAAGACTTGATAAATATTATGGGGACTCTGCACCATCAATTTCAATGGTTAAGAAATGGTTTACTGAGTTCCGTTGTGGTCGTACCAGTACAAGTGATGCCGAACGTTCAGGTCGCCCAAAAGAGGTCGTCATGCCAGAAATCGTCGACAAAATCCATGGAATGATATTGGATGATCGGAGAATGAAAGTGCGTGAGGTAGCTGAGGCTGTAGGCATCTCAACTGAACGGGTACATCACATTTTACATGAATATTTGGACATGAAAAAGCTTTCCGCGCGATGGGTGCCGCGATTGCTCACACACGACCATAAGCGCAACCGTGTGACCATTTCAAAGGAGTGTTTGGCGATGTTCAACCGCAATCCAAACGAATTTTTGCGCCGTTTCGTTACCGTAGACGAAACATGGATCCACCACACCACACCAGAGACCAAAGAACAATCAAGACAGTGGGTTTCTCCGGGTGAACGTGCACCAAAGAAGGCCAAGGTGGGTCTGTCGGCCAACAAGGTCATGGCCACAGTTTTTTGGGATGCACAAGGTATCATTCACATCGATTACCTTGAAAAGGGTAAAACGATCACCGGCGAATATTATTCAGAGCTTTTGGACAGATTCGATATTGATTTGAAGCAGAAACGACCGCATTTGGCGAAAAAAAAGTGCTGTTCCATCAGGACAATGCACGGGTGCACACGTGTGTAGTCAGCATGGCAAAATTTCATAAATTGGGCTACGAACTGCTACCCCATCCAGCATATTCTCCAGATTTAGCCCCCTGTGACTATTTTTTGTTTCCAAACATGAAGAAATGGCTCGGCGGTAAGAGATTCGGGTCAAATGAAGAGGTCATCACAGAAACAAACGACTATTTTGAGGGCCTTGAGAAAACCTATTATTTGGAAGGAATAAAAAAATTGGAAAAACGCTGGACTAAATGTATAGAGCTAAAAGGAGATTATGTTGAGAAATAAAACGCTTCTTTGACGAAAAAAATATATTTTATTCAAAAAGTCACGGACTTATCAAACGACCCTCGTAGTTAGCAATCATCCATATAAGCCCGCGCGATCGAAACGTGCTTTAAACGCGAGATCTATAGTGGAACAGGTGTTTTGTGATTTGCATTTTCGGACTGTTGTGGGTCGCCCCAACGGCGACGACCCTTTCAGGAGGAGCTCCAGGATGTCGAGGTCCCCCATGAGAGGAGTCGAAACAATTGTGAAGGGTGCTGGTATCCCTGCTCTAGGAGTTGTGAGGGTACAAACGGACCCTCATACGACGGCGGCGATACCATGCAATCGCGTTGCTGTGGAGGCGACTAACTTGGCCTCTGCACCATCTACTTCTGCAGGGCAGAAGAAGTTAGCTGATCTTATCAGCGTGCCGACGCAAAAAATAGCGTCAAAATCCTAATCCGGGTCGCCAATTCGGCCACTTGACCTGTCGGGTTTTGAGAACGAGGGCTTAAGGAGCATTTTGGCCTTGATGAGTGCCAAAATTAACATGGTGCTTTCCGTATTCGAGACGCAGCGTCACGTCACGAAGGAAACCAAAGGCGCAATCTCCGATCTGGCTGCCCTCAGTTCTAGAGCGATCCAGCTCGAAGGGGGTCTACTAAAAGACGGTTCGTTCAGGGAATCAGGCACTCAGACAGAGTGGCAGACGAAACTGGACCGCCCATCTGCGACTAGCGCAAAAGGGAAGCTAGTGAAGGACCCTTCAGTGAAGCCTCCCATAGTGAAGCTTTCTGCAGAGAAGCCTCCGTTGAGCAAGAGCTCAAAACGGGAGACACTCACTCCAAAGGAGCCAAAGGAGCCGAACTCACTCAGCTATGCGGCTGTTGCCAAGGTCGCTAGCAAAGAGGAGTGGTCCAGAGTGAAGCCGAAGCGCTTGACCAAGAAGCCAGAGGCTCTCATTCTGAAGAAGACTGGGGAAGCGTCTTACGCTTATATGCTCCGCAAGCTGAAAGCGGACCCAAATCTTAATGATTTTGGGAAGTATGTTAAAAAGATTAGGAGAATGCAACAGGGAGAGCTACTGCTCGAGGTAGAGGGTAAAGCTGCATACAGTGTACCCAAATTTAGAGGGGCTATAGAGGATTCGCTGAAAGAAACGGCAGCTGTTCGCACGGGGGCGCAGAGGATGGCTCTTTCCATCAGCGGAATGGATGAGGCTACGACAGCAGAGGAACTCCTCGGCTGTGTAGCCTCCCAGTTCCAGGGCGTCGTGGTTAATCCAGATGCAGTGCGCGGTCTGCGTAAAATGCGGGATGGAACCCAGATAGCGACGGTGATGCTTAGCATAAATGATGCGATCACTGTCTTGAAAGCGGGCACGGTGACCGTAGGCTGGTCACGTTGCTCCACCAAAATGCATGATATGCAGCAGTGAGGTGGACAGGAACCACACGACGGGCGGTTTCGCGTGCCCGACCTTTAAGGCGTGCCTAAAATGAGCTAAGAGCCACTGCGAATGGTAAGCGGATCATTAATAAAAAGTTAGCGGAAGTTGACACCCACCACAGCGTTGAGTCTATTAAAAAGACAAGACAGAGGGATACATATAAAGCGAGAATGATCAACTTCGGAGTGAGGCTGCTCGTATCCTAGAAACCCAAAATGAACCACCGACCACATCGCCCCGCCCTAGTAATAGTGACCAAGGGACTTCTTCCTCAAGATCAAGGTTGCCTCCAATCGACCCATCGGTGCATTCGGACATGGTCCTTTTGCGGATACTGCAGGGCTTACCCCCTGTAGAATGTAGTCAGTCGTGGAGAGTCGAGGTCTTGCAATCTATCGTTGATAAAGCGCAAGTCTCGGACAAAGAAGCAACTCTCCAGTGTTTGTCCAACTATCTCCTGGAATTCTTTCCGTATAGGAACATCCGCCCTTCATCCACCTCGCAATGGGAGGTAAAATAGAACGCAGCAATATGCTTGGGTTCAGCGTAACTGGGACAAACACAAGGGCCGATGCATTGGATCCCTGCTGGAAGGACCTGACGAGTCGGTAATGCCTAACCAAGTCATGACACATCCGAGTATATCCACTTGCACAGCTGCACCGCTCCCAATGGAGCATTTGCTTGCGGATATAGTCCCCGATAACACTATGGGACCTACGGGCACACAAAGTGTCATTAATGACGTCACCTGGGCTGGATGGAATCTCTGCCAAAAATACCAGGAGTATTCCTAATGGGATTATGCTACGCATAATGAATCTGATCCTCTAGTGCGGTAATCTACCTAAACTCTACCGGATGCTTAGAACTGTCTTCATCCCGAAGACGGGGAAGGCATCTCGGCCGCAAGACTTTCAATCCGTCCATTTCCGTACCATTCCGTACCATCCATTGTGGTTAGGCAACTAAACGCCATTTTGGCATCAAAGCTTTCATCATCAGTTAGCTGGGACCCGAGTCAGCACGGGCTCCTCCCTACAGACGGATGTGCGGATAACTCGACAATAGTTGACTTAGTTCTACGGGACCACAACAAACGCTTCGCCTCTTGCTACATCGGGACCCTCGATGATAGCAAAGCGTTCGATTCCATATCGCATGATGCGATTATATATTGCCTAAATACCTATGGTGCACCCAAAGGCTTTGTCAACTATATACAGAACGTGTACAGGGGCGGAAGAAACTTTTTCAAAGGGAGAGATTGGAGTTCAGAGGCATTTATTCCTGCAAGAGCCGTTAAGCAGGGTGATCCTCTGTCTCCGATACTATTTAACATGGTCATTGACCGGTTACTTAGGTCTCTTCCCGGCGGGATCGGTGTCAAAGTCGGAAACGCAACCACAAACGCGGCAACGTTCGCAGATGACTTGGTGCTGTTTCCTTCTACTCCGCAGGGCCTTCAAAGACTCCTGGATACCACGGCCCAATTTTTGTCTGCCGTTGGGCGCACCCTAAACGCTGATAAGTGTTTTACTGGCAGCATAAAGGGGCAACCAAAGCAGAAATGTACGGTGGTAGAACATCGTACCTTCTGTGTAGGTTCGCGCGACTGTCCAGCGCTGAGGCGTTCTGAAGAGTGGAAGTATATCGGTATCTATTTCACTGCGGAGGGGAAGGCTAGGTACGATCCTGCAGAGGACGTCGGTCCGAAGCTAGATCGTTTAACCAAATCCCCCCTGAAACCACAGCAAAAGATGTTTGCCATCCGGACTGTCCTAATTCCATAGCTCTATCACAAGCTAACTATAAGGAGTGTGCTGGTACGGTCTACCATTAGGAAATGGTTACACTTACTGTCGGACGTGTCAGTAGCTTTCTTCCACGCCCCTCACTTGAGTGGGGCTCTCGGAATTCCTTCTTTAAAGTGGAATGCACCGATATTGCGCATGAAACGTCTGGAAAGTATAAATTGGCCCCACCTCGAACAGTCCGTGATCGTCAACTCGTTTCTTAATATAGAGCAAGAAAGGGCCCGAGATCGATGCCAGGCTGGACTAGACCTACTTTAATCACGTGCCAAGATAGATACGTATTGGGCAAACAGACTGTTCTCTTCTGTTGATGAAAGCGGTCTCCGTGAAACAAACCGTTTTGTTGTGCAACACTGATGGGTATGTCAGCCCACGCGTTTGTTTTTCTGAACGGAATCAAACTGCGGATAAATGCCCTCCCCACGCGGTTTCGTACCGCAAGGGGTCGGCACGAATTGGCAAGGCAGTGTCGTGCAGGATGTAGTGCTCCTGAAACACTAAACCACATCCTGCAGAAGTGTCATCGCACGCACGGGAGGCGGGTGGCTAGACACAACGGTGAAGTTACGAAGATCAAGCAGGGGCTTGTGAAGCGGGGCTATGCCGTCATTGCTGAACCAAATCTACAGGGTGAGACCGGGACGTATAAGCCAGACCTGGTTTCCTTCCGACATGATCGCACTTTACCATAGTGATCGACGCTCAGGTTGTGACAGATGGACTTGAACTGGAAAGGGCTCATCAGAGCAAAGTAGACAAGTACGGCGGACCCGACTTACTGACGCCATTGCGGCGAGATCACCAGGTACATGAGAACTTTGAGGTCGTTACCGCGACACTAAAGTGGCGTGGCATTTGGAGTTATCAGTCGGTCACCCGACTGAGAGCACTGGATGTCATAACAGCTAGTAATAGCAAAATCATTAGTGCCAGGGTAGTGACCGACGGAGTCTGCGGCTGCATCATGCATCACATAGGGTACCACCATGGAGTGACTTAACGAGTTCATTTCTTTTCGTTTAAGCCTGCTTCCTTGGCAAACCATTGAAAAAGGTACAAAGAAATTTCTGGAACGGTCCAGGACGCATAATGTCGCCCTTGCACATCAGATATTCAACTGTCCCTATCTACTCAGTTTGCTTCAGAGAGTCGTCGCGAGCAGACGTGTATTTTCGAGTGCGGATCGTGTGTTTGCTTATTCGTTGAGATAAGCTGTTACGGTACCTTGTTTACTCAGTGCACTAACGGGAACTTGTTTACAAGTTTCGAGCAAAAGTCAACGGTACTTTTACCGCTAGCGACAACATGTGTCGTGCCAGCCGCGTGAGAGCTGAGTGTACGTGTGCGTGTGCGTTAGGCTGTCCCTTAAAATTCAACTTCAATATATTTCTATGCATACCTTCTAAAAAGTTTTGTATAGACCTAATATAGTCTAGAAATAAAAATTAGCCCGATTTCTAAACGATAAACCGAGCCGACTTGAGTTTTTAACTTGTCCATACAAGATGCGCGGGAGCAGCGCGGCGACATGTTACTCCGAGTTTCATAAGTGATTTCTAACATTTTTAGTGCGTTGTTGTTTATTTTGTGAAAATGTCTGTGGAATTACGAAGAGATAAACAAAATATTTTCCTTATCGGACTGCCAAGCCAC
Source organism: Zaprionus indianus (assembly GCA_018904595.1). NCBI lineage: Eukaryota > Metazoa > Arthropoda > Insecta > Diptera > Drosophilidae > Zaprionus > Zaprionus indianus. Next base: position 34,788 of record JAEIHA010000884.1, on the reverse strand, counting down.
CAGATAAATGTTGCAAAATTACCATCTAATCGACAAGTTCTCACCTTTTTATATTAAAATATGCGTGAAGTCAAGCTGACTGTTAGTGAAAGTGCGAATCTTGTTATAAGAGAGTGCTTTATATTTTGGGAAAAAGCCAGAATTCCTACGAAGGAAATATCTATCATGTTTGGAGGGAGCTGCAAAAAAACTGTAAGAAAACTCAGTTGACTTTCAAGAATCGTGAAAATAATTTTGTAAAAGACCTTGATAAAGTATTTGATATTGCACATGCAGATGCCTTTGACAGAATGAAGGTAGAGGAAGACAAAGATTTCTTAAGAAAACAGAGAGAGCCAGGTCGACCGGGACGCTTAGGTGGAATCGACAAAAAATTGGCGGAGAAAGAAGAACGAGTTAGGCAGAGACGATTGGAAGAAGGGGAAAGAAAGATAAAACAAAGAGAGTAATTGGCTGTTGCATCTACTTCTTCGATAGATAACTTGGTATGTCTTGAGAATTCGGATGAGGAACAGATTTCGAACTCTGAACTTAGTACTCAGATTCCTTGCCCTAAAAAAAGTTTTGAAAAAGGCAAGAAAAGTTTAATAACTCCTTAACTGGTAGCAGCTTTAGATCGATGCCAATTAAGCATAAGGGACTCTGTTTACATTCTCCATGCGGTTGTAGTGGCGCTTGGTCTGAACAGCGATGATTTCCCTATAAACAATAAAAACTGACTTCCAGAATAATTTGCCTGACGTAGTCACAGTTCATTGGGGTGGAAAACTATTACCTGGATTGGATGTACGAAGTTCAAAAGAAGAACGCTTGCCAATTATTGCTTCATTTGACGATAGAGAACAGCTTCTTGCAGTACCGAAATTAGAGAGTTCTTTTGGAACACATCAGGCTAAAGCCATTTCAACTGCTCTCCTTGACTGGACCCTCCATGACAAAGTACAGATAATGAGCTGCGATACAACCGCTTCCAATACTGGCCGTTTCAGTGGAGCTTGTGCTACTTTGGAGCAGACTTTAGGAAGGGAATTTCTGCTTTTTGCTTGTCGTCATCCTGTTTGTGAGTTGGTCCTTAAAGCTGTTTTTGAAACCAAGGTAAAACATATTACTAGTAGACAAAATATTCCAATTTTCAAAAAGTTAAGAGATAATTGGAAAAATATTAACACTGATAACATTGAGTCACCTCTTAATTTCGTTAAAGCACATATTGCTAAGACAAACATTACATCTTTGTTAAGTTATTATAAGACTGAACTGGAAAGATCTTTTGTTAGAGACGATTACCGCGAATTGATTGAACTATGCGTTGTTTTCTTAGGAGGAGACACAGAGAATAAACTAAAACTTAGTCCCCCCGAAACTTTGCATCAAGCGCGATGGTTGGCGAGAGCAATCTATTCTAAAAAAATATGTTCTAAAAAGATGTTTGTTTGTTCATCGTCACCTTGTATACCAAACCTTGGCTCGAATGTACAATGGCAGTTAAAGCACCAAACCACGACATGTCCTTTTTGAAAGCTCTAAAAGAATATGAAAAAGTTGACGCGACAAGTTCCAAGGCATCCATAAGCAAGTTTATTCATCATTTATGGTATTTGTGTGAAGAAACAGTCATATTATCACTCTTTGATGAATACCAAAACCAAGACAAAAAAGATTAATAATTTAATCAGAAACGAAAGTTCAAATTCCTCTAAACGCTATGTCCCATCGAAGAAGGAAATTACGCGAAATTTGTTTGGTAAGTACTTAATATTTTCTTGTTTCTTTTTCAAAGTTTTGTGGTTTAGTTATTGCTTATTTTGATGGTTTTTTCTTTATTTCAGATATGACGCTGGATGATTCAAAGAAGCAAACGATTTCTATCTCGACTACAGATCGACGACAGTTTTCTTCGGGAAGACGTATCTTCGTCGGGTGACAATCCTGCTTTTTTAAATGCTAGAAGACGATTAAGTCGTTTGAAGCTCGTAAATCACACTGCTGAAAGAACTGTTAAATTAATGCAAGATTTTAATGGTCTTATCACGGCTGAAGAAGAGCAAAAACCGTTTTTGTTGCGTTGTGTTCAGGAACACAGAAATCTGTATCCAGACTGTAAAAAAACTACACTGAAGAATTCATTATTATTATAATTTGTATTTAAATTAAAGTTTGTATTGATATTTTTTAGTTTTACTCATATTTACTTTATTTGTTACATTTTAATTAGTTTTGGATCAAACTAAAACGTCAGACCAAAACACCATTTTTAATTAAACTTTAGAGCTCGGTCGGCACGGGTTGCAATCTGTGTGCGTGTGCGCTAGACCGCGTGCTTGGGTGTGTGTGTGTGTTCTTGTACCCCAGTATACGTGTACCCGTCGCCTGACTAGAAGGCATTGTACTTTGCTGTTGTATACCTACTGTTGCTTGAATGCGGTGGAACCTTCGGAGGACCGAAAGCAGTCGCTGGAGCTGGAGGATCCGGACGAGGATCAGGAGATGGACCAGGAGAAAGAAGAGGAATGATGCCGCCAACAAATGCCGCCCATGGAGACGCCCCCGCTTATGCTCCTACCGCCGTCCACCGGGCTAGAAAGCCCGTTGAGACTTGGTCGGCGGTAGTGATGTGCGACGACCCCAGCATATCTGGGAAGCAGATCGCTGAGAGGGTCCACAAGGAGGTCGCCCCCCACTTTGTGTACGTGTGCATGAGGTGCGTGAGCTGAAGCGCGGTGGAGCCGTTATCCGCACACCATCGGTGAGCGAGATGAAAATTTTGTTGCGGACAAGAAGTTTGCCGAGGTTGTAATGGTCGCCGTGGTACCATTGAAACGAATTTCAAAATGTGTCATTTTATCGTAATAATTTTTGGTAGCGATAAAAATATATTTTATTTCAATTATCTAAGTCATCAACCTTGCTTAGCAACATAATTACGTCCATACAACATAATAGCAAGATCGCATCAAACTTGTTGCTTCAAACATGTTCGATGATGTTTGCTGTTGCCGTGCGTAATGTTCCCCTAGTTTCGAACCAGCATCCGCCAATTCGAATTGCATGTCAAAGCTTTCAAGCGTAGGCGTAAGGGTCATGTTCCGCTCAGATGCAGCTTTGTCGGTGCTGAATCATAGAAACAGCTCTTTTTTGCAGAGAGTCTGGTCTATAAATGTTGCTCCTCCTCCTCTATTTGCCCTCTTTCTGATCGGTCAAGTTCCAAGTTCAACTCCACGTCGGTTAGCACAGCGTTTGCTATACGTGTCGAGTATATACTCGTGCGTCAAAATATCGTTAAGTCTGTGAAAAATAAAAACTGCATATAGTGCACATATCAAATTATTTCCGTGTCGGTGCATGCTCAAAAAAATTCACCAGAAATTTCCAGACAAGGAGACGTAACCTCACTTGCCACGCCCATTTTTCGGCAAAGGAAATCTGGACACATCCGCGTTCCCGATCAGTTTACGAGCCCATTTTTGATTTCTTTGTGCTCAGCACAAGAAAAGGTATGTCACCCCCCATCTATTTTGTTCAATTTGAACATTTCACTAAAGTCATCATTTGCACCTAGATAACCTGGTTGACACGAGTCCCAGTTACCCAACCTGAACCAATTGACGACTTCGTAGCCCACCTGTATGCAGAGGGTTCTGCTTGGGTTTGCCGAATTGGCATTGGACAATAAAATTCGCCTGCAGCACGCAGCGCGGTCGCCAAATTCAGTTCTACTGAACAGCGTTGGATTTTCCATTTGGAGTCTGTTGCAGCAGAAACATCCACCGTTGGACACCGATTGCCTGTGTGCATCGCCTCGCTTTGCTCTGAGATCGAGCTCAATTTCGCCTCACCCCCCTTGCAGTGCAAGTGCAGCTGCGCAGCCACTGGAAAGCTTTCTAGTATTACCTTATGTTTAGTCTTAGTTTTACTTATCTTTGCTTGCACTCGGTCAGTGCAATTGTTCATTTATATTTTTTTATCAATTTTTTTGAATTATATCCTGAGTGTAGAACCTATCTAGCGCAGTGAACAGGGTATAATCGTGTGTGTGAAGCCAATCAAAGAAATAATATAGCCAAAATCGTTTAAAACAATGATATGTGTGTGAGCTTGTGAATTGGCATACATTGATTTCGGTCAGATAAATTCGCAGATCAATTTTGCTAATTAATAATATAAAATAATTGCCAGTCCCGTAAAGATAAAATTTCACCTAAAATGAACATTTGCAGAATTCATGATAATATGAACAATATAATAAATAAAAAGTGCTAAATTAACCTAACAAAAACCAACACCACCAACACACCTTCATCTGCATCGTTGGAAGGCCTTTCATCGTGGAGATTCATGTAAGTGACAAAACTTATTTTTATATTGCTTTAATCTCATTGTTCTGCAATGATCAGTTCATTTTAATTGTTTTCCTTGGTTTTGCTTATCTGTACATAAATTGTTCGTACGTATATATGTACACGCGCATGTGCAGCGGCAAAGTTTTACCGCCACTTCAGTGCTTGTATGTACGTATGTTTGTATTTATACTCAGCCTCTGATCATATACAAGCAGGCATACCTACATACCAAAGATCGAGTTGTATGTACATACTGACAATAAATTGTCTGCTTTGCGGACAACGTGAAATCAATAATTATTTTCTCATTCCAAGGCTGAATTATTTATTATAACAACAGATAATATTAGACCCGACTAAAATTTTAAATTATATATACACATGTATATATGTCTATATATATCTATAAATATATATATATATATACGAGGGTCGTTTGATAAGTCCGTGACTTTTTGTATTTGCCGCGCACCTGCTCTAAATACAACACTGCTCCTGTCAGCAGTTATCGATTAACAGCTGACTGTAAAATTTTGAGAAAGCTGCGTTTTTTGGTTTGCGTTTTATAGGCATTGAAAGCAGACGATCTCGTGAATTTTAACGAAAATGGAAAAAAGTGAATTTCGTGTCAGCATGGCAAAATTTCATAAATTGGGCTACGAACTGCTACCCCATCCAGCATATTCTCCAGATTTAGCCCCCTGTGACTATTTTTTGTTTCCAAACATGAAGAAATGGCTCGGCGGTAAGAGATTCGGGTCAAATGAAGAGGTCATCACAGAAACAAACGACTATTTTGAGGGCCTTGAGAAAACCTATTATTTGGAAGGAATAAAAAAATTGGAAAAACGCTGGACTAAATGTATAGAGCTAAAAGGAGATTATGTTGAGAAATAAAACGCTTCTTTGACGGAAAAAATATATTTTATTCAAAAAGTCACGGACTTATCAAACGACCCTCGTATATATATAATAATCATAATCAATAATCAAAAATCAAAATCACTTATGAATGTGGTATATATAGTTATATGTATGTTTGTATATATCTGTGAAAGGCATTGCCTATCATATTTTACCATAACAATCATTAATTTCTGCAATTACTAAAATCAATGTTTGCGAACAAACAATTGCTCACATGCCTACATACATACATACATATTGCAAACGAAAGCTCACGCAATACTGATCAGCTGTTGCGCTGGTTCAATGATCGGCTCAACTACACTACCCTACACAAACTTAGGAGAGTACATGAATATTTATGCGTTTGATAATTTGGCACTTTTAGACTGTATTGAATATTAATAAAAAAAAAAAAAAACAAAATTTATTATGTGCCTTTTGCTGTTACACCAGTGAACAACAAAATGTTACAAGGTTGGTCTCAAGGTTCAGCCGAACAAGAGCGACACTGGAATACTGCCTGAGGAGTTTATGGAGGAGTTATATGCCAACAACTTCAAGGAGGAGTTCTCCCCAGTCGCTTTCAAAAAGGCAGTGCACCTGGAGACGAAACCGTGGTCAGTCACCGATGGCGAAAGAGTCAATCTGACGCTTGAGGTCGATGAAAAGGCGCTGAACCTCCTTGAACAGACCGGACGAGTCTACATCAAGTGGTTCAGTTACCGTTGCCGGTCGCTCGTCCACACCTATGCCTGCCATAGGTGCCTTGGATTTGACTATAAGGTTTCCCAGTGCAGGATCAAGGAGACGATTTGCCGCCAGTGTGTATAAGCTGGCCACACAGCACCTAGATGCACAAATCCAGTGGACTGCCGGAACTGTCGATTTAAGGGCTTCCCTTTGAGGCATTCTATGCTCTCGGAGACGTTCCCCATCTATGGTGCGGTGTTTGCGAGGGCTAATGCTAGACATTAATGTTTAGCTTCCTCCAAGCAAATTGTGGCCGTGGCCGAGCTCCTACCATCGAGCTCGAAGTCCGCTTGCGCGACTCTGGCCACTTGTTCGCATTGGTGCAGGAGCCTTACGTGGACCTCGCTGGACGAATTACGGGAGTCCCATCCGGGATGCGTGTATATTCGGACATATTCGGACTTCGCGGACAGCACGGATGCCATCTGTATGCCGATAGAGCCTCTTGTCACCGAGTTGGGAGTATGCATGAGCGTTACTGGAAGCTTTGGCTCAATCTTCCTATGCTTCGTGTACTGCCAATTCAACTCTGGACTCGAGCAGTACCTTGGGTACTTCGATGCGGTGCTGCTGCTAGCCAGCCGCACGCCTGTCATCTTTGGTCTCGACGCGAACGCAGTATCCCCCATGTGGTTTAGCAAACTCTCTGAGCGCTCTCAGGGTGCAGCTAACTACTTCCCAGTACAAGAAGCTCTCAGTACAAGTAGCTCATTCTGAAGGTCAAGGAGGATAACTGGAGGCGATTCGTGGGAGAGAACAAGGACGATCCATGGGGGCAAGTCTTTAAGATTTAAGGGGTGGGATGTCGTCATGAGACGACTCATCGATTCTTCTTCTCAGGCAGGAGTGCAAGATTAGTCAACAGGTATCGCGAAGTGATTGTTCCGGTAACACGAGGTTGCCCGCAGGGATCCATCAGTGGTCCATTTATTTGGAACCTCATGATGAACACACTTCTCCAGCGTCTGGAGCCACTCTGTGGTTTCACCGCGTTAGCAGAAGACTTATTGCTTTTCGTTAAGGGTCGTACCCGAATCGAACTGGAGTCGAAAGGCGAGGAGCTCATGTCCGTAGTTGGAGCTTGGGGAGCGGAGGTCGGCGTTGCCGTTTCGACGGCCAAGACGGCGATCATGCTGCTGAAAGGGCACCTTGCCCGGACTAGGCCCCCTACTGTACGGTTTGCAGGAGCAGGCCTACCGTATGCAACTGTCTGGTATGATGGACACAGCTCTGCTATGAGGCATCTGGTGTCCAGCCACAGGCGAATCCTGCTTGGATGCCTACCGGTATGCCGTACAGTGTCCACTGTGGCACTGCAGGTGCTTGCTGGCGCTCCCCCACTCGACCTAGCCGCCATGGGGGCGGCGGTCCGAGTAAAGCTTCGACGGAACTACCCCTTGAGGACGTCGGATGGGCTGTATGGCGAGGACCTGTCAGGTCTGAGCTGGACTCACATGATGGCGAGACTGGACGAATGCTTACTTGGCACATGGCAGCGCAGATGGGACAACCCTGAGGAACACGGCCGTGTGACTCACCGGTTTCTCCCAAAGGTAAGATTGGTTTTCAGCGAGCGAGACTTCGGTTTTTTGCTACGCGCCGGATTCTTGTTGACGGGCCATGGATCTTTGAACGCGTTCCTGCATAAACGAGGTCTGAGCGACACGCCTGCATGCCTATGCGGTGCTTCAAGTGAGGACTGCCAGAACGTGCTGTTCGACTGCCCCCTTTATGCGGATCTGCGAGACCTCAACGGGATGTGAATAAGACGCGAGAATGGAGCTTGGAATGTCTCTGAAGTTGGGCGGACGCAAGAGACAACGAGACTGTGATGCCGTACACTGACAGTCTCTTTCAACGGCGCCAGGAGAGGGTGCACCGAGGAGCGGCGAATGGGTCTGGACCAGGCCCGGGCTGAAAGCCAAAACTGGTGTCAACACAGGTGTCCCCAAATCCGGGCATGTCGGAGCCAAAAGGGGGGGCCCACCGAGCCCTAATCGGTACCATGGGATGAGCATCGACGGCATATCATGTTATGCCTGAAGTTTAATTTGCGCTTAATTTGAACACACAGCTTATTATGCGCATTTATGAGGATATATGAACGCCGTGGTTGTAATCATTGGCTAGAACACGCAACGTTAAATAAGCACAGAGAGATCTGTCACAGTATGTCCCAATCTACTCAGTATGCTTCAGACAGTCGTCGCGAGCAGACGTGTTTTTTCGAGAGGAGATCGTGTGTTTGCTTATTCGTAGAGATAAGGTGTTACGGTACCTTGTTTACTCAGTGCACTAACGGGAACTTGTTTACAAGTTTCGAGCAAATGTCAACGGTACTTTTACCGCTAGCGACAACACGTGTCGAGCCAGCCGCGATTGAACTGAGTGAACGTGTGCGTGTGCGTGCATTTGTGTGCGTGTGCGCTAGACCACGTGCTTTTTTTTTTTTTTTGTAGCGCATTACGGTAGGAAAATTAAAATCTTCTAAAGATACCACCTACCGTCCGTAGGTGGCATGCACGATTCATAACTCTCCAAATAGAGTTATGCCTACGTACTAAAACAAAAACCTCCGTATGCTCATTAGTCCTTTACATGCTCACCGAAACTGCCAGTCAGGGTATGACTTCAGTGAGCAGGATGTGAAGCCATTCGCAGTCCCTTCCTTAAGTGTTGGCCATGGGGCGCACGTCCTTCCGCTCTTTACGCTCTTTAGTCGCCTTTTACGACAAGCCGAGCTGTCTGAATAGGTATTCTCGACCCGCCACCCCACCGGAAATACGCCGTCTCGTTCAGTCTCCAGTTCGGTGGGTAATCTCATCCGATCGTACCCGCTTCGTAATATCAATTATGATGCGACGACCTATATCCCATGCTCCTTTGTCCGCCAGCATGCTTACCAAAAGGCCTCTTGGACTGAGATGGTCTGCGGACAGTGCCGCTAGATGTTCTCTTTCTGCGTGAAATCTTGAACAGTGCACCAGGACGTGTTCTGCTATTTCTAGCGCGTCTGAACAGAAGAGGCACAGGGGTGACTCTACGTGTTTGAACCGGAAAAGATAGGCACGGAAACAGCCATGATCCGTGAGTAATTGGGCCAGGTGGTAGTCAGAAGCTTTATGCCGACACTTTCCCATGCCGATAGGTTAGGGCCGAGCTGGTACGTCCAGCTATGGTACCACGCTCGGATGAATGCCATCTGGCCTGCCATTCTCCAATCAGCCACTCGTGGGCCTCTTCCCGGGTAATGCCCTGCCTTGTCATGCCAAGAGCCTTGATCTCCAGGTCAACTGGCGGCATGCCTGCCAGGACTAGAGCTGCATCCTCGGAAATCGTCTGAAACCCTCTAATGAGCGTAAGGGCCATAGTCCCCTTATCACCGATTGTGCACCTTTGGTGTATGATTGCTTGTTTGTGGCACTGCTCCAGATTGGCGCGGCATATAATAAGGTGGACTTTGACACTGCCGCCAGCAGCTTCCTCGCAGGCATTCTGGGTCCTCCCACATTGGGCATGAGTCTTGCCAAAGCCGCGGACGTGGGTCATGCCTTCCTGCCTTCCTGCTTGCATACCTTCCGTGCTCCTTGAATGAAAGTCTGCGGTCTATCTGGACACCAAGGTATTTCAGTGATGCAGCTGAAACCACTTGTATCCCACACACAGAGACCTGGATGCTTTCCACGGCTTTTCTGCTGCTCAAGAGAACAGCCTCAGTCTTGTGCGCTGCGATTTTAAGGTCGATCTTCTCGAGCCAGGCTATAGACAATCTGATCATTGCATTGCACTTGTCCTGAAGTTCCAACAATGTTTTACCGACTACAGTGATGGCCACGTCGTCCGCAAAACAGTGTAGCTCAGCTCCTTCTGGCTTGCAGATGCCCAAGATCCCGTTGTACATAATTTTCCACAGGATCGGACCAAGCATTGATCCTTGTGGAACACCAGACGTGACTCCGTATTTTCTCGGGCCAGCTGCCGTAACGTAGCAAAGGGTACGGTCCCTAAAATAGCTGCCTACAGCGATCCTTAGGTACTCTGGGATGCCCATATTCCTCATTGCGGTGAGGATTACCGGCCAACTTGCTGTGTTGAAGGTGTTCTTCACGTTCAGGGTGACTATTGCGCAGTACTACTTCCTGTCTCCTAACCATCTGTCGCCTTTGAGAGCGTCCCTCGCAATGTTCACCACAGAGGAGAGCGCGTCTAGCGTGCTTCTTCCCTTTCGGAATCCGTACTGTTGCCTACCTAGACCGTTCGTGCTCTCGGGTATTCTCTCTATCCGAGCATACAGAATGCGTTCGAAAAGTTTACCCAGTATGTCCAGGAGGAAAAGAGGGCGGTAGTTGCCTGCAGGATGGGCTGATCCTTTCCCTTTTGGCAGCAGGACCAGTTTTTGGCCTTTCCACCGCTTAGGGAACACTCCGTCTAGTAGGCACTGCTGAAATGTGTCCCTGAAGATCTCAGGTCTAGCCAGCGCCGCTGCCTTGATGATCACACCCGGGATACCATCCAGGCCTGGAGCCTTGTTGGGCTTGATCCTCTTAGCTGCCTCAACGACTTCGCCCACGGTGACATCCGGGAAAAGAGAAACAGGGGATTCTTCTATTGATTGCCATAAGGTGGTCTGCCTAGGGAAGAGTTCAGACACAATGTTGCACATTAGGTCGGGTTCGTCGGGAGAACTTTCCTTCCTGCTCAGTTTTTTGCTTACGAACTTGTAAGCTAGGCCCCAAGGGTCGTCGTCCACGCTTTCCAGTAGGTCCTTAAATACACTCGCTTTGGCGGCCGCTATCCCGTGTTTGAACTCGGTGCGTTTATCTTTGAAGGATTCCAATAGCTTTGCATGATGAGGGGTTCCTCTGGCTCGTTGCGCACGTCTTCTCGCTTTCAAGCATTCTGTCCGTAAATGGTGTAGGGATGAACTCCACCAGTGAACAGGAGGCTTACGTTTGGCCCTCTTTTTCCTCGGCATTGTTACATCGCACGTTGCTTCTAGGAGCTTCGTTAGCTCATCCGCCATTGTCTCCGCCTGTCCGTTTGTAACTTGGAGGGCTTCCGTTTTGTACGCTTGCATTTCGGGCTCGAGCTTTTTAACATCCCACGCTTGTCGGAGTGCTCTTTTCTCCTGGTGATGTATCGTGGCCAGCGGACGGATGCTGAAAGTGATCAGAGAATGGTCACTCACCGTTATCTCGTCGTGCACCATCCAGCTTGCATTTGCCACTAGCCCTTTACTGACAAAAGTGATGTCAATAAAGGACGAGCCCCTATCGTTGTTGAATGTGGGCTTGCGTCCGTCGTTCAGCAGGACCAGGTCAAGCAAGATCATGGCGTCGATAACTGCACGCCCTCTGGGGTTGGAGACTCGGCTTCCCCATTCAGTTGCCCAGGCATTGAAGGCACCGGCTATGACTTTCGGCCTGCGTCCTCTAGCATGACTCACTAGCGTGTCCAGCATCCCTTCGAACTGGTCCGGACTGTCACTCGGAGGAGCATAGCAGCTGTACATATGCACACCCTTGACCTTCGCATATGCAATGCCACGCATCGGCGAGGTTGCCTATTCCTGCACATAGAGCGTACTGCAACACTTAATGGCCGCCTTGCCCGACTCATCCAGTATCATCGCCGAGTTTCTGTCACGCGAGAGGTAGGGTTCGCTTAGGAGCATTACATCTGTTTCGCGATCCAACGCTGTTTGGGCCAGGAGGCTCTGAGCGGCAGCGCAATGGTTCACATTAAGCTGAATGACTTTAATTTGATCCATTATGCTGGCTCTTGGCACCCTTCATACACGCCTTGTAGGTGCGGCACGTAAAGCAGACCACGTGCTTGCGTGCGTTTAATAGGTGCTTGTGCTTTAGTGCACGTGTACCGTCGCCTACCTTGAGTGCCCATAATAGGACATTGTCGCTGGCGGCACGCCCACGGTTCTGGCCGAGATTTCGAACACCCAGCTCGGAGTCAGAGCCGCTGTGGTGAGTGGAGGGATGGATTCCGAGGCGGCAAACGCTGTTTTCGCTGCGTTGCAGAGGTATGATGATCTCATCACGTCCCTTGCTGTGCGTAACGCATTACTTGAGTGCGGTGGAGCCATCGGAGGACCGAAAACAGGCGCTGGAGCTGGAGGATCCGGACGAGGATCAGGAGAAGGACCAGGACCAGGAGAAGGAAGAGGAACAGTATTGATGCCACCGCCAACTAATGCTGTCCATGGAGCCGCCCCCGGTTATGCTCCTACCGCCGCCCCCCGGGCTAGAAAGCCCGTTGAGACTTGGTCGGCGGTAGAGATGTGCGACAATCTCAGCATATCTGGGAAGCAGATCGCTGAGAGGGTCCGCAAGGAGGTCGCCCCCACTTGGTGTACGTGTGCACGAGGTGCGTGAGCTGAAGCGTGGTGGAGCCGTCATCCGCACACCATCGGTGAGCGAGATGAAGAAAGTGGTCGCGAACAAGCAGTTTGCTTAGGTTGGTCTCAAAGCTCAGCCGAACAAGAGCCAACGACGCAAAGTCCAGGAATTCGATGTGGACACTGGAATACTGCCTGAGGAGTTTATGGAGGAGTTGTACACCAACAACTTCAAGGAGGAGTTCTTCCCAGTGGCTTTTCAGAAGGCAGTGCACTTGGCACACTCTGTGTGCGACCAAGTGCTGGGACGCAGAAAACCCAAGACCGCAAGGAAGATAGTTTGGTGGAGTGCCGAGCTTTCTTCTAAACGACAAGAGGTCAGGAGACTGAGGCGACGGCTTCAGACCGATCGTTCGCGTGCAAGCGACGATGCTGGGCAACTTGCCTTTGAGTTGAGGTTGATCTTAGCTCACTACAAGAAGCTCATTCTGAAGGTCAAGGAGGATAACTGGAGGCGATTCGTGGGAGAGTACAATGACAATCCATGGGGGAAAGTCTTCAAGATTTGCCGTGGCCGCAAACAGGCAACCGAGCTCGGTTGTCTTCGCTCAGGTGGCAGGCAGTACGTAACCTGGCACGACTGCGCGGGTGTTCTTCTCCAGCACTTTTCCAGTTTCAGAGTTTTCGGCACCCACTGTCATTCCTGATGAGATTCCACCGCCGCTTAAAGCCTCTGAGGAGATGTTTGTGTCGTACGGTTGAAGAGCGGGATCATTTTCATGGCGGTGTGGGGGGCCATCCCCGAGCACATAACAGCGTTGTACTCCCGCTGTATCAGAAGTGGATAATTTCCCTCTGAGTGGAAGCGCCCTCGTGTAGTGGCACTGCTCGGTATCTGTCAGCTGCCAGTTTTCGGCAAACTGCTGGAGGGGATCATGGTGAACCGAGTGAAGGATGTCCTACCCGATGGAAACAGATGGAAATTTGGATTCCGAGAAGGACGCTGCGCCGAGGATACTTGGAGACAGGTCGTGCGCACTGTTGCTGCCAGCTCGGCTCAATATGTGTTCGGAATCTTCGTGGACTTCAAAGGCACCTTCGACCACGTGGAGTGGGATGTCGTCATGAGACGACTCTTCGCTTTACATGTATTGGTAATACATATAATATTTATAGCTATCATATTAAATTGTTTTATTATTGATATTATCGTTTATTTAAAACTAAGAAATTTCGCAAAATTTTTGGGCATAAAAAACTATTTACTGAAGGAACTGATATATGCCAGGTAAATGGTGTATTTTTAATTTCTTTCAATAAAACATGCTGTTATGTACTTTAATGAACGTTAGAGTGCTGCTTGCACTACATATGGTTGAGGGTTGTAAGACTATGCTAAACAAGTTATTTCAAATTTATATAAATGTTTAGCATATGGTATATTATTGGATAATATGTACACACTTACACAATATATTCATAATACGAATTTCCTATGAAAATAATTCTCAATATTAAAATTGTATGAGAAAAATTAAGAATTATAATTTATTTTTACGCCATGGATTTAAAAAAAATTCATGGTCTATTGTGTTTGTTCGAACGCAAATGTGCGTAACAGGCAGAAGGAGGGATCTCCGACCCCATCTACTATATACATATGTTCTGAATCAGTATTAACAGCCGAGTCGATTGTATGAACGCCTGGATCTCAGCAACTATAAGAGCTAGAGCCATACAATTTTGTGACAACAGACGTGTATATCCAGGTGTTTTAAAGTTTTTTTGAAATTTGACCACGCCCCTTCCCGCCTTTGTAAATCAGTAAGACCCATTTGATATACACAATATACACCCAACAACAAAAGTTTTACATCTCACATGACAAATACCTTGCCACGGTTTTTTTCTGAAAATTTCATGTAAATCGGATTAAAAATAAGTGAGATATGATTCGAATTAAACTCAATTTGAACGTATACTTATGCGTATATTAAGACCTAATTTACGCAAGCATACCGAAGTTCAAATCCAGCGTCGGACACACAGCGTTTAACAAAACTTTTTATTTGCGTAGAATGGTAACAGAATTAGCTCAGAATGCAACTTTGCCGATCGAACGAAAAATGAGACAGTGGATTAGTGGTTAGAGTGGCGCATGGAAATTCTTCGAGAATTCGTGTTCACGTGCGTGAGTTCCAGTCCTATGCGCGGCTGGTGCAACTTTTTATTTTAATTACTTATTTTTTGACATTAATATTTTTCTTATAAACTATAAGGAAAACAACAGTCGAAAACTACACCCGCTACCTAAATCCTAAATTATTAAATTAAATATCAATAAAAATAGTTTCCCAAAATAAATTTCATATTTTTATACAATATTTAAGACAGTCAATAAAATACGAATGTTAGAACGGGACGCATGTCTGCATTTGCACATTTATGTTTCGGCGTCCCGCTTTAACACGCATCAATTGCCGTGTGCCGAATGGCACACAAACGCAACTGTCAGATTTGTGCAACATTCGGCAAAATGTATAAAAGCGTTCTAATTAAATTTGTTGAGTACCAAAAAATAAAAAAATTATTGTTTCTTAAGCTTTTAAATTATTTAATGGAAAAAAAGGAAAACAAGAGCAAAAGTCGAGCGGCACGCGACAGTGGGATACCCTTCGACCTTTTTGAAACGTAAAGAGTCACTAATTGTACAATACTTCTACTTAATAGAAATATCGTAACGTAAGCCTTTATATGCGTCTGTGCATGAATACGTGTATATGCGTGTATCATTTTATTGGTCAAGCATAAATGTATGTATGTGTGTGTGTGCGTTTGAATAGAAAAGAAGAGAAGAACAACAGATGGCGCTACGCGCTCGCATTCTCTTTCCTTTTCTTTCCTACATGAGCATTGCAATGACGTCACAGCTTGCTGGTCTGTATACAAAATCAAAGCGAAATAAACTTCACCTGTCCCGAATAAACAGAAACCTTCATGCCAAATTTGGTGTCTCTAGCTTTTATAATAGCTGAGATCTGTGTGTTCATCCGGACATCCAGACATCCGGACAGACAGACAGACATGGCTTAATCGACTTGGCTAGTGATCCTGAGCAAGAATATATATACTTTGTGGGGTCTCCCGAGCCACCTTCTGCCTGTTACATACATTTGCACATAGTTAGTATACCCTTTTTTGACCATTTTCAATGGTCGAAGGGTATAAAAAGGAAAACATGTCACACATTGATCGCAATCGAGCCCGAACACTGTCGACATCATTGGTCTTCGAATCCGGCACACACTCCACTAAGCTACTGTACAACTTCACATCAACTTATTTCCCTCTCGCTCTATCTAATGCTTATACTTCTTGTCTATTCGCTTTTGCATTGTATAAGTGTTCTTTTTCTTCTGTCTGTCAATTGAATTTGTGCGCGTTGTTTGAATTAAATAATAAGAATATAAAATTTATATTTTTAAATAAAGCTAAGTTTCCATCATAAATAACGGAAAATAAATGATACACGGTATACTACGATAACACAGCCCCACAAAAAAAAAAAGTGTCATGATCTGGGTATGCGGCATATGCAGTTATATGGATTTTGGGTCGCTGATTCCGAATCCGGCGTCAGAATTTCGCCATCACGTCTGGATTTCGACATAACCTCAAAAAACTGAAAAACCTTTCAATGGCCCCCCAAAAGTTATAGCATCCTGATCCGGCCATGCGATATATGTTTTAATATGTATTTTGGCCTTCTAAGCCCGAATCCGAAGTCAAAATTTACTTAGCACGTCTCAGTTTCGACTTAACATCAAAAGACTCGAAAATTTTTTAAAGCCCCAAAAAATAATGGGGGGTCATGATCGGGTCATGCGATATATGTTTCTATAAGTTTTTCGATCTTCCGAATTTGAAGTCAAAACCTGCCTATCACGTCGAAATTTCAACGACATGCACAAATTCAACCCAAAAGCGACTAGACAAGAATTATAAGCATTAGGTAGGGCGAGAGGGCAATAAGTAAATGTATGCATTTTTGCTTATCTCAAACCGTAGTGGCGGACCCGGGAGTTGTACAGTAGCTTAGTGGAGTGTGTTCCGGATTCGTGGACCAATTATGTTAGTAGTGTTCGGGTTCGATTGCTGCCGCGATGAGTGTGTGACATCTTTTTCGTCTTTCTTTTCTATTAAATAATTTAAAAGCTTAACAGACAATAATTTTTAAATTTTTTGGTACGCAACATATATAACACAGCCCCACAAAAAAAAAAAAGTGTCATGATCTGGGTATGCGGCATATGCAGTTATATAGATTTTGGGTCGCTGATTCCGAATCCGGTGTCAGAATTTCGCCATCACGTCTGCATTTCGACATAACCTCAAAAAACTGAAAAACCTTTCAATGGCCCCCAAAAGTTATAGCATCCTGATCCGGGCATGCGATATATGTTTTAATATGTATTTTGGCCTTCTAAGCCCGAATCCGAAGTCAAAATTTACCTAGCACGTCTCAGTTTTGACTTAACCTCAAAAAACTCGAAAATTTTTTAAAGCCCCAAAAAATAATGGGGGGTAATGATCGGGTCATGCGATATATGTTTCTACATGTTTTTCGACCTTCCAAATTTGAATCTGAACTCAAAACCTGCCTATCACGTCGGAATTTCAACCTAACCTAAAAATTTTTTTGAAAAACTTTCAAAATTTTGAAATTTTTGATCATGGATTATGGCATTTGGTGAATTATGTACAGTCACGTTTTCATTTTTTGTTTTTTATTTACTAAATTAAAGTTTTGAAGTAAAAAATCATTACTCATATGAAATTTTTCAAAAATGTGATAAAATAACGGTCAAAAGGACTTGTATCAACGGGAAATTTTTTTATATCATATTCAAATATACCCTTATCTAATATTAAAAACAGTTTCAAAATTTCAAAAATTTTTGAAAAATTGTTTAGGTTAGGTTGAAATTTGGACGTGATATGCACGTTTTGACTTCAGATTCGGATTCGGAAGGTCAAAAAACATATATAAACATATATCGCACTATCCGATCATGACCACCCATTTTTTTATGGGGCCCCAAAATTTTTGGAGTTTTTTGAGGTTAAATCGAAACTTAGACGTCTAATGTAAGTTTTGACTTCGGATTCGGCCTTAGAAGGTCAAAATACATGTTAAGGCATATATCGCATGACCAGATCAGGATTCTATATTTTTTGGGGCATATTTAAAGGTTTTTCAGTTTTTTGAGGTTATGTCGAAATCCAGACGTGATGGAGAATTTCTGTTGCCGGATTCGGAATCAGCGACCCAAAATCCATATAACTGCATATGCCGCATACCCAGATCATGACACTTTTTTTTTTTTGTGGGGCTGTGTAATTAGAACAGTTTTATAAACTTTGCCGAATGTTGCACAAATCTGACAGTTGCGTATATACGGCGAATACGGCAATTGATGTGTGTTAGACCGGGATGCCGAAACGTAAATGTGCAAATGCAGACATGCATGTATCGGCGTCCCACTCTAACATTCGTAACTTATTGATTGCCTTAAATATTGCAAAAAAGAAACATGAGATTTAATTTTTGAAAACTATTTTTAATGATATTTAATTAAATAACTGTAGTTTTCATTTAAGCTTATAGGAATAAAAAAATAACCAAAAAAAAGTAATTAAAATAAAAAGTTTTACCAGCCGGCCGCGCAAGGGATTCGAACTCTCGCACGCAGGACCGCTTTCCGCGACTCTAACCACTAAGCCACCGCCTCATTTTTTGATTGATCGGCAAAGTTGCATTCTGAGCTAATTATGATACCATTCTATGCAAATAAAAATTTTGTAAAATGCTGTGTGTCCGACGATTCGAACTTCGGTATGATGCGTAAATTGGGTCTTAATATGCGCATAAGTATACGTTCAAATTGAGTTTAATTCGAATCATTTCTCACTTATTTTTAGTCCGATTTCTATGAAATTTTCAGAAAACACCCGTGGCAAGGTATTTGTCATGTGAGATGTACAACTTTTGTTGTTGGGTGTATACTGTGTATATTAAATCGTTATTACTGATTTACAGAGGCGGGAAGGGGCGTGGCCAAAATTCAAAAAAACTTTGAAACACTGCAACATACATGGATGTTGTCACAAAATTTGAAGACTCTAGCTCTTATAGTTTCTGAGATCCAGGTGTTCATACAGACAGACAGACGGACAGACAGACAGACATCAATCGACTCGGCTGTTGATACTGATTCAGAATATATATAGTTTATGGGGTCGGAGATGCCTCCTTCTGCCTGTTACGCACAAACTCGTTCCGACAAACACAGTAGACCATGAATTTTTTTAAAATCCATGGCCTAATGAGAAAATTGAGCAACTTTGGAGTGACGCTGCTCGTATTCCAGAAACCCAAAATAAACCGCCGACCACATCGCCCCGCCCTAGTAATAGTGACCAAGGGACTTCTTCCTCAAGATCAAGGTTGCCTCCAATCGACCCATTGGTGCATTCGGACATGGTCCTTTTGCGGATACTGCAGGGCTTACCCCCTGTAGAATGTAGTCAGTCGTGGAGAGTCGAGGTCTTGCAATCTATCGTTGATAAAGCGCAAGTCTCGGACAAAGAAGCAACTCTCCAGTGTTTGTCCAACTATCTCCTGGAATTCTTTCCGTATAGGAACATCCGCCCTTCATCCACCTCGCAATGGGAGGTAAAATAGAACGCAGCAATATGCTTGGGTTCAGCGTAACTGGGACAAACACAAGGGCCGATGCATTGGATCCCTGCTGGAAGGACCTGACGAGTCGGTAATACCTAACCAAGTCATGACACATCCGAGTATATCCACTTGCACAGCTGCACCGCTCCCAATGGAGCATTTGCTTGCGGATATAGTCCCCGATAACACTATGGGACCTACGGGCACACAAAGTGTCATTAATGACGTCACCTGGGCTGGATGGAATCTCTGCCAAAAATACCAGGAGTATTCCTAATGGGATTATGCTACGCAAAATGAATCTGATCCTCTAGTGTGGTAATCTACCTTAACTCTACCGGATGCTTAGAACCGTCTTCATCCCGATGACGGGAAACGCATCTCGGCCGCAAGACTTTCCATCCGTCAATTTTCGTACCATCGGTACTTTCCGTACCATCCATTGTGGTTAGGCAACTAAACGCCATTTTGGCATCAAAGCTTTCCTCATCAGTTAGCTGGGACCCGAGTCAGCACGGGCTCCTCCCTACAGACGGATGTGCGGATAACTCGACAATAGTTGACTTAGTTCTACGGGACCACAACAAACGCTTCGCCTCTTGCTACATCGGGACCCTCGATGATAGCAAAGCGTTCGATTCCATATCGCATGATGCGATTATATATTGCCTAAATACCTATGGTGCACCCAAAGGCTTTGTCAACTATATACAGAACGTGTACAGGGGCGGAAGAAACTTTTTCAAAGGGAGAGATTGGAGTTCAGAGGCATTTATTCCTGCAAGAGCCGTTAAGCAGGGTGATCCTCTGTCTCCGATACTATTTAACATGGTCATTGACCGGTTACTTAGGTCTCTTCCCGGCGAGATCGGTGTCAAAGTCGGAAACGCAACGTTCGCAGATGACTTGGTGCTGTTTCCTTCTACTCCGCAGGGCCTTCAAAGACTCCTGGATACCACGGCCCAATTTTTGTCTGCCGTTGGGCGCACCCTAAACGCTGATAAGTGTTTTACTGGCAGCATAAAGGGGCAACCAAAGCAGAAATGTACGGTGGTAGAACATCGTACCTTCTGTGTAGGTTCGCGCGACTGTCCAGCGCTGAAGCGTTCTGAAGAGTGGAAGTATATCGGTATCTATTTCACTGCGGAGGAGAAGGCTAGGTACGATCCTGCAGAGGACTTCGGTCCGAAGCTAGATCGTTTAACCAAATCCCCCCTGAAACCACAGCAAAAGATGATTACCATCCGGACTGTCCTAATTCCATAGCTCTATCACAAGCTAACTATTGGGTGTGGCGCTAGGCGTCCTGAGAAAGTGTCACAAGGTGGTACGGTCTACCATTAGCAAATGGTTAGACTTACCGTCGGACGTGTCAGTAGCTTTCTTCCACGCCCCTCACTTGAGTGGGGCTCTCGGAATTCCTTCTTTAAAATGGAATGCACCGATATTGCGCATGAAACGTCTGGAAAGTATAAATTGGCCCCACCTCGAACAGTCCGTGATCGTCAACTCGTTTCTTAATATAGAGCAAGAAAGGGCCCGAGATCGATGCCAGGCTGGACTAGACCTACTTTAATCACGTGCCAAGGTAGATACGTATTGGGCAAACAGACTGTTCTCTTCTGTTGATGAAAGCGGTCTCAGTGAAACAAACCGTTTTGTTGTGTAACACTGATGTGTATGTCAGCCCACGCGTTTGTTAAGTGCAAAAGGTTTTCTGAACGGAATCAAACTGCGGATAAATGCCCTCCCTATGCGGTCTCGTACCGCAAGGCAGTGTCGTGCAGGATGTAGTGCTCCTGAAACACTAAACCACATCCTGCAGAAGTGTCATCGTACACACGGGAGGCGGGTGGCTAGACACAACGGTGAAGTTACGAAGATCAAGCAGGGGCTTGTGAAGCGGGGCTATGCCGTCATTGCTGAACCAAATCTGCAGGGTGAGACCGGGACGTATAAGGCAGACCTGGTTTCCTTCCGACATGATCGCACTTTACCATAGTGATCGACGCTCAGTTTGCGAAAGACGGACTTGAACTGGAAAGGGCTCATCAGAGCAAAGTAGACAAGTACGGCGGACCCAACTTACTGACGCCATTGCGGCGAGATCACCAGGTACATGAGAACTTTGAGGTCGTTACCGCGACACTAAAGTGGCGTGGCATTTGGAGTTATCAGTCGGTCACCCGACTGAGAGCACTGGATGTCATAACAGCTAGTAATAGCAAAATCTTTAGTGCCAGGGTAGTGACCGACGGAGTCTGCGGCTTTAAGACATTCATGCATCACATAGGGTACAACCGTGGAGTGACTTATCGAATTCATTTCTTTTCGGTCAAGCCTGCTTCCTTGGTAAACCATTGAAAAAGGTACAAAGAAATTTCTGGAACGGTCCAGGATGCATAATGTCGCCCTTGCACATCAGATATTCAACTGGTTCAGCGGGGCGTATGTGCTGAATGGATCAAACAAATGCGTCATACAGGGGAAAAAATAGCCAAATGCCTCCATCTAATTAGTGACGCGCATGAATGGCTTCGAGTGCGGATCGTGTGTTTGCTTATTCGTCGAGATTAGCTGTTACGGTACCTTGTTTACTCAGTGCGCTAACGGGAACTTGTTTACAAGTTCGAGCAACAGCCAAAGGGACTTTAACCGCTAGCGACAACACGTGTCGTACCAGCCGCGTGAGAGCTGAGTGTATGTACGTGTGCGTGTGCGCTAGATCGCGTGCGTGCGTGCTTGTGTGTGTGGTCGTGTACCTCAGTACACGTGTACCCGTCGCCTGCCTAGAAGGCATTGTACTTTGCTGTTGTAGACTTGCTGTTGTTGACCCAAAATCGGTGCCAAGAGGTGCCATGATGCCCCCGCTACCCCGGCCGACCCTGTCAGGCCTGCTGTTCCCGCCCCACCCGTTGCCCCCGTCGCGAAGAGATGCCCATCAGGGGACACGATTTTGGCCGAGATTTCGAGCATCAAGCTCGGAGTCAAAGCCGGTGTGGTGCGTGGAGGGATGGATTCCGAGGCGGCAAATGCTGTTTTCGCTGCGATTCAGAGATACGATGAACTGATCACGTCTCTTGCTTTGCGTACGCGTTGCTTGAGTGCGGTGGAACCTTCGGAGGACCGAAAGCAGGCGCTGGAGCTGGAGGATCCGGACAAGGATCAGGAGATGGACCAAGAGAAGGAAGAGGAATGGTGCCGCCGCCAACAAATGCTGTCCATGGAGCCGCCCCCGCTTATGCTCCTACCGCCGTCCACCGGGCTAGAAAGCCCGTTGAGACTTGGTCGGCGGTAGTGATGTGCGACGACCCCAGCATATCTGGGAAGCAGATCGCTGAGAGGGTCCACAAGGAGGTCGCCCCCCACTTTGTGTACGTGTGCATGAGGTGCGTGAGCTGAAGCGCGGTGGAGCCGTTATCCGCACACCATCGGTGAGCGAGATGAAAATTTTGTTGCGGACAAGAAGTTTGCCGAGGTTGTAATGGTCGCCGTGGTACCATTGAAACGAATTTCAAAATGTGTCATTTTATCGTAATAATTTTTGGTAGCGATAAAAATATATTTTATTTCAATTATCTAAGTCATCAACCTTGCTTAGCAACATAATTACGTCCATACAACATAATAGCAAGATCGCATCAAACTTGTTGCTTCAAACATGTTCGATGATGTTTGCTGTTGCCGTGCGTAATGTTCCCCTAGTTTCGAACCAGCATCCGCCAATTCGAATTGCATGTCAAAGCTTTCAAGCGTAGGCGTAAGGGTCATGTTCCGCTCAGATGCAGCTTTGTCGGTGCTGAATCATAGAAACAGCTCTTTTTGCAGAGAGTCTGGTCTATAAATGTTGCTCCTCCTCCTCTATTTGCCCTCTTTCTGATCGGTCAAGTTCCAAGTTCAACTCCACGTCGGTTAGCACAGCGTTTGCTATACGTGTCGAGTATATACTCGTGCGTCAAAATATCGTTAAGTCTGTGAAAAATAAAAACTGCATATAGTGCACATATCAAATTATTTCCGTGTCGGTGCATGCTCAAAAAAATTCACCAGAAATTTCCAGACAAGGAGACGTAACCTCACTTGCCACGCCCATTTTTCGGCAAAGGAAATCTGGACACATCCGCGTTCCCGATCAGTTTACGAGCCCATTTTTGATTTCTTTGTGCTCAGCACAAGAAAAGGTATGTCACCCCCCTTCTATTTTGTTCAATTTGAACATTTCACTAAAGTCATCATTTGCACCTAGATAACCTGGTTGACACGAGTCCCAGTTACCCAGCCTGCACCAATTGACGACTTCATAGCCCACCTTTATGCAGAGGGTTCTGCTTGGGTTTGCCGAATTGGCATTGGACAATAAAATTCGCCTGCAGCACGCAGCGCGGTCGCCAAATTCAGTTCTACTGAACAGCGTTGGATTTTCCATTTGGAGTCTGTTGCAGCAGAAACATCCACCGTTGGACACCGATTGCCTGTGTGCATCGCCTCGCTTTGCTCTGAGATCGAGCTCAATTTCGCCTCACCCCCCTTGCAGTGCAAGTGCAGCTGCGCAGCCACTGGAAAGCTTTCTAGTATTACCTTATGTTTAGTCTTAGTTTTACTTATCTTTGCTTGCACTCGGTCAGTGCAATTGTTCATTTATATTTTTTTATCAATTTTTTTGAATTATATCCTGAGTGTAGAACCTATCTAGCGCAGTGAACAGGGTATAATCGTGTGTGTGAAGCCAATCAAAGAAATAATATAGCCAAAATCGTTTAAAACAATGATATGTGTGTGAGCTTGTGAATTGGCATACATTGATTTCGGTCAGATAAATTCGCAGATCAATTTTGCTAATTAATAATATAAAATAATTGCCAGTCCCGTAAAGATAAAATTTCACCTAAAATGAACATTTGCAGAATTCATGATAATATGAACAATATAATAAATAAAAAGTGCTAAATTAACCTAACAAAAACCAACACCACCAACACACCTTCATCTGCATCGTTGGAAGGCCTTTCATCGTGGAGATTCATGTAAGTGACAAAACTTATTTTTATATTGCTTTAATCTCATTGTTCTGCAATGATCAGTTCATTTTAATTGTTTTCCTTGGTTTTGCTTATCTGTACATAAATTGTTCGTACGTATATATGTACACGCGCATGTGCAGCGGCAAAGTTTTACCGCCACTTCAGTGCTTGTATGTACGTATGTTTGTATTTATACTCAGCCTCTGATCATATACAAGCAGGCATACCTACATACCAAAGATCGAGTTGTATGTACATACTGACAATAAATTGTCTGCTTTGCGGACAACGTGAAATCAATAATTATTTTCTCATTCCAAGGCTGAATTATTTATTATAACAACAGATAATATTAGACCCGACTAAAATTTTAAATTATATATACACATGTATATATGTCTATATATATCTATAAATATATATATATATATATATATAATAATCATAATCAATAATCAAAAATCAAAATCACTTATGAATGTGGTATATATAGTTATATGTATGTTTGTATATATCTGTGAAAGGCATTGCCTATCAATTGCGAACAAACAATTGCTCACATGCCTACATACATACATACATATTGCAAACGAAAGCTCACGCAATACTGATCAGCTGTTGCGCTGGTTCAATGATCGGCTCAACTACACTACCCTACACAAACTTAGGAGAGTACATGAATATTTATGCGTTTGATAATTTGGCACTTTTAGACTGTATTGAATATTAATAAAAAAAAAAAAAAAACAAAATTTATTATGTGCCTTTTGCTGTTACACCAGTGAACAACAAAATGTTACAAGGTTGGTCTCAAGGTTCAGCCGAACAAGAGCGACACTGGAATACTGCCTGAGGAGTTTATGGAGGAGTTATATGCCAACAACTTCAAGGAGGAGTTCTCCCCAGTCGCTTTCAAAAAGGCAGTGCACCTGGAGACGAAACCGTGGTCAGTCACCGATGGCGAAAGAGTCAATCTGACGCTTGAGGTCGATGAAAAGGCGCTGAACCTCCTTGAACAGACCGGACGAGTCTACATCAAGTGGTTCAGTTACCGTTGCCGGTCGCTCGTCCACACCTATGCCTGCCATAGGTGCCTTGGATTTGACTATAAGGTTTCCCAGTGCAGGATCAAGGAGACGATTTGCCGCCAGTGTGTATAAGCTGGCCACACAGCACCTAGATGCACAAATCCAGTGGACTGCCGGAACTGTCGATTTAAGGGCTTCCCTTTGAGGCATTCTATGCTCTCGGAGACGTTCCCCATCTATGGTGCGGTGTTTGCGAGGGCTAATGCTAGACATTAATGTTTAGCTTCCTCCAAGCAAATTGTGGCCGTGGCCGAGCTCCTACCATCGAGCTCGAAGTCCGCTTGCGCGACTCTGGCCACTTGTTCGCATTGGTGCAGGAGCCTTACGTGGACCTCGCTGGACGAATTACGGGAGTCCCATCCGGGATGCGTGTATATTCGGACATATTCGGACTTCGCGGACAGCACGGATGCCATCTGTATGCCGATAGAGCCTCTTGTCACCGAGTTGGGAGTATGCATGAGCGTTACTGGAAGCTTTGGCTCAATCTTCCTATGCTTCGTGTACTGCCAATTCAACTCTGGACTCGAGCAGTACCTTGGGTACTTCGATGCGGTGCTGCTGCTAGCCAGCCGCACGCCTGTCATCTTTGGTCTCGACGCGAACGCAGTATCCCCCATGTGGTTTAGCAAACTCTCTGAGCGCTCTCAGGGTGCAGCTAACTACTTCCCAGTACAAGAAGCTCTCAGTACAAGTAGCTCATTCTGAAGGTCAAGGAGGATAACTGGAGGCGATTCGTGGGAGAGAACAAGGACAATCCATGGGGGCAAGTCTTTAAGATTTAAGGGGTGGGATGTCGTCATGAGACGACTCATCGATTCTTCTTCTCAGGCAGGAGTGCAAGATTAGTCAACAGGTATCGCGAAGTGATTGTTCCGGTAACACGAGGTTGCCCGCAGGGATCCATCAGTGGTCCATTTATTTGGAACCTCATGATGAACACACTTCTCCAGCGTCTGGAGCCACTCTGTGGTTTCACCGCGTTAGCAGAAGACTTATTGCTTTTCGTTAAGGGTCGTACCCGAATCGAACTGGAGTCGAAAGGCGAGGAGCTCATGTCCGTAGTTGGAGCTTGGGGAGCGGAGGTCGGCGTTGCCGTTTCGACGGCCAAGACGGCGATCATGCTGCTGAAAGGGCACCTTGCCCGGACTAGGCCCCCTACTGTACGGTTTGCAGGAGCAGGCCTACCGTATGCAACTGTCTGGTATGATGGACACAGCTCTGCTATGAGGCATCTGGTGTCCAGCCACAGGCGAATCCTGCTTGGATGCCTACCGGTATGCCGTACAGTGTCCACTGTGGCACTGCAGGTGCTTGCTGGCGCTCCCCCCACTCGACCTAGCCGCCATGGGGGCGGCGGTCCGAGTAAAGCTTCGACGGAACTACCCCTTGAGGACGTCGGATGGGCTGTATGGCGAGGACCTGTCAGGTCTGAGCTGGACTCACATGATGGCGAGACTGGACGAATGCTTACTTGGCACATGGCAGCGCAGATGGGACAACCCTGAGGAACACGGCCGTGTGACTCACCGGTTTCTCCCAAAGGTAAGATTGGTTTTCAGCGAGCGAGACTTCGGTTTTTTGCTACGCGCCGGATTCTTGTTGACGGCCCATGGATCTTTGAACGCGTTCCTGCATAAACGAGGTCTGAGCGACACGCCTGCATGCCTATGCGGTGCTTCAAGTGAGGACTGCCAGAACGTGCTGTTCGACTGCCCCCTTTATGCGGATCTGCGAGACCTCAACGGGATGTGAATAAGACGCGAGAATGGAGCTTGGAATGTCTCTGAAGTTGGGCGGACGCAAGAGACAACGAGACTGTGATGCCGTACACTGACAGTCTCTTTCAACGGCGCCAGGAGAGGGTGCACCGAGGAGCGGCGAATGGGTCTGGACCAGGCCCGGGCTGAAAGCCAAAACTGGTGTCAACACAGGTGTCCCCAAATCCGGGCTTGTCGGAGCCAAAAGGGGGGCCCACCGAGCCCTAATCGGTACCATGGGATGAGCATCGACGGCATATCATGTTATGCCTGAAGTTTAATTTGCGCTTAATTTGAACACACAGCTTATTATGCGCATTTATGAGGATATATGAACGCCGTGGTTGTAATCATTGGCTAGAACACGCAACGTTAAATAAGCACAGAGAGATCTGTCACAGTATGTCCCAATCTACTCAGTATGCTTCAGACAGTCGTCGCGAGCAGACGTGTTTTTTCGAGAGGAGATCGTGTGTTTGCTTATTCGTAGAGATAAGGTGTTACGGTACCTTGTTTACTCAGTGCACTAACGGGAACTTGTTTACAAGTTTCGAGCAAATGTCAACGGTACTTTTACCGCTAGCGACAACACGTGTCGAGCCAGCCGCGATTGAACTGAGTGAACGTGTGCGTGTGCGTGCATTTGTGTGCGTGTGCGCTAGACCACGTGCTTTTTTTTTTTTTTTTGTAGCGCATTACGGTAGGAAAATTAAAATCTTCTAAAGATACCACCTACCGTCCGTAGGTGGCATGCACGATTCATAACTCTCCAAATAGAGTTATGCCTACGTACTAAAACAAAAACCTCCGTATGCTCATTAGTCCTTTACATGCTCACCGAAACTGCCAGTCAGGGTATGACTTCAGTGAGCAGGATGTGAAGCCATTCGCAGTCCCTTCCTTAAGTGTTGGCCATGGGGCGCACGTCCTTCCGCTCTTTACGCTCTTTAGTCGCCTTTTACGACAAGCCGAGCTGTCTGAATAGGTATTCTCGACCCGCCACCCCACCGGAAATACGCCGTCTCGTTCAGTCTCCAGTTCGGTGGGTAATCTCATCCGATCGTACCCGCTTCGTAATATCAATTATGATGCGACGACCTATATCCCATGCTCCTTTGTCCGCCAGCATGCTTACCAAAAGGCCTTTTGGACTGAGATGGTCTGCGGACAGTGCCGCTAGATGTTCTCTTTCTGCGTGAAATCTTGAACAGTGCACCAGGACGTGTTCTGCTATTTCTAGCGCGTCTGAACAGAAGAGGCACAGGGGTGACTCTACGTGTTTGAACCGGAAAAGATAGGCACGGAAACAGCCATGATCCGTGAGTAATTGGGCCAGGTGGTAGTCAGAAGCTTTATGCTGACACTTTCCCATGCCGATAGGTTAGGGCCGAGCTGGTACGTCCAGCTATGGTACCACGCTCGGACGAATGCCATCTGGCCTGCCATTCTCCAATCAGCCACTCGTGGGCCTCTTCCCGGGTAATGCCCTGCCTTGTCATGCCAAGAGCCTTGATCTCCAGGTCAACTGGCGGCATGCCTGCCAGGACTAGAGCTGCATCCTCGGAAATCGTCTGAAACCCTCTAATGAGCGTAAGGGCCATAGTCCCCTTATCACCGATTGTGCACCTTTGGTGTATGATTGCTTGTTTGTGGCACTGCTCCAGATTGGCGCGGCATATAATAAGGTGGACTTTGACACTGCCGCCAGCAGCTTCCTCGCAGGCATTCTGGGTCCTCCCACATTGGGCATGAGTCTTGCCAAAGCCGCGGACGTGGGTCATGCCTTCCTGCCTTCCTGCTTGCATACCTTCCGTGCTCCTTGAATGAAAGTCTGCGGTCTATCTGGACACCAAGGTATTTCAGTGATGCAGCTGAAACCACTTGTATCCCACACACAGAGACCTGGATGCTTTCCACGGCTTTTCTGCTGCTCAAGAGAACAGCCTCAGTCTTGTGCGCTGCGATTTTAAGGTCGATCTTCTCGAGCCAGGCTATAGACAATCTGATCATTGCATTGCACTTGTCCTGAAGTTCCAACAATGTTTTACCGACTACAGTGATGGCCACGTCGTCCGCAAAACAGTGTAGCTCAGCTCCTTCTGGCTTGCAGATGCCCAAGATCCCGTTGTACATAATTTTCCACAGGATCGGACCAAGCATTGATCCTTGTGGAACACCAGACGTGACTCCGTATTTTCTCGGGCCAGCTGCCGTAACGTAGCAAAGGGTACGGTCCCTAAAATAGCTGCCTACAGCGATCCTTAGGTACTCTGGGATGCCCATATTCCTCATTGCGGTGAGGATTACCGGCCAACTTGCTGTGTTGAAGGTGTTCTTCACGTTCAGGGTGACTATTGCGCAGTACTACTTCCTGTCTCCTAACCATCTGTCGCCTTTGAGAGCGTCCCTCGCAATGTTCACCACAGAGGAGAGCGCGTCTAGCGTGCTTCTTCCCTTTCGGAATCCGTACTGTTGCCTACCTAGACCGTTCGTGCTCTCGGGTATTCTCTCTATCCGAGCATACAGAATGCGTTCGAAAAGTTTACCCAGTATGTCCAGGAGGAAAAGAGGGCGGTAGTTGCCTGCAGGATGGGCTGATCCTTTCCCTTTTGGCAGCAGGACCAGTTTTTGGCCTTTCCACCGCTTAGGGAACACTCCGTCTAGTAGGCACTGCTGAAATGTGTCCCTGAAGATCTCAGGTCTAGCCAGCGCCGCTGCCTTGATGATCACACCCGGGATACCATCCAGGCCTGGAGCCTTGTTGGGCTTGATCCTCTTAGCTGCCTCAACGACTTCGCCCACGGTGACATCCGGGAAAAGAGAAACAGGGGATTCTTCTATTGATTGCCATAAGGTGGTCTGCCTAGGGAAGAGTTCAGACACAATGTTGCACATTAGGTCGGGTTCGTCGGGAGAACTTTCCTTCCTGCTCAGTTTTTTGCTTACGAACTTGTAAGCTAGGCCCCAAGGGTCGTCGTCCACGCTTTCCAGTAGGTCCTTAAATACACTCGCTTTGGCGGCCGCTATCCCGTGTTTGAACTCGGTGCGTTTATCTTTGAAGGATTCCAATAGCTTTGCATGATGAGGGGTTCCTCTGGCTCGTTGCGCACGTCTTCTCGCTTTCAAGCATTCTGTCCGTAAATGGTGTAGGGATGAACTCCACCAGTGAACAGGAGGCTTACGTTTGGCCCTCTTTTTCCTCGGCATTGTTACATCGCACGTTGCTTCTAGGAGCTTCGTTAGCTCATCCGCCATTGTCTCCGCCTGTCCGTTTGTAACTTGGAGGGCTTCCGTTTTGTACGCTTGCATTTCGGGCTCGAGCTTTTTAACATCCCACTCTTGTCGGAGTGCTCTTTTCTCCTGGTGATGTATCGTGGCCAGCGGACGGATGCTGAAAGTGATCAGAGAATGGTCACTCACCGTTATCTCGTCGTGCACCATCCAGCTTGCATTTGCCACTAGCCCTTTACTGACAAAAGTGATGTCAATAAAGGACGAGCCCCTATCGTTGTTGAATGTGGGCTTGCGTCCGTCGTTCAGCAGGACCAGGTCAAGCAAGATCATGGCGTCGATAACTGCACGCCCTCTGGGGTTGGAGACTCGGCTTCCCCATTCAGTTGCCCAGGCATTGAAGGCACCGGCTATGACTTTCGGCCTGCGTCCTCTAGCATGACTCACTAGCGTGTCCAGCATCCCTTCGAACTGGTCCGGACTGTCACTCGGAGGAGCATAGCAGCTGTACATATGCACACCCTTGACCTTCGCATATGCAATGCCACGCATCGGCGAGGTTGCCTATTCCTGCACATAGAGCGTACTGCAACACTTAATGGCCGCCTTGCCCGACTCATCCAGTATCATCGCCGAGTTTCTGTCACGCGAGAGGTAGGGTTCGCTTAGGAGCATTACATCTGTTTCGCGATCCAACGCTGTTTGGGCCAGGAGGCTCTGAGCGGCAGCGCAATGGTTCACATTAAGCTGAATGACTTTAATTTGATCCATTATGCTGGCTCTTGGCTCCCTTCATACACGCCTTGTAGGTGCGGCACGTAAAGCAGACCACGTGCTTGCGTGCGTTTAATAGGTGCTTGTGCTTTAGTGCACGTGTACCGTCGCCTACCTTGAGTGCCCATAATAGGACATTGTCGCTGGCGGCACGCCCACGGTTCTGGCCGAGATTTCGAACACCCAGCTCGGAGTCAGAGCCGCTGTGGTGAGTGGAGGGATGGATTCCGAGGCGGCAAACGCTGTTTTCGCTGCGTTGCAGAGGTATGATGATCTCATCACGTCCCTTGCTGTGCGTAACGCATTACTTGAGTGCGGTGGAGCCATCGGAGGACCGAAAACAGGCGCTGGAGCTGGAGGATCCGGACGAGGATCAGGAGAAGGACCAGGACCAGGAGAAGGAAGAGGAACAGTATTGATGCCACCGCCAACTAATGCTGTCCATGGAGCCGCCCCCGCTTATGCTCCTACCGCCGCCCCCCGGGCTAGGAAGCCCGTTGAGACTTGGTCGGCGGTAGTGATGTGCGACGACCCCAGCATATCTGGGAAGCAGATCGCTGAGAGGGTCCACAAGGAGGTCGCCCCCCACTTTGTGTACGTGTGCATGAGGTGCGTGAGCTGAAGCGCGGTGGAGCCGTCATCCGCACACCATCGGTGAGCGAGATGAAAGAGGTTCGTCTCAAGGTTCAGCCGAACAAGAGCGACACTGAATACTGCCTGAGGAGTTTATGGAGGAGTTGTATACCAACAACTTCAAGGAGGAGTTCTCCCCACTCGCTTTCAAAAACGCAATGCTCCTGGAGACGAAACCGTGGTCAGTCACCGATGGCGAAAGAGTCAATCTGACGCTTGAGGTTGATGAAAAGGCGCTGAACCTCCTCGAACAGACCGGACGAGTCTATATCTATGCTCTCGGAGACGTTCCCCATCTATGGTGCGGTGTTTGCGAGGGTTAATGCTAGACATTAATGTTTAGCTTCCTCCAAGCAAATTGTGGCCGTGGCCGAGCTCCTACCATCGAGCTCGAAGTCCGCTTGCGCGACTCTGGCCACTTGTTCGCATTGGTGCAGGAGCCTTACGTGGACCTCGCTGGGCGAATTACGGGAGTCCCATCCGGGATGCGTGTATATTCGGACATATTCGGACTTCGCGGACAGCACGGATGCCATCTGTATGCCGATAGAGCCTCTTGTCACCGAGTTGGGAGTATGCATGAGCGTTACTGGAAGTTTTGGCTCAATCTTCCTATGCTTCGTGTACTGCCAATTCAACTCTGGACTCGAGCAGTACCTTGGGTACTTAGATGCGGTGCTGCTGCTAGCCAGCCGCACGCCTGTCATCTTTGGTCTCGACGCGAACGCAGTATCCCCCATGTGGTTTAGCAAACTCTCTGAGCGCTCTCAGGGTGCAGCTAACTACTTCCCAGTACAAGAAGCTCTCAGTACAAGTAGCTCATTCTGAAGGTCAAGGAGGACAACTGGAGGCGATTCGTGGGAGAGAACAAGGACGATCCATGGGGGCAAGTCTTTAAGATTTGCCGTGGCCGCAAACAGGCAACCGAACTCGGTTGTCTTCGCTCAGGTTCGCGGGTGTTCTTCTTCTTTCCAGTTTTGGAGTTTTCTGCACCCACTGTCATTTCTGATGAGATTGCACCCCAGCTTGAAGCCTCTGAGGTAGATGGCTGTGTTGCTCGCTTGAAGAGCAGACGGTCTCCTGGATTGAACGGTATCACCGGGGTCATATTCAAGGCGGTGTGGCGGGCCATCCCTTAGCACATTACAGCATTCTTGTGAGTTGAAGCGCCCTCGTGAAGTGGCACTACTCAAAGGGCCCGATAAGGACAGGAATGATCCTGCTTCTTACCGCGGTATGATCCTGCTTCTTACCGCGGTATCTGTCTTCTACCATTTTTCGGCAAAGTGCTGGAGGGGATCATGGTGAACCGAGTGAAGGATGTTCTACCCGATGGAAACAGATGGCAATTTGGATTCCGAGAACGACGCTGCGTCGAGGATGCTTGGAGACACGTCGAGAGCACTGTTGCTGCCAGCTCGGCTCAATATGTGCTCGGAATCTTCGTGGACTTCAAAGAAACCTTCGACCACGTAGAGTGGTCGTCAAAAGACGACTCCGGCAGCCAAGAAGCCAGCTTGTGGAGAAGCTTCTTCTCTGGCAGGAGTGCAAGCTTTGTCAGCAGATATCATGAAGTGTCTGTTCCGGTAAGGAACAGTTAGTACGATGTTTGCCACAGGGATCCATCAGTGGTCGATTTATTTGGAATCTCATGATGGACACACTTCTCCAGTGTCTGGAGCCACTCTGTGCTTTCAGCGCGTTTGCAGACGACTTGTTGCTTTTCGTTCAGGGTCGTATCCGAATCGAACTGGAGTCGAAAGGCGAGGAGCTCATGTCCGTAGTTGGAGCAAGGGGAGCGGAGGTCAGCGTTGCTGTCTACACCAGCAAGACGGCGATCATGATGCTGAATGGGCACTGCTCGAAGTAGGCACCCTACGGTACGGTTTGCAGGAGCAAGCCTAACTTATAAGTACCGGTACCTTGGCGCGTGCTCAGTCCACGCACCAGACGGACCATCTATGCCGGACTCATGATGCCAT
This sequence comes from Zaprionus indianus, assembly GCA_018904595.1. Classification (NCBI taxonomy): domain Eukaryota; kingdom Metazoa; phylum Arthropoda; class Insecta; order Diptera; family Drosophilidae; genus Zaprionus; species Zaprionus indianus. The sequence continues at coordinate 1,203 of JAEIHA010000884.1, read as the reverse complement.
GTTCCCTGTTTGGTGCAACGGTCTGGTATGCTGGACACAGCTCTACCATGAGGCATCTGGTGTCCTGTCAGAAGCGAATCCTGCTTGGATGCCTACCGGTATGCCGTACAGTGTCCACTGGGGCACTGCAGGTGCTGGCTGGCGCTCCCCCACTCGACTTAGCCGTCAGGCGCGCGGCGGTCTGAGTAAAGTTTCGAAGTAACTACCCATTGAAGACGACGGATTGGCGAGGACCTGTCAGGTCTGAGCTGGACTCACAATATGGCGAGACTGGAAGAATGCTTACTTAGCGCATGGCAGCGCAGATGGGACAACCCATGCTTAAGCGAGAACCTTTCCCTTAACAGGGGGGGTTGCATTACCCGACAAGTGTGCAACTGAATTGGTACCTCTGAGTTTAATCGGGGGCGGTGGTTCAGCGCTTAATTTGAAGACATAGCGCAATATACGCATATATGAATGCCGTGGTTGTAATTCTTCAATTGGAACACGCCTCGTAAAATAATTGAAGAGAGATGTGTTACAGTATGTCGCTTACCACTCGACTGTTGATTTCGGTATTTTTGTATTTTTACCGTCTTATGAATCTGAGATATAATCGACTGAAGTTGAACTCAATGTAGTTATTTGATGTAAATATGTAACAAAAAAAAATTATTAAAAGATAGAAAATAATAATCCAGGTCAGCATTGTAGATTACACAAGCCCACAATTAAAAAAAAAGTTTCATAATTTGGGTATGCAGCATATGCAGTTATATGTATGATCAGGACTATATACACTGCGCGTCATCAGGTGAGGGCCCTCTGTACATGCTTCTTTGATGTGAAATATTTGGCAGACTGCTTAAGCTAGAGCTATGCAAATTTTTTTCCTGAAAATTTCAATAATTTTTAAAATGAAAAGACAAAATTGAATGCAAATGGTTTTAAATGGATTTTTATATAAATAATAAAGAAAAACAATTCATAAATGAGTAAATCTAAATTGAGTCATCAGGATAGCGCCCCCTACGGTAATATGAGTATTTTCAGTTAATTTTGAAAAATGTTAAACTTAACAATTTTAAATACTAATATGAATATTTTAGAAGCTAATTAATAATGTGTTGTCCCCCTTTGTTAACAAGGACTTCACACATTCGATTGGGGAGTGACTCATAAAGTATATCTTTTTGGGGATATTTAAATGTTTTAGGCCAT